>CM064891.1:25440473-25545473 GCA_030347415.2 Decapterus maruadsi
AGAAAGACACGTGGCTCGTCGTGTTTACATGAGTTTAAACCTGTAGCGACGCAGATGGAAACGGACGGCGAGGGCGACCATAGCCGCACCGAGACCACGTGTATTCTGTCCGCTTCCGTCCCGACAGGAGTCGACGCGGCGTGCTAAAGACAGAGTTGTTGATCCGGTACCGACGTATAGTTTGCGTGTTTGGCGTTGGCTCGG
Organism: Decapterus maruadsi; assembly: GCA_030347415.2. Taxonomy (NCBI): domain Eukaryota; kingdom Metazoa; phylum Chordata; class Actinopteri; order Carangiformes; family Carangidae; genus Decapterus; species Decapterus maruadsi. The sequence continues at coordinate 25,440,678 of CM064891.1, forward strand.
TACTGAAATAGCGGTTCTCGTGACAACCCTACCTACATTCCTACCTACCGACTCCCGCCGCCGCCGCCGGCTCACCGAGGTTTCACGCTCTCCACTGTCGTCTCCCCGTCGTCCGCTCAGGTTCGACAGCTGCCAGCAGGCGGCGGCGGCGGCGGCGGACGAGCCCCGCCCCCTGGAGCGCAGCTACTCCGACATGGTGAACCTGATGAAGCTGGAGGAGCAGCTGAGCCCGGCGTCCAGAGGTTTCCCGCCGGGCTGCGGCCAGGACGGCGACGAGGACACCACGTCGGTGGCGTCGGACCGCTCCGACGAGACCTTCGACATGGCGAAGGGGAACCTGTCGCTGCTGGAGAAGGCCATCGCCCTGGAGTCGGAGAGGGCCAAGGTCATGAGGGACCGCATGGCCTCGGAGCACGCCGCGCCGCGCCGCGACCACCACAACCTCCGCGGACAGGGCGGCGAGCAGAGCCCGAGGCTGAGCAGCGGCGCCGAGGAGCGCAAGTCCAGGATGCACCACGACGGGCTGAAGAGGGCGTACTACCCTAAAGGTAGGAAGACAAACCCACACACTGACCCGCACGGCGCCGTATTGATCCACGGTCAACTGTGGAAATCCGTCCAATCAGAGCCTCTCGTCTCCTCACACACACACACACACACACACAAACACACACACAGGATTTTTACTTTTTTATTTCCTGACATCTCAGTTTGCTGTTGGAGGTTGGAGGTGTCCAGGACCAGTGATAATGGACACTCAGAATAAAGATAAATTCACGTGTAAATGAGTAAATATTTCATACCAGTACAACAAAAACTATCTAAAGTATACTTTTTCTTGAAATTTTACCACTTTTTCCTAGAATTTTTTTTTTGAAAATTTTTACCAGTTTCTTCTCAATTAAAAACTTTTTACTATTACCTAATTTTACTGTACCACTTTTTTTTTTAATTATTGTTTGACTTTTGACTTTTTTTTTAATTTGACCATTTTTCCCAGAATTTCTTTGAGAAATTTTACCAGCTTCTTGTTAAACTTTTTTTCTGATAGATTTTATCAGATTTTTCTAAAAAAAAAAAAAATTGCAAAATTGTAACACTTTTTTCAAAAAAAAAATTTTGTTAATTTTTTTGTGAGAATTTTAAGTTTAAACTTTTTTGGAGTAATTGTATCACTTTTTTCCAGAATTTCTTTGAGAAATTTTACCAGTTTCTTCAAAAAAAATTTTAAACTTTTTTTTTTGAGAAATTTGAAACTTTTTTTCTGATAGATTTTATCAGATTTTTCTAAAAAAAAAAAAAAAAAAAAAGCAAAATTGTAACACTTTTTTCCTTTTTTTTTGTCAATTTTTTTGTGAGAATTTTAAGTTTAAACTTTTTTGGAGTAATTGTATCACTTTTTTCCAAAAATTTCTCTACAATCTCTCAAAAATGTACGTCTGATTTAAATTTCTGGTGTTTGTCCAGTCGGGGTCCGCGGTCTAATTTGTGCCAATTTTGGGTCCTTGATATAAAAAAGTTTGAGAAGCACCATCTATGTGATACAAGTATGAACAGTTTACCGTTTACCCACTACAAACATTAGACTACACCACCGGTCAGGACCGTTTTCACCGTGACACCTGAACTTCCTGTCCGTCCGTCAGTCGGTTGCTGTGAACAGAGTTTCGCTGAATGAATGACTGACAGTAGGAAACCTGTGTCATTCCCATGATGCTTTGCAGCGACACATATCAGGAGCGGCGCTGTCAAGTGTTACAGACAAGATTATTATCATAAAGATAATTAAACTGAACTGAACTGTAACACACGACGTCACTGAGCATCTGAATCCTACAGTTTAAATATTTAACTGTTTTATTCAGACTGTTTAATAAAACACTGCAGTAACTCAGTGACTGAACAGTCTGGCTGCTGATTGGTCGACTGAATAAGCTGCAGCTGTTCTGTCCCGCCCACTGAAAAACTTCTTACAGTAATTATATACACAGTGATCATCAACTTTTTTTGTGAGAATTTTAGAAGTTTAAACTTCCAATCCGGCCCGCGACTGAGTTCTAATTGACAAGTATTATTTTCTCGGGCTCTTGCACCTGTAAGTCAATGCACTGGGACATGCACGCTCTCACCCCAAAAAACTTTGTCCAGTGGGGGTTTGTGGTCTAATTTGTGCACGGAATTTTGGGTCCTTGTTCTAAAAAAGTGTTGAGAACCACCATTCATTTATTCCACAAAAGAATGAACAGTTTACCACGAAAACCCCCCCCCCCCCCCCGTCGGCAGTTTACGTTCCACTACAAACATTAGACTACTCCACGGTCATTGGCTTTTCGCCGTGACACACAGAGAGGTGCATGCATAAGTCGTGTGTCACCCGTCCCCCTCCCCGTCGGATGGTGCGCTGTGAACACAGTCACCATGCAATGTGGGAAACACTGACGGAAACCTGTGTCTCTCCTACTGTTTCCCACTGAGCTCTGTCGTATGTGGAAAAACGTCACCTCCGAGATGTAGAAGAGAAACAAGCATTTCAGGACTACTGACTTGTATCAATCAGAACCGATTGTCAGCCTCCTTTCATATTTAGGCTGAAACTTAAAGTCGTCAGTGTAAAGCTCCAGCATGGAAGTAGCCTATCTGAAAGTCAGCTGTCAAGATTTTTCATTTACCAAACACCAAAGATGTGTATAAATTAAAATTATGAGCTTACAGGTAAAATAAAATATAAACAACAAAATGATTAGGCAAAAGGTGAATTTAATTTCCATCTCGGCCTATTTGAATGTCCGGCCCCCAAGGTGTCTGTTGAGAAAGGTTCTGGCCCTTCGACAAATATAGTTGATGACCCCTGATATACAATAATGATATAATATAAGGTAATTATTAACATAAACTAACATTTTTTTAAAAGTCAGATTGATAATCATTAATAATAATGATTTAAAGTTGCTGAGCGCTGCCTGTCAATCATCATGGAGCGAAACAGGAAGTTCAACAGAAACTGATTTGATCTGATCAGATCTGAGTGACAGGTCTCTTCTCTTCTCTCCTCTTCTCTTCTCTTCTCTTCTCTTCTTTTCTCTTCTCTTCTCTTCTCTTTTCTTCTTTTCTCCTCTCCCCATCTTTCCTCTTCTTATTTCTTTTCTCCTCTCCTTTCCTTCCTTTCTCTTCTCTTCTTCCCTTCTCTTCCTCTCTCCTGTTCTCTTCTTTTCTTTTCTCCTTTCCCCATCCTCTCTTCTTATCTCTTTTCTCCTCTCCTTCTCTTCCCTTCTTTACTCTCCTCTTCTCTCCTTTCCTTTCCTTTTCTCCTCTCCTCATCTTTCCTCTTCTTACAGTATCTCTTTTCTCATCTCCTTACTTTCTCTTTTCTTCTTTTCTCTTCTCTTCCCTTATTTTCTCCTTTCCTTATCTTATCTTTTCTTTTCTCCTCTCCTTTCCTTTCCTTTCCTTTCCTTCTTTTCTCTTCTCTTCCCTTCTTCTCTGCTTTTCTCTTCTCTTCTCCTTTCCTTTTCATTTCTTCTATTCTCTTCCCTTTTTGTCTTCTTTTCTCTTCTCTTCCCTGCTCCTCTCCTTTTCCTTCTCTTGTTTTCTTTTCTTTCTCTTCTCTTCTCTTCTCTTCTCTTCTCTTCTCTTCTCTTCTCTTCTCTTCTCTCAAACAAACAAACAAACAAACAAATCTCCCCGCTGATCGCCGGCGTTTGAACCGTCGTCATCTGTTCGTCGTTTCTTCATCCTGCCAATTCCTCCTCCACCTCCTCACTTTACATTTGACCTGCAGCAGCTTTTTACTCCAAAAATCTGAACCCAGGTCAGCGGGGAGGGAGTTTATCTTGTCTGTCTGACTTACTGTAACCCTCCATACTGCAGCAGCCCGGGGCTAACCACACACACACACACACACACACACACACACACACACACACTGCAGTGTCTGTGCACGTCTCTGGGTTGGATGAGTTTCTGACCTCTGGGTCTCCGTCCCTGTTCAAACCCCACCGTGTTATTTCAGACGAGCCGGTGCGATAATGGCCGCTCGTTTTCTGCATTCAGCTCCAACACACTTTAGTTTCTCTTTTATTTTTTCCGTCCTCCTCCTGACAGCAGCTTATGTTGTTAAAATAGGCCGGTGTGGGAACATCAGACGGCCCCGGCTTGTCAGGCATGAGTAATGGCAATCCGCACGGCCCGTTAGGAGAGCAAATCTCATCTGTGGGACGCTGCCGTGCCGTCCGCGGCCTATTTCTCTAAATCCACTCAAATACGAGCCCAGCCAGCGCCGCCGGGAGGGAGTCGGCGCTGCGGCGCAGTTATCAGCGCGGCGACAGACTCCGACGGGCTTCAGACTGATTCATTAGTGCAGACGAGGCCCGCGTCGGCCCACAGGGAGGTTTTATTAGTGCGAGGGAAGGCTTTCATTATCGTGTGTCTGAGTCCGAAAACCAAGGACGGGGAAACTCTGGCCGACTCCAGGTGTCGGGTTCTGAGTGCAGAGCTGAAAGCACAGCCTGCCATTTTGTTTTGTTTGTTCAGGGTTCTTTATCTGTTTGTTCTGCTCGTTAAGTTTCATGTGTAAAACTCTCTGAATCTGACAGATCTAACACCGCTGGACGGTACCAACGTGTTTTAGTGAATCCACAATTGCACATATTGCAGTTTTGCTTTTGACTCCTATTGATTATCAGTTGTCGGTGTTGGTTATGTGAGTTGTTGCCTGCACCCCATGGAAGAGTATTAGGGCCATTCATGAAAAAGAAATGAGAGGAGCAATATTTTTTTCATGCACGTCAAGAGTAAACGCAAAATGTTGTGTGAACACGTGTGATATGATTTCAATTAAGTTTACGCAGTTGCATAACTTTAGAAACCTACTCTTACCGTTACACTCCGAGGATGCATGTAATTGTCATACTCTTTTTAAAAGCGACCATGGATCTCAGGAGGTTAGGTACCTGGTCATAAAAAGGTTAAATAAAATAAATGACATGTGCATTAAAAAAAGTAGAAAGTCAGCACTATAAATCTTTTACCTGCAAAATATTTTCATAATAAAGCATCAAAAGAACAGAAGCTCCCTCAAGAAATGAAGACTAGAAGACAAACAGGAAATATAAAGATAAAAAAAGAAAAAGTAATCGACTTTTTATGAAGTTTACAATATAAACATTTCTATGTAAGAAAATGTATTGCCACTAAAGTGCTAAATGCTAACTGTATTTTAGAAGTTGTGTTTGTTACTAAGTGAAGTGGAGTATAATAAAAACCAATAGACCGACAGTAGAAACATTAAAGTAGAAATAGAAATAGCAAAATAGAAAAGTTTAGTACTACTTTAGCAAATGGTTGTTGATGTTTGATGTAGGCTAGCTAAGCTAACTGTTACCAGACTCAACCAGACCCAACCAGACTTCAGCTGTCAGTTAGCCTAGCCGCCGGTTAGCCTAGCCGCCGGTTAGCCTAGCCGTCAGTTAGCCTAGCCGTCAGTTAGCCTAGCCGTCAGTTAGCCTAGTTACCCGTCGACTCACCTCCCTTTCTCTCTTTCTCTCCCTCCTCTTCATTCTCCAGAGTCGTCCAGGGGCGAGAAGAAGGAGAGTAAGTGTCCGACGCCGGGCTGCGACGGGACGGGTCACGTGACGGGTCTGTACCCGCACCACCGCAGCCTGTCCGGGTGTCCCCACAAAGACCGGGTCCCTCCTGAGAGTAGGTCCCTCTGCCTGGGTGTTTTGTTTCTGTGTGTGTGGAAAAAAAACACACTCAGTCTGTAAAACAGGCGGATCTGACAAGTCATTGCAGATCCACGTCAGGGGGCGGGGCTTCAACTGAACAGGCAGAGGGCGGAGCCAGAGGCAGGAAGCGTCGATTGGTCGAGTTAAACCTCAGCTGGTTCTGCTCGTAAGCTAACTGGCTAAAATTCAGATTAGTTAGGCTATTTATCTGTTAATTCTTTCTTTTTTGGTTGGACTCACTGTCAGTATCTTTACATACAGTAGCTACATTAGCTCATTAGTTCCACAACAGTGTCAAGAAACCACAACATCTGTTTAACAACTAGAGCTGTTAGCTACTTCAAAATAAAACCCAGTATTACCAATAAAACTCAAATTTAGCTTCTTGTTTACTGTTGGTAGCGTTTGCTACATTAACTACATAAGCTATGTTAGCTACGATAGCTATATTAGCTCCAATTTGGCTACAACAACAAAAACAGTAACCAGTTGCACAACATTCACCACAGCTGCTACTTAAATCTTTAATTCGGCTTCTTGTTTATTATCTGTAGGGCTATCTATCTTTAGCTACATAAGCTAGCCTACATTAGCTATATAAGCTATGTTAGCTACATTCTATTTGGCTACAACAACCAAAACCAGTGGCACAACATCTGTTCATCTACAGATCCACAGCTGCTACTTCAAAATAAAACCCAATATTACCAATAAATCTTTAATTCAGCTTCTTGTTTACTGTCGATATCTTTAGCTACCTTAGCTACCTTAGCTACATTAGCTACCTTAGCTACATTAGCTAGGTTAGCGCCACTCCTATTTGGGTCCAACAAAAACACAGTAGCCTACTCTAACTCTAATTCAGCTTCATCTTAAGCTCCGCCTGCTGAGATTTCACTCAACCAATCAGATCGTCTCCTCCTCTGAGAGAAACTTTTATTTTTTTCACCTTGAAAACAAGTGAAAATCCTCTGGTCGCTTCAGTTCATGAACCCAAACTCACTTCATTTTTTTAAGTTGTGACTTGTTGGATGGATCGTGTGGCCGTGAGCGTTTGGACGATGGATGTCGGGCATGTTGAGCTGTCCACCGCCACCACCACCACGCACCCGTCCTGCATGACGTCTGTGTTGTGTCATTTGAAAGAACTTGTCCGGTTTTTATCCATCGAGGAGCTGAAGCTTTTTCTGTTGTTGTGATGTTGTGACGATGAGTCAGGATGTCATGTTTGACGTCGTTCGGAGGTGAAAAAAATGATCCTGAGGTTGTGAGTCACTGAACGCAGCACTTTAAGCCCCGTGTCCTCCCTCCCTTCCTGCCCCCCCCCCCACCTCCTCCTCCTCCTCCCCCTCCTCCTCCCTCCATCACACCTGCCTGATGTGACGTGAACAGCATGACGAGTCGGTGTTTTCCTGCTGCTACACACACTCACAACCCACCTGCATGACCACACACACCTGCTCTGACCACTAACCACACACACATGTCACAGGTAAAAGTTAAAATAAAATTAAAATAATAAGACAATAACACCCTTAAGTCTGTTAAATTATCCTTAAATTATTCGCTTGTTCTTCCCAGTCTCTTGCTTAAGGTGTTTTGTGCAGTGATTGAACAAACTAAGTGATTCCTTAAGTTAATATTTGATTTGAGTTGAAGTTTCCTCATTTAAGTCTTTAAGGTTTTTTTTCCACCTTATCTTAAAGTCATTTTAACCATCACACAAAAGACCAAACTAAGGGAAAAAATCTTAAGACTCTGTTTTTACTGCAGGATGAGGTCACAGCTGCAAAGACCTTCACTCTTTTCTCTTAAGTAGGCTAAGGGAAGCTTTTAAGATGTTTTAAGGTGGAAAAAGATTCACTACCTCGCTCGACAGTTCATTCACTTATATCAACAGTACTTCCTGTTTCTAAGTCACATGTCTCTGACACAACCAACCTAAATACGTACCAGTTTGCATATATTTGTAATAAAGTGTTTCAAACACACGTCGTGAATCCAAACCTTAAGAGATTCTGTGTAATTAAACCTTACGAGTCAGAGTTAAGTAGGAAACTTAAGGTGTTTTGTGCAGCCGGTCTCAGGTGTATAAATAAAGGAGATGACAGCGCTCTCACTGATTAAAGCTGAGGTGTGTTACATAATAGGACCATTTCCCTCTGGGCGCCGCCATGTTTTTCAGTATCTGGTGGTTAATATCACAGCTGACGCAGATCGACCTCATTGTTGTTGTTATGGAGACGGAGATCTCCTCTTTGAGGATCTCTAATCTGGACCTGCAGGTGGAGAACAGGTTCCTGAAGGCATCGTGTCTGTTGCTCTGCTCGTGGCTCCTCTGTGCTGTGACCCTGTGACCTGTGCATGCTCTAACCGTCGTTAGCTGAGCGCCCGGTAACTCTCCTGTCTGCTCCTAACCCTCGCTGTCTCTCTCACCCTTCTCCTGTCTGTCAAAGTCCTTGCCATGTATGAAAATGTTTTAAAGTGCCCGACTCCCGGCTGCTCCGGACGGGGTCATGTCAATAGCAACAGGAACTCGCACCGCAGGTGAGTGAGCGGCCTCCAGCCGGGTCGCTAACACAGCCGACACCTGAATGTGGCTGATTTACACAACAGATACTTGTGTGCGTGTGTGTATTCTCATGTATGTGTGTGTTTGTGTGTGTGTGCGACTGACTGAACGAAGCATTTAACACCTGAGAAGTTCCTGATGTGAAACTAAATCAGTTCAGACTCTGAATCTGACCATTAAAGCTCCATATTTGACACCTTTTAATGTCTAGAAACAACAGGTCGGTTTCAGCCAATCAGAGGAGAGGAGGAGGCTCTGAGCCTCTCTTCTGATTGGCTGACTGATCCAGTAAGAAACAGAGCAGATTTCAGAATAAAACACTCTGAGTCGTTGTTCAATGGATGCTGTTGTCCAGGTGGTGAGGGGGCGGGGCTTTGTTGTGACATCACAAAGTGACAGGAAGTCCTGACGGCTGGTTTTAAGGGTCAGTTTCTGAATACAGGCTGTGTGCATTTCTCTGTGGACTGAGGCTTTGATACTTTCACAGTATTAATATAGAACCTAGAGCTGCTTTATAATCACACTACACATGGACATCTACCTTTATACTGTATGGAGCTTTAACACAAACATCTACCTTTATACTGTATGGAGCTTTAACGCAAACATCTACCTTTATACTGTATGGAGCTTTAACACAAACATCTACCTTTATACTGTATGGAGCTTTAACACAAACATCTACCTTTATACCGTATGGAGCTTTAACACAAACATCTACCTTTATACTGTATGGAGCTTTAACACAAACATCTACCTTTATACCGTATGGAGCTTTAACACAAACATCTACCTTTATACCGTATGGAGCTTTAACACAAAAACCTTTATTTTCTTTAACACAAACATCTACCTTTATACCGTATGGAGCTGTAACACAAACATCTACCTTTATTTTTAAGGAGCTTTAACACAAACATCTACCTTTATTTTTAAGGAGCTTTAACACAAACATCTACCTTTATTTTGAAGGAGCTTTAACGCAAACATCTACCTTTATTTTGAAGGAGACACAAACATCTACCTTTATTTTTAACACAAACATCTACCTTTATACCTTTATGAAGGAGCTTTAACACAAACATCTACCTTTTTAGCTTTAACACAAACATCTACCTTTATTTTGAAGGAGCTTTAACACAAACATCCACCTTTATTTTGAAGGAGCTTTAACACAAACACAAACATCTACCTTTATTTTGAAGGAGCTTTAACACGAACATCTACCTTTATTTTGAAGGCGCTTTAACACAAACATCTACCTTTATTTTGAAGGAACTTTAACGCAGACATCTACCTTTATTTTGAAGGAAATATCTACCTTTATTTTGAAGGAGCTTTAACACAAACATCTACCTTTATTTTGAAGGAGCTTTAACACAAACATCTACCTTTATTTTGAAGGAGCTTTAACGCAAACATCTACCTTTATTTGAAGGACACACAAACATCTACCTTTATTTTGAAAGCTTTAACACAAAATCTTTATTTTGAAGGAGCTTTAACACAAACATTACCTTTATTCTGAAGGAGACAAACATTGACTGGCTTTAACGCAAACATCTACCTTTATTCTGAAGTGCTTTATTTCCAAACCTACCTTTATTTTGAAGGAGCTTTATAATACCTTTATTCTGAAGGAGCTTTAACACAAACATCTACCTTTATTTTGAAGGAGCTTTAACACAAACATCCACCTTTATTCTGAAGGAGCTTTAACACAAACATCTACCTTTATTTTGAAGGAGCTTTAACGCAAACATCTACCTTTATTTTGAAGGAGCTTTAACACAAACATCTACCTTTATTTTGAAGGAGCTTGAACACAAACATCTACCTTTATTGTGAAATAAAATCTCCATGTTTTTTTTATTTCTAGACCTTGACTGGTAGAAGTGCTTTATTTCCCGTCAGTATAATAACGAGTAGAGAGCGGCTCTGGAACGTTTCCAGGTTTAGATTAGTGTGTGTGTTGGAGCTGAAGGTGTGTCTGTGTCACATCAGCAGTTCAGCTGTTTAACAGGCAGTGTGTGTGAATGAAGCTTGAATCTAAATGTTGCCCCGTGTTGGAGCTGAAGGTGTGTCTGCGTCACATCAGCAGTTCAGCTGTTTAACAGGCAGAGCGGAGCATCACACACACACACACACACACACACACACACACACACACACACACACATATAGACACACATTTTTGAATTATGTAAAGTACTTAGGATTCACACTCGTTTTGTATCTCTCTCTCTCTCTCTCTCTCTCTCGTCTTACTGGAGCACAGACACGTTCACATTCACAGTCAGACACTTACAAATTAGCTCACAGACAGCAGCACACGTGCGCTGGCAGACAGTGGAGCACGCACACACATACTCACACACACACACACACACACACACACACGCGCGCAGGCAGGCTCAGACGTGGCTGCAGGGTGTGTTATGTAGCACAGCTCCACTGGGAGAGGAAACAAAGCAGTAGCGCGCTAGCTTAGCCGCTGTTAGCTGTAGCAGCTCGCTCAGCTCAGCTTTCATCTCTGGTAGTCGCCATGGAAACGCCTTCACAGCAGCAGCAGCAGCAGCATCAGTAACCGTGGCGATGGCGGCGGCAGCGGTGCTGATCTGTCACTAAGTCGTCCTCACACACCAGCATCCTTTATAATGTGTGTGTGTGTGTGTGTGTGTGTGTGTGTGTCTGTGTGTGTGAGGTCAGCAGACACAGACCTCAGTGTCAGAGCTTCAGTTGTGTGTGTGTGTTTGTGTGTGTGTGTGTGTGCGCGTTGTGAGCTGCTGCCGCTCTTCTTCCTGTTCACACACTTGCAATGTCAGTGATGCGTAAACTCGTCGGCCAATCAGAGGAGACTTCAGACTTGTACAGATTTAGCAGCAGAAGCCCAAAGGAAAACACACAACAACACAACAACACAACCTCTGTGTTACTGTATCACTATGTTACACACACACAGACACACACAGACACACAGACACACACAGGAGCTGAGCCTCTGTTTTATCCATTAGATCATTTTGTCCTTTTACATTTTATTTTACATAATGAAACAGAAACGACATGTGTTTGTTGTTGGAATATTGTGTTTATATGTTTTATATTTTCTTGTTTGACTAAATATTCATCTTTTTATTATTTATTTTTAAGTTATTTTTCTGGTTACTTTTCTGAGGGCTTTATTTATTTTTTATATTTATTTATTTATTCATTTATTCTCAAAATTGATGAAATAATTGTCTTGCAATTATCTTGTCTTTTAATTATTCATTTATATTTCTATATTATAACTATTAATATTATTTTATATTATAATTTATTTGGTCATTTTATTTATTTATTTATATCTTTATGAATTCATGATATTTATGTTTTTCGATTTTCTGAATTGATGAGAACGGAGCCGCACTGAGAGAAAAAACAGACTTCGAGAATGAAGTCGCAAATTTACAAGAATTAAGTTGTAAAGTTTGTGATATTTTTATTTGTCAATGTGGCCCTAATACTCTGTTGTAATATTTTCATTTTTGGATACATTTTTTTGGTTACTTCTTTATTTGTTGATGATATTTATTTATTTATTCATTTTTCTGAATTGATGAGATAATTATCTTGTTTGGTATTTAAATATTTTTCAAAATGTTGTGTTTAGAATTGATGAAATAATAATGAAAACAAATCTTTCATGAATCCAGTTAATAAACGACCTGTAGGTGATAAACAACCCGTTAGTGACCAGTCAGACGGTGAAACGGGTTAATGACGCCGTCAGCGGCGCCGAGACGTTCACAGCTCAGTGAACCGCGACGCGGCCGAGTCGATAAACTGTCAGTTAGTTAATCAATACACCTGTCAGACTGAGGCGTGTGTGTGTGTGTGTGTGTGTGTGTGTGTGTGTGTGTGTGTGTGTGTGTGTGTGTGTGTGTGTGTGTGTGTGTGTGTGTGTGTGTGTGTCGGTGCAGAGCAGTGTGTAACGTGTGCTCTCCTCCTCCAGTTTGTCCGGCTGCCCCATCGCTGCTGCAGAGAAGATGGCGAAGGTTCACGAGAAGAGCCACACGACGGACACGACCGGCAGTAAAACCAATCAGACGTCAGACCGCGTCCTCAGGTAACCGCCCACTCCGAGCCACCGCCGCTTCCTATTGGACGATGCAGCCGCAGATTATTATGGATTTAAACTTCTCTCAGATTCATTCAGGAGGCGAACGGATGTCAACGCTTTTTGAATATTTTTGTCATCAATCTCGAGGGATGCAGAATGGTGCCGTCAAACTTCCCAGGATACAGCGAATACATCACTGCATGCTGGGAAAATTTATCCCAAAATAAAAATAGGCTACCAATTACTTTAAAGAGACAAAATAATGATCTCATCAATTCAGAAAATCTAGAAAAACTGCTTAATAAATAATATCCTAATTAAATATAAATGATTAAAAAGACAAGATAATTGCAAGAAAAGTATTTAATCAAATTTGAAAATGAATAAATATCATAAAAAGGAACAAACTGGCAGTGATGGGAATAACACCGTTATAAAATAACAGCATTACTAATGGTGCTACTTCAGTCACGAGCGATTAAAACAACAGCATTTAACCATTTTATTAAAAAGTAACGCAATAGTTACTCTTCCTGGTAATAAGTTACTTTCTTAAAAAACTGCAAACTGATGATAAATACCCTTTAGCGCTGGTCAACGTGTGCTCGCTGCTCTGACGCTGCTCGTCCTCTCAGGCCGATGTGTTTCGTGAAGCAGCTGGAGATTCCTCAGTACGGCTACAAGAACAACGTCCCGACCAGCACGCCGCGCTCCAACCTGGCCAAGGAGCTGGAGAAGTACTCCAAGACCAGCTACGACTACGGCGGCTACGACGGCCAGCACGGCGGCTACGGGAAGAGAGGCCCCGCGTCCAAGTCGCACCACGGGCGGGACACGTCCCCGAAGGGATACGACGGTAAGGAAAACAAACGCTCCGACCTCCGGATCATCCAACCACGGCTCAGTCTCAGATTTAATGTTTTTGGCTTCGTCATGAAACAAGATGTTTGCTGCACACACTGCACACAGAGCTGGAATTTAAAGGGATAGTTCAACATTGTGCCCATTGCCATAATCCTAATAGCAGTAGGTTTGTTACCTTTAATTGTCGGTGCAAGCTGTTCTTAGATCGAAGAGTTGTTTCAGAGGTAAATATCAGAGGTTTTACATGAATTTCCCTCTAAAACAACTCTGTGTGGTAACGTTGTGTTATTATCTCATAGCGTGGTGAATGTGCAGGTCACAACTTGTCCACCAGAGCGTTGTGGAGTTGTTGGATTGTGTATTTGATGAGTTTGATGAGGGAAACCAAGAAATCCCATAATGAGCCTCCGTAGCGTAGCTCTGAGCAGCTCACGGCTCTGCTCCGCCGTTCTAAAAAAAGCTTGCACCGACAATTAAAGGTAACGAACCTACTGCTATGACTATAGGGGTTATGGTGATGGGACAGTTGGACTAAATGTCGAACTGTCCCTTTAAATGAAGAAGAAGAAACAGCAGCCTCGTTGGTTATAGATCTGACAAACATTCAACAGATACATTCGGTCTTTATTTTAATCTCTGTTTATTGATGCGTTTCATTATCGACCTCCCACATACACATGAAAAATAAAAAATAAAAACATGAAGTCGACTCATGTTGTTCCACATGCAGGGTTTTTATTTAAGATCAATTGAAATAAAATAAAATCAGGCAAATGGAGGAGGAAGAAGAACAGTCTGTACCTGAGGATGAAACTCAATTCAATTCAGTTCAATCAGCTTTATTGGCATGAACAGAAACGTGTCGTTGCCAAAGCGTTTTACTAAATATCTACACATACGTTACAATTCATTACGTTACACTCACTCTTTGTTGCAGCACTGGTGTTTTCCTCCTCTCCACATGACTGGAGTGAGAGAGAGAGACAGAGAGAGGGAGAGTAGAGGAATGGAGATGCCGAGCTGCCTCCTCTCAGCCGAGGATGGAGGGATGGATGGAGGGATGGAGGGAGGGAGGGAGGGATGGAGGGATGGAGGGATGGAGGGAGGTGCAGATGGAGGGATTGTGGAGCAGGGGAGAGATAATGAAGGCGAGCCCTGTTCCTCTGGCTCGGAGCCATCGCTGAGATGCAGGAGGGAGGATTTTTTAGACGAGGTGTCTGCGCTCTCCTCCGTCACGACTCCCTCCCTCCCTCCCTCCCTCCCTCCCTCCTCTCCTCCGCCACTTCTCTCTCCATCAGCTTCTCTCCGACTCACCATCGTACGATCACCCTCTCTCTCTCTCTGCAGCTTCTCCTCTCTTTCCTCTCTCACTCTTTCCTCTCTCTGTTTCTCTTCTGAACCAAACCTCTCTCTCTGACTCTGTCCCACTTCTCTTCCTCTCTGTGTCACTGAAGACATTAACCTCCATATTTGTAGTTTTTTATCATTAATATACACAGTACACAGTGTTGATGGTCACTTCTTAAAATTTTGAACCAGTTTTTGAATAGTTTTGTCATATATCTTAAAGGGATAGTTCAACATTTTGGCAAACTGTCCCATCACCATAACCCCTATAGTCATAGCAGTAGGTTCGTTACCTTTAATTGTCGGTGCAAGCTATTTTTAGAACGGAGGAGCAGAGCCGTGAGCTGAGGTAAATGCAGAGACTGTTGATTGTTGATGAAAAACTGTCCCTGAAGGCAACGTGCATCAGAGGTTTTACATGAATTTCCCTCTAAAACAACTCTGTGTGGTAACGTTGTGTTATTATCTCATAGCGTGGTGAATGTGCAGGTCACAACTTGTCCACCAGAGCGTTGTGGAGTTGTTGGATTGTGTATTTGATGAGTTTGATGAGGGAAACCAAGAAATCCCATGAGCCTCCGTAGCGTAGCTCTGAGCAGCTCACAGCTCTGCTCCGCCGTTCTAAAAATAGCTTGCACCGACAATTAAAGGTAACAAACCTACTGCTATGACTATAGGGGTTATGGTGATGGGACAGTTTGACTAAATGTTGAACTATCCCTTTAACTTTAATTCATCATATGAAGCCAAATGGTGCAGTGAAACAAATAACTATGGTTTTGATTCATTACATACATAGTAATATAACAT
Organism: Decapterus maruadsi; assembly: GCA_030347415.2. Classification (NCBI taxonomy): domain Eukaryota; kingdom Metazoa; phylum Chordata; class Actinopteri; order Carangiformes; family Carangidae; genus Decapterus; species Decapterus maruadsi. The sequence goes on from CM064891.1 coordinate 25,456,099, forward strand.
AAAGCAGTGATGTCATTGTGTTTTGTCATGCAGGATTTATGGGATGCAGAATGGTTGTGAATACATAATCTACCTTGTCTTGATTGTTTGGAAAACAGATGTAAATGTTACAATTTAGATTTGAATGTTTTTGAATAGTTGTGTCATAGATTTTAACTCCTCGTTCATCATGTTAATAAGATGTAAAGAAGGGAAACCAAATGGTGCAGTGCAACAATGAACTAACTTGATTTCTTCTGTTATCACGTGAAGCAGGGATGATGCCAAATGCTAAGTCGTTGTGTTTTGTCACGCAGGTGAGAGGATTTACCTGCATGGGATGCAGAATGGTGCGTTCCAGTTTACAACATGCTGTACAACATATACAACATTTATGATTTACCTTGTCTTGACTTTGTACATTTTAGAGCTCACTGGTTCCTCCTGACGTCATCGTTGTCTCCTAAAACCTTGATTTGAATAGTTCTGACATTTTAATCTCTACTTTATTATATGATAGAAAAATGGTGCAATGAACAAATAACCAACATATGTTACATAAAAATCAGTCATGTCAATTTCTTTTTAATTATTATTATTGTTAATTAAAGCAGTAATACATGCAGCACCTTTAATATGTGACTGGACAACAATGGTGTTTTGTTAAAAACAGGAAACTCTGAGCTCCTTCATCTTCCTTCTTTCACTCAGACTCATTATTTTTTACATAGTTTAAAACGCATCAGAAGTTCTTTTTATAATTTTGGATCTTCTCTAACAATCCATCTGCTGCTCAGTTTGGCCGGACGCCACCATCGCTCTAACAAACCCACCATATGTGTGTGTGTGTGTGTGTGTGTGTGCGTGTCCCTGCAGCGAAGCGATACTGTAAGACGTCGAGCCCGGCCAGCAGTACGACCAGCAGCTACGCTCCCAGCAGCAGCAGCAGCCTGAGCTGTGGAGGAGGAGGAGGAGGGGGGGGGGGAGGGGGAGGCGGGGGAGGGGGAGGAGGAGGAGGGAGCAGCGCCAGCAGCACCTGCAGCAAGAGCAGCTTCGACTACACCCACGACATGGAAGCGGCGCACATGGCCGCCACCGCCATCCTCAACCTGTCGACCAGGTGCCGCGAGCTGCCGCACGCGCTGGCCGGGAAACCACAGGACCTGCTCACACAGGTAGACACACGGACACACACACACAGAGACACACACAGGTAGAGACACAGGGACACGCACAGGGACACGCACACGGAGACACACAGGTAGAGACACAGGGACACGCACAGGGACACGCACAGGGAGACACACACAGGTAGAGACACAGGGACACGCACAGGGACACGCACACGGAGACACACAGGTAGAGACACGGACACGCACACGGACACGCACACGGAGACACACAGGTAGAGACACACAGGGACACACACACGGAGACACACAGGTAGAGACACAGGGACACGCACACACACAGGTAGAGACACAGGGACACGCACAGGGACACACACAGGGAGACACACAGGTAGAGACACAGGGACACGCACACGGAGACACACAGGTAGAGACACAGGGACACGCACACGGAGACGCCAGATTCCCGCTAACTAACCTGTTTTGATGTTCCCGGAATGTTCTTGGAACGTTAACTGAATGTTTTAAAGTAGCACTCTCGCAAATTCCGATACTTTGTTCGGCCACTAGATGGAGCCGGCGGTGCAGTGTATCTGATACAAACATCCTCGTCCTCTTTGCCTTTAATTGTCGGCGCAAGCTATTTTTAGAACGGCGGAGCAGAGCCGTGAGCTGCTGAGAGCTACGCTATGGAGGCTCATGGGATTTCTTGGTTTCCCTCATCAAACTCATCAAATACACAATCCAACAAGATAATAATGGAATTCTACAAGACAGAGCTGGTGCGTTTATTTTTGTCGCTGTCGCTCGCATCGCTCCAAAAATAACGCTCCGTTGCTCAGCTGCTGTCGCTCGTCAGTTTGGCACAGAGCCACAGACTGACATTTTTGCTTTGATGACGTCATACCCACTGCCATGTGTCTCTGTTTACACCGGCAGCCAATCAGCGCTGAGCGACGAGCCACTGACGGCTGGCGCTCCAAGCCCCAGCGTTTTTTCGCATGGACGATAAAACACTTGCTTCCATTGATTTAACGCGTAAACTCGTCGCTCGTTCGGAAAATAAAAGGTCCGGTGTGAACGCAGCTGTTTTGCATGAATTTCCCTCTAAAACAACTCTGTGTGGTAACGTTGTGTTATTATCTCATAGCGTGGTGAATGTGCAGGTCACAACTTGTCCACCAGAGCGTTGTGGAGTTGTTGGATTGTGTATTTGATGAGTTTGATGAGGGAAACCAAGAAATCCCATGAGCCTCCGTAGCGTAGCTCTGAGCAGCTCACGGCTCTGCTCAGCCGTTCTAAAAATAGCTTGCACCGACAATTAAAGGTAACAAACCTACTGCTATGACTATAGGGGTTATGGTGATGGGACAATTTGACTAAATGTTGAACTATCCCTTTAAAATGTTCTTTAGGGAATGTTTAGTAGAAAACTTGTATGGAACCTTATGTGTCAGCTGGGACAGGTGAATGTGAAGAGTGAAGCCTCACCTCTGTCTCCGTCCTCCTCGTGTCTCAGAGTCCGGTGGGCGACCTGGACGACGGCGGGGCGGTGGACGTGTCGGGGCAGCCCGGCGGTCCGGAGGGCAGCGGGACGGTGCTGACCCCCCTGCAGCCCATGTCCCCCCAGCGCCAGGCCCTGATGAGCAGCCGCTGCTACCAGCTGAGCGAGGCCGACTGCTGGGACCTGCCCGTCGACTACACCAAGATCAAACGGCTCGGGGACGAGACGGAGCACAAGGAGGTAACAGGAAGCGCCGCCGCACTTCACAATAAAAGTCCTGTGTGTGTGTGTGTGAGTCAGAGGAGCCGTCATTAAAACACATTAGCTCTGACTCAGCTGATGAGCTGTAAAAACAACACAACAACACATCCTGTGAACAGGAACCTCCATCTTTAAAGGGATAGTTCAACATTTTGGCAAATTGGCCCATTGCCATAATCTCCTTTAATTGTCGATGCAAGATATTTTTAGTTGTGGAGTTGTTGGATTGTGTATTTGATGAGTTCGATGAGGGAAACCAAGAAATCCCATAATGAGCCTCCATAGCGTAGCTCTGAGCAGCTCACGGCTCTGCTCCGCCATTCTAAAAATATCTTGCACCGACAATTAAAGGTAACGAACCTACTGCTATGACTATAGGGATTATGGTGGTGGGGCAGTCTGACTAAATGTTGAACTATCCCTTTAAGATTAAATGAATTATTTTGTTTTATTTGTGTGAAATTCTTTAATTAGCACAAAACATTAACAAACAAATGGCAAATCAGCAGACCTGATTAGTGTCGAGTTACAGCTGAGTTTAGTGTCAGGTTTTTATTTATAAAGTTCATAAAGTTTTATTGTTGAAATCAACACTTTACTTTATTTCTTCATCATTTCTCGGTAGTTTCCTGTGTAATTTGGCTCCAATTAAAGGTTAAACTGAAGATTCTGTGACTAAATATTTTTGCAATTTATTGACTGTGAACGAAAGTTTGTAATTTCCATAAAATGCAGCAACAGAAAATATCCAATAATTATTGAAACGAAGAAAATGTTTGTTTGATTTGCTTCTTAATATTCACATCAAATGCAAAATATAACACCTTCATCCTGAGCTGTGATGTTATATATTCATGCTGTCAGGATCTGGGTCTTAGATTTAATCTCATGTCAGAAACACAAACACACTGACTCTGACTCTGTCCAGTTCACGTCTCTGTCCCGTGAAGTGAAGCTGCAGGAAGCTGAAAGCTGAATTAACGCTGCTGATACATAAGTAAAACACGGTAGATCATCTGCTGCTGCTGCTGCTGCTGCTGCGCGGCCCTAAACCCTCACAGATCTGATATCACACAGACCAATCCATGCAGCAAATTGCTACATTTGCCGCGTCGGATTTAGGAGCGCTGAAGTGAAAGGTTTTAATCAGGAGAGTAATTGCGTTTTGTTAATGAAGCACGACATTGCAGAGGAAGGAGGCTGCAGCCCCCCCCCCCCTCCACTCCCCCGAGCAGCTGATGGGATTTTTCTCTCAAGACGGCGCTCCTGAGTGAGCGAGGAGCGATGTGTGGACGGCGGAGCGGCAGAGTCACACCTGAGAGACAGGAAGGAAGCTGAGGGACAGGTGTCGTCTCACCTCCCGATGCTTTTAGATGTTTCACTGAGAGACGTCGTCTTTATTTAAAGATACAGAGCTGCTTTTTGAAGGATTTAAAGATGACAGTACATTACCCACAGTTCCTGCTTTTCAAACCTTTATTTTGAAGGACTTTTCATCTACCTTTATTTTGAAAATTTACACAAAATGTACCTTTATTTTGAAGGAGCTTTAATACAAACATCTACCTTTATTTTGAAGGAGCTTTAACACAAATATCTACCTTTATTTTGAAGGAGCTTTAACACAAAATGTACCTTTATTTTGAAGGAGCTTTAATACAAACATCTACTTTTATTTTGAAGGAGCTTTAATACAAACATCTACCTTTATTTTGAAGGAGCTTTAACACAAACATCTACCTTTATTTTGAAGGAGCTTTAATACAAACATCTACCTTTATTTTGAAGGAGCTTTAATACAAACATCTACCTTTATTTTGAAGGAGCTTTAACACAAACATCTACAAGCTTTAACACAAACATCTACCTTTATTTTGAAGGAGCTTTAATACAAACATCTACCTTTATTTTGAAGGAGCTTTAACACAAACATCTACCTTTATTTTGAAGGAGCTTTAACACAAACATCTACCTTTATTTTGAAGGAGCTTTAACACAAAAATGTACCTTTATTTTGAAGGAGCTTTAACACAAACATCTACCTTTATTTTGAAGGAGCTTTAACACAAAAATGTACCTTTATTTTGAAGGAGCTTTAATACAATACAAACATCTACCTTTATTTTGAAGGAGCTTTAACACAATAATTTACCTTTATTTTGAAGGAGCTTTAACACAAACATCTACCTTTATTTTGAAGGAGCTTTAACACAAACATGGAGCTTGATAAGATGGCAGCTCTTTGTTCCGGTTGGTTCGTCTCCGTGTGAGGTTGTGTGTGTTGTGTGTGTTGTGTTGCCTGTGTAACCGTGGTAACGTAGAGCTTGTAAAGTGACGCGCTGTAGTCGTCTTATTTCTCGTCCTTACACCAGAGCGACGAGCTGGATCCGTTCCAGGAGCTGCTGGACGAGCAGCGCTACCCGGCCGAGGTCACCATGCCCAGCCCCAAACACCACAAGTACCCGCCCTGCAAGGAGGGCAAGAAGGAGCTCATCACGTAAGATGACATCATCATCACCATCATCATCATCATCATCATCATCATCATCATCATCATCATCATCACAATCCAACATGTTCATCTCCTTCTTGTTCCGTAACATGTTCAAGCCGTCGTTCCCTCCTCCGGCTGCAGGTTGTCCAGCTGTCAACTCGCTGACAAGAACATCCGCGGGATGATGACGTCCAACGCGCAGGAGCTCAAGTGAGTCCAGATCCTCGGTCTGGAGATCAGAGTCCAGAACGACAGTAGAGAGGCCGGAGCAGGAGCAGGAAGTCACGGTCGCCGTTGTCGGTCCTCAATTTAGAAAAAAGTCTCCATGTGAATGAACCGGAGTCAGATTTTTATTTCGTGATCTGATTGAATTGTGTCATTAGAAAAAAACACGAACTTGTCCTTTAAAACGTCACATTTCATGAAGAGAAATCAGCAGTTTGTTGTAAAATAAAACTCCTTAGAATCCATCACCAGACAGGAAGAGGAAGAGGAGGAGGAAGAGGAGGAGAGAGGAAGAGGAGGAGAAGGAGGAAGAGGAGGAGGAGGAGGAGGAAGAGAGAGGAAGAGGAGGAGGAGAGAGAGAGGAGGAGGAAGAGGAGGAAGAGAGAGGAAGAGAAGGAGGAGGAGAGAGGAAGAGGAGGAGGAAGAGGAGGAGGAGGAAGAAGAGGAGGAGGAGGAGGAGAGAGGAAGAGGAGGAGAAGGAGGAAGAGGAGGAGAGAGGAAGAGGAGGAGAAGGAGGAAGAGGAGGAGAGAGGAAGAGGAGGAGAGAGGAAGAGCAGGAGAAGGAGGAAGAGGAGGAGAGAGGAAGAGGAGGAAGAGAGAGGAGGAGGAGGAGAGAAGAAGGAGGAGAAGAGAGGAGGAGGAAGAGGAGGAAGAGAGAGGAAGAGGAGGAGGAGAGAGAGAGGAGGAGGAAGAGGAGGAAGAGAGAGGAAGAGAAGGAGGAGAGAGAGAGGAGAAGGAGGAAGAGGAGGAGGAGAAAGGAAGAGAAGGAGAAGGAGGAAGAGGAGGAGGAGAAAGGAAGAGAAGGAGGAGGAGGAAGAGGAAGAGAGAGGAGAAAGAGGAGGAGGAGGAGCAGGAGAGAGGAAGAGGAGGAGAAGGAGGAAGAGGAGGAGGAGAAAGGAAGAGAAGGAGAAGGAGGAAGAGGAAGAGGAGGAAGAGGAGGAGGAGGAGGAGAGAGGAGAAGGAGGAGAAGGAGGAAGAGGAGGAGGAGGAGAGAGGAAGAGGAGTCGAACTGTCCCTCCATCAAAACATCTTAAAGTTTTAGTTCAGTACTTTTCACACAAATTAGAAATATTAGATTAGAAATAAAACTTTGACTCCCGTTCTCTGACATGGAGACTTGTTCCAAGTTGAGTTGCCATGGTGACGTTACTTCCTGCTTCCTGCTTCGGCTCGCTGTCATAGTAATAATAATAATAATAATAATAATAATAATAATATTAATAATAATAATAATAATAATAATAATAATAGTAATAAGTGGTCCGTCCCTGTCTCAGGTGTCCGACCCCCGGCTGTCAAGACAGAGCGGATCTGGACACATGATCATCTTTCTATACGCACTCCCAGGGAGGAGCTGTAATCACAGAAGTTACCTGTGTTAACACACACCTACGCACGCACGCATTTGATGTGTTTGTGTGTCTTTACACTGAACACACAGTTACCTGTGTGTGTTAGAGTGTGGGAGCCGCCCCGCCCGCGCGCATTTGTATGTTACCTGTCTGTTCCTCCCGTCCGTCCTGCAGTCTGTCCGGTTGTTCTAGAGTCCAAGACTGAGCTGCATCAAGATCAGTCTGATTTAGCAGCAAAGAGGACAAAACATCTTAAGGAGCCAATCAAGTGGAGTTCATTACACCCGTTAAAGGACATTCTGACAACTTGAGCTGGTTCTCTATTCCCAGGCTAATACATTATTTGGTTATTCAGTCTGTGTTCTGAAACAGTAGCTCCTATCAGAATCCGGATCCTTCCCTACTTCCCTCCTTCTGAAAATTTTGCCACCTTATTTCCCTGTTTCCTTCAGTAAATTTTTTCCACGGGCATTTTAAAATATTTCCGTTCCTTCCTTCAGAAAATTTTTTATTTCCTTCCAGACATTTCCTTCCTTCATCTAATTCAAATTCTTCCTTCTCTGATATTTTGAATTCATCCAAGTTTCCTCAAAACTGTGAAAAAATTTGTGTCTCAGTTCTTCCTTCCATCATTGGAAAGAGAAAGAATCCTTCTTTCCTTCCTTCCTCTATTCCTTGCCTCCCTCTTTCTTTCCTTGCCACCATTATATCTCCTAATTTTCCAAAAATGATCATGGTCATTGATCCCGATTGATCAAAAACTATTCCTTCCTTCATTCATTCCAAGACTTGTGTCTACTATTTAAAGTTTCGGAGTCTCTTCCTTCCTGAGCATCCTTTTGTTTCCAATGTTTGGTCTTCTTCCTTCCATCATTCCTTCCTTCTTTCCTTCCTTCCTCTCTTCCTTGCTTCCCTCTTTCTTTCCTTCTCTCCTTCCTTCCACCATTCCTCCCTTCCCTCCTTCCACGGAGCGTTACACTGACGCTGCATTCAGGTGCAGTCGGACAGACGGCCGTCGGTAACAAACCAGATCGTTTTAGTCACAAAGTCCAGAGGAAGAAACAAAACGACATCACAGTTGTTGTTAATCCATCAAAAGTTAAAACAAATGCCTGAAAAATGAAATGAACTTTTATTTAAACCTCCTGAGCTTCGTCATCCATCTTCATCCTGGTTGAGATGCGACCCGTGTCCTCCGACCTTTCTACCGTCAGGTGGGCGTCGTCCTGTTCCCAGCAGCCAAGAAGAGCGGCATCAAGATCGTCCACAGCAAAGAGGACAAAGACGACCAGGAGCCAATCAAGTGAGTTCATTACAGTTAAAGGGACATTCTGTAACTTCTCCTGTTTATTCCCAGAGTTTATTACAGTTAAAGGGACATTCTGTAACTTCTCCTGTTGTTTATTCCCATAATCCAGTATTTGGTTATTCAGTCTGTTTTTCATCAATCAGTAATCACCCCCCCATCCTTCCTTCCCTACTTCCCTCCTTCTTACCTTGCCACCTTATTTCCCTCCTTTCCTTCCCTCCTTCCTTTTACCATTCCTCCCTTCCCCCTTCCTTCCTTCCTTCCATTCCTCCTTCCTTCTTTCTTTTCTTCCTTCCTTCCTTCCTTCATCCTTCCTTCTTTCTTTCTCTTCTTCCTTCCATCATTCCTTCCTTCTTTCCTTCCTTCCTCTCTTCCTTGCTTCCCTCCTTCTTTCCTTGGCACCTTCTTTCCCTCCTTTCCTTCCCTCCTTCCTTTCACCATTCCTCCCTTCTCCCTTCCTTCCTTCCTTCCTTCCTTCCTTCCTTCCTTCCTTCCTTCCTTCCTTCCTTCCTTCCTTCCTTCCTTCCTTCCTTCCTTCCTGCCTTCCTTCCTTCATCCTTCCTTCTTTCCCTCTCTTCTTCCTTCCATCATTCCTTCTTTCTTTCTCTTCTTCCTTCCATCATTCCTTCCTTCTTTCCTTCCTTCCTCTCTTCCTTGCTTCCCTCCTTCTTTCCTTGGCACCTTCTTTCCTTCCTTTCCTTCCCTCCCTCCTTCCACCATTCCTCCCTTCCCTCCTTCCGTGGTAACGCATTAAGGAGGAATGGAGCGTTACACTGACGCTCCATTCAGGTGCAGTCGGACACATGTCCGTCGGTCATTTTAGTCACAAAGTCCAGAGGAAGAAACAAAACGACATCACAGTTGTTGTTAATCCATCTAAAGTTAAAACAATGGCCTGAAAAATGAAGTGAACTCTTATTTAAACCTCCTGAGCTTCGTCATCCATCTTCATCCTGTTTGAGATGCGACCCGTGTCCTCCGACCTTTCTACCGTCAGGTGGGAGGAGTCCTGAGAGGGAAGAGGAGGCCGCCGAGAGGAAAAGGGAGGAGGACCAGTGAACGTTTGACATTTGTGGAAGAGGAGGAGGCGGACGTCGAGCCAGGAGGACCCGGTGAAAGAGGAGGAGGAGAGATCCTCCTCCTCCTCCTCCTCCTCCTCCTCCTCCTCCTCCTCCTCCTCCTCCTCCTCCTCCTCCTCCCCCCCCGCAGGAGGGTTAATTAAGATTAACCTGAACTTAACCTGCTCCTCCTCACACTGATGTGGCCCAGAGGAGGAGGAGGAGGAGGAGGAGGAGGAGGAGGAGGAGGAGGAGGAGGAGGAGGAAGAGGAGGAGGAGGAGGAGAGAGGAAGAGGAGGAGGAGGAGGAGGAGGAGGAGAGAGGAGGAGGAGGAGGAGGAGGAGGAGAGAGGAAGAGGAGGAAGAGGAGGAGGAGGAGAGAGGAGGAGGAGGAGGAAGAGAGAGGAAGAGGAGGAGGAGGAGGAGGAGGAGGAGTTGAACTGTCCCTCCATCAAAACGTCTTACAGTTTTATTTCAGTACTTTTCTTTTTTTAAATATTGATCCAGATTTTCAGAATAAAAGTCCCAGATAAACCAGGTGGTGGTGAGGGGGCGGGGCTTCGTTGTGACATCACAAAGTGACAGGAAGTCCTGACGGCTGGTTTCCCCCCAGGTGTCCGGTCCCGGGCTGCGACGGACAGGGTCACGTGACGGGGAAGTACGCGTCCCACCGCAGCGCGTCCGGCTGCCCGCTGGCGGCCAAGAGGCAGAAGGACAGCTACGTCAACGGATCCCAGTTCGTCTGGAAGTCCGGGAAGACGGACGGGATGACCTGCCCCACCCCGGGCTGCGACGGCTCGGGACACGTCAGCGGGAGCTTCCTCACACACCGGAGGTTTGTTGTTCTGCGTGTGTGTGTGTGTGTCAGAGTTAGAGGCTTCTCCTGAAACCTGGAAAACTGAACTAAGACTGAGACCAAATAAATAAAGAATCAAAGTAAAACAAACTAAATAAAACTAAATACAAACACGAACATCTACCTTTATTTTGAAGGAGCTTTAACATAAACATCTACTTTTATTTTGAAGGAGCTTTAACACAAACCTCTACCTTTATTTTGAAGGAGCTTTAACACAAACATCCACCTTTATTTTGAAGGACCTTTAACACAAATATCTACTTTTATTTTGAAGGAGCTTTAACACAAACATCTACCTTTATTTTGAAGGAGCTTTAACACAAACATCCACCTTTATTTTGAAGGACCTTTAACACAAATATCTACTTTTATTTTGAAGGAGCTTTAACACAAACATCTACCTTTATTTTGAAGGAGCTTTAACACAAACATCTACCTTTATTTTGAAGGAGCTTTAATACAAACATCTACCTTTATTTTGAAGGAGCTTTAACAGAAACATCTACCTTTATTTTGAAAGAGCTTTAACACAAACATCTACCTTTATTTTGAATAATGATGAAGTTTTAACTATAAAACATCTACCTTTATTTTGAAGGAGCTTTAACACAAACGTCTACCTTTATTTTGAAAGAGCTTTAACACAAACATCTACCTTTATTTTGAATAATGATGAACGTTTTCAGCCTATAATAACCATGGTGTGTGTGTGTGTGTGTGTGTGTGTGTTTGCTCCAGTCTCTCCGGTTGCCCCCGGGCCACCTCGGCCATGAAGAAGGCCAGGATGAGCGGCGTGGAGATGCTGACAATCAAGCAAAGAGCGAGCAAAGGTCAGAGAGAGAAGAACTCCAAACACTGAACCTGGAAATACACCTTAGATATAAAATAATTCACTCACGTTGTTGTTTAATTTTTCAGGCATCGAAAACGATGAAGAAATCAAACAGCTGGATGAAGAAATCAAAGATCTGAACGAGTCCAACAATCAGGTGGAGTCAGACATGATCAAACTGAGGACGCAGGTGAGGACGAGGACGGTAAAGACTCAAGTGTTTTAGCTCCGCCCCCTGAAACACGATTGGCTCTCTGAGTTTCTGACGATAACCCTTATTTCTATACAGTAGCTGTAGGTTTTATTTGAGAGTTTATAAAAAGTTAATGAGACTTTAGCAGGAAGTCAAAGTCAAGACGTATAGATTTAGATACAGATACATAGAGATTATAGAGTTATACCGTATAGATATAGATTTGGATGCAGATGCAGAGACAGATGTTGCTCGTCCCGCTGCAGATCACCACCATGGAGACCAACCTGAAGTCCATCGAGGAGGAGAACAAGGTGATCGAGCAGCAGAACGACTCTCTGCTGCACGAACTGGCCAATCTGAGCCAGTCGCTCATCAACAGCCTCGCCAACATCCAGCTGCCACACATGGTGAGACGCCACGCACACACACACACACACACACACACACACACACACACACACACACACACTGAGGCGATGGTTTGACAGTTTTAGACGTTTTACAGGATCATTTATAGAAATATTTATTTTAAAATACACTTTACCAAATTATAAGTCAGACCTTTATTTTGGCGGGTCAGCAACAATAAAGGCTCAGTGATCATTCAGCCTGTCTGACCTGAACACTGGCTCTGTTCACATCTCATACATTTAAAGGGATAGTTCAACATTTTGTCCCATCACCATAATCCCTATAGTCATAGCAGCAGGTTCATTACCTTTAATTGTCGGTGCAAGATGTTTTTAGAACGGCGGAGCAGAGCCGTGAGTTGTTTTAGAGATAAGTTCATGATGCACGTTGCCTTCAGGGACAGTTTTTCATCAACAGTCTCTGTATTTCCCTCTAAAACAACTCTGTGTGGTAACGTTGTGTTATTATCTCATAGCGTGGTGAATGTGCAGGTCACAACTTGTCCACCAGAGCGTTGTGGAGTTGTTGGATTGTGTATTTGATGAGTTTGATGAGGGAAACCAAGAAATCCCATAATGAGCCTCCGTAGCGTAGCTCTGAGCAGCTCACGGCTCTGCTCCGCCGTTCTAAAAATAGCTTGCACCGACAATTAAAGGCAATGAACCTACTGCTATGACTATAGGGATTATGGTGATGGGACAGTTTGACTAAATGTTGAACTATCCCTTTAACATTTACAGTGAATTAGTAGACATATGATGGATTAACATCAATCTCATTGTTTCATATTTTACTGTTTGCTTCTTTTTAAATTAAATAAAGTGTAAAAACCGCCATCAGCTCCACAGACGCTTGTTTTCTATTGGTTATTGATCAGATTTCTTGATGATGTAGATCATTTAGAAGATGTGTTTCAGAGCGAACAGCTGCTGTGTCTGCTTCCTGCTCGGTGTTGAACGTTGACGTTGTGTTTTTGTTGTGACTCGTCGTGACCCATGTGACCTGATCTGAGACCAGCTAACATCTGCTCATTCATCCCGACACAGGGAGCCGTTACAGTCGTCTTTTGTTCAGGTTTATTCTTCATCTGCTTCTTTCTGTTTGCCACCTCCTCCTCCTCCTCCTCCTCCCCAGCAGTCCATGCTGTGCTTCTTATTCTCCCTCTTCTTCTTCTTCTTCTTCTTCTTCTTCTTCTTCTGTGCTTGACAGAGTTTCACGTAGAGAAACGTTGTTGGTGTCGTTGTGGTTTTTCTTCAGTTTCAGTTTGAGTGAAGTGCTCATGGCTGTTCTGACGTCATGTTGTCTCAGTGTAGAAAGAAGACCGGGGCTAATTGGATAATCTCTCCTTAAAGCAGTAGCTCCATAACTGGACTCTCTCCTCTGCTTTCCTCCAATCCTGAGCTTCATATCACACTGGAAGGAAAAAATAAAAATAAAAAATGTCCGCCTTAACACGGAGTTTGATCTTTGTCCCTCCTCCAAAAACTAAAAACTTTCACTTTCACTTTGCAATGAGATGATGAGGACGAACACAAACCTGGATCTGAGGCTCTGTTCGCTCTGCAGGACTCAGACTTCGGATTAAAGGCGTCAGACGTCGGTGCTGCAGGGCGAACGGAGCCGTGGAGGGTTGTTGGGACAAACAGCTTGTTAAGGCGGACGGATATAGAGAGCCTAAGCGGAAGCAGGAAGTAGCGGTCACCATGGGACCTCAACTCTAAAAAACGCTCCATTCAAATGAACGAGAGTGAGATTTTTATTTCGTCATCTGATTGAATTGCGCCATGAGAAAAAAATATGACCTCTACCTGTTTAAATCATCACGTTTCATCCGAAAAAATCAGCAGTTTATCGTAAAACTATTGTAGAATAAAATTCTGAAGAATCTGTAACCAGAAAGACTACAATGCCGCCGTTTACCGTGTCAGTTAGTGACGTATTATTTGTGGGACAGCAGATCTGTATCCGTAGAGCAGCCTTCACACAAAATACATTCTTCTGTTGCCGTTTTACGATAAACTGCTGATTTTTTCGGATGAAACGTGATGTTTTCAACAGGTAGAGGTCATATTTTTTTCTCATGGCGCAATTCAATCAGATGACGAAATAAAAATCTCACTCTCGTTCATTTGAATGATCCGTTTTTCAGAGTTGAGGTCCCATGGCCGCGCTACTTCCTGCTTCCGCTTAGGCTCTCTATGGCCGCTGTGTGTGTTTCCATGAAGCCGTGTGAGCGCCACCGTGTGTCCAGCAGCGGGCTAACTCACTTCTCTGTATTCCTGTAGAGACCGCTGCCACAGAAAGAGGCCCCAGTAAAACATAACTGCTGTTTACAGATGCCTCCCAGAGTAAGAGATTTATCCATTTATCCTTTATCCAATTATCCTTCTCTTCTGCACTGTCATCCCCCCCTCCTCCCCCTCCCCCTCCCCCTCCTGTTGCTCCTGTAGCCCACTATCACTTTACACTGCAGAGAGAGAGGCAGTCATTATGACACTATAACACACACATTGTGTTTTAATTGGCCACACACACACATATAATAACTGGTAATTAAGAGGAAAACGATCCCTCAAACCAGGGGGCGGAGCTTCTCTGGAGTCACAGAGAATCACAGAGTTAACACAACAGGAGCAAATTAGAAAGTTTATATTTTGAGTTTTTGACTCTAATCAGATAAAACAGTAAACTCTACGGTGGCCCTGAGGGGTCAACTCACTGCAGCTGCAGCTACAAACTCAGAAAACAAAACAACTTCATCAGTTTGACAAAAAAAAAAAACTCCCAACACAACAGGAAGTGTTTCTGGAGGACACAGTAGAGTGTGGGACCAGGCTAAAGGCTAATGCTAAGCTAATATGATCAATAATCAACCAATGAATCATGTGATATTGACGTTCTAATAAACCAAATAGACCGGTCCCTCACTTTATTGTGTCCCCAGAAACACTTCCTGTTGTGTTGTGAGGTTTTGTCGAACTGGTGAAGTTGTTTTCCTGCAGGTGTCAGCGTTTCTTCTCACATCATATTAAAGGAGTCATCACCTGGAAATCTCAATTTCTCTTGTTAAAACATGCATACTGGTGTTTGACCTCAGTTGAAACTTGCCTGAAAAGCTGGACTTTGAAAGCGGCGCCGTTTTTTCGCTTCGGCTCTTTTTCCGAACAGGAATAGCACTGTGCCTTCCTAAAGCACGAGATCTGTGATTCTGCTCCTACGGTGACCTCACCGGCGGAGGCTACTTGCCTCTTTCACCACCCAACCCCGGCCCGTCCGCTACCTGAAATCGCCGAAGCGGTACCAGGGGGCTGTTTATGTTTTGGAGTCTGCATGCTGGCACGCCCCCCCCCCCCCCCCCCGGCTCTGTCCTTCCTGCAGCGAATCAACGCGTGCCTCATACAATGCACATCCGGACCAGTCAAAACCTCGCACGTAATCTCGCGTGATAAAGTCGCGGTAGGAAAAAGGGTCAGAACAAGCTCAAGGTTTGATTAAAATTTTTATTTTTTTTTTCTAATAAGTTTTACGAATTGATCCAAAGCGATCCAAGGGGGGCTGGATACGTAAAAAAACAGGTGATGACTCCTTTAAAAAAGACGTGTGTGATGATTAACAGCTCCGCCTCTTTCACATGAACACAGAGGGTTGCCAGGTCCAGTTCATCCAGTTAACTAGAAGTCATCCTGGATGTGTTAAAAGGTGGTGGATGGTAAACGGACCCGGGCCTCGCGCGGCGCCCTGTGGCGCTCCAGGAGAGTCTCCTCCTCCTCCTCCCTCTCTCTGACCAACATCTGCAGCAGCACAACCTCCAGCTGTGTCTCTTCATCATCTGCACATCAGCACCTTGATTTTGTCTCCATCTGTCATCCATCCATCCATCCATCCATCCTCCGTCCATCCGTCCATCCCTGTCCGCTGACATCATCCCTCTCTCCTGGGTTTGCATGGTTCCACCGCGTCGACCTTCAGGCTGAACTCTAGATACTGGACGTGATGATAGAAGAGCTGAGTGTTTCAGAGCTGAGTGTGATGGTGCCCCCCCCCCACCCTCCCTCCCCCTCCCCTCCTCTACCTGCTGCCCCCCCTCCCCTCCCCCTCCCTTCCTCCTTCCCACAGTGTCTGACAGATCTTTTTTTCCCATGATCCCCTGCTCTAACCCGTCTTCCTGTCCTTCCTCACGGCTCTCTCTCCTCCTCCTCGTCGCAGGAGCCAATGAACGAACAGAACTTTGACACGTATGTGAGTACACTGACTGACATGTACACCCACCAGGACCAGTACCAGAGCCCGGAGAACAAGGCGCTGCTGGAGAACATCAAACAGGCCGTGCAGGGCATCCAGGTGTAGCCCGGCCCGAGGCCACGCAAACAAATGCAAAGCAAAAACAACGGGGAAAAAAAAACAGAAAAAAACCAAGAGAAGAAGCGGGACGGGTTGTTTTTTGCTGCTGTAATCTACCACGGTTGTTTTCTTTCTTCTGCTGTTATGCTCTCAACTCCATGGGTATCTCTCTTTTTTTATCATTTTGATTGTCGTTGCCTTGCTTTGAAAAACGTTTTAAAACGAACATTCACGTTTTGTACATTTTCATATGACCTAATATAATGTGATGTACTGTTTATAGCTGCTAATGTATGCACATTCTAGTGTATATGTATGTATTTATTTATTGTAAGCTTGAATCATTTCTTATTTTTAACGCGATTTACATGATGACATCGGAAAAACTTGGGCGTCACGGGTTTAAAACAGGGAGCAGAGCGGCGCGGCGGGAACGTGAAGAGCAATCATGTCCGAGAGGCTGGAGGTCGTTTAAATCCAAAAAAAAAGAAAAAAACGTGGAGACGAAACGTTAATCCGTAAATCTGTAGCTGACGTTGACGAGGAGAACCAAGATTTCAAACATCATGACACGGAAACTTAAAAAACTGGTGCAAAATCCCATCATCCCCCTTCGGAGTTGTTTCGTTTCAAACTGTTCCTCTTCTGTCGCTTTTCTTTGTTCGTGCGAGGGGAAGACGGAAAAAAAACGGGAGAAAAAAAACCAATGGCTGCGGAAAAAAACAACGTAGGAGACAATCTGCCATTCTGAATTTCTTTTAGTCATCGGCGCGACTAGCGAATAGGACGACGTGTCAGCAATATGGGTGTGATAATACTAAATCCTTTCTTTAGATATGGGATGCAATCTCTATGAAAACTTGTTTGGGTATATGCAATTTCTTATGAATAAAACTAGCAAAGAGCTGATAGATCTTTTTACTAACTATAAATGTATTGCGTTTTGTATAAACCTTTTACTACAATCATGTTGTAGGAATCGGACGCGGGTGAAAGGACTTTGGTTCTGTCATGTTCGACTTTGCACAGGGACACCTTTGTTTCCATGTTTTGATGTTTTTATTGTGGAGGCGCTCGGCGGGCGACGGGGATTTGTAGATGTGGTTTTTCTTTGTAAAGGCCGACGGCTCCGCTGGACTTACAGGGTCAAACGTCCCCCCATCCCTCATTGTATATTGTACTCATCATGGTGTAAGGGAACGTCTCTCCAATCATGCATCTTATTGTCTGAGCCACAATGGGACATGATGCCGGACGACATGATGACCAAGCAGTGCTTTTCTTTCCTTTTTGTTTTTCCTTTTTTTGATTCTCTTTGTTTTTTTCTATTGAAAAGATGAATGAAAAGTGGAGCCAGCAGTCGTGACGTTGTGTCTGATCCGAATCGGCCTTACGATGACTTTCAGTCCGAAATCACGGGGACTGATTATTATGGAGTGTGATGTTTTCTGGAACACCGTCGATCATGCATGCACTTTATTGGAGTATGTCAAAGTAATTATCACGTGGTAAATGAAGCAGAAACTACTGTACAGCCAGTTTGTGGAAACTGTGACTCGGACGAGACTTTGTGAAACATGGAGCCACGTTCACTGAGCTGATGATGCGCTGCTGAAAGGAAAACTCCCCCCCCCGCTGGTACCGGCTCGTTAGAAACCCTCTCCTCCCCCCTCATGGTGCACGGTTCAATCAATTTAAAAGACCTGACGACAAGTAATGAATTCCTTTCATGTTTTTTACATGAATCCAACTGTAAATACTTTGGGTTTTGAAATGCATTCACAAAAACATCACAAAATTCAGGTTTTAAATGCACACAAACATAGTAAATGTGTTTATAGCATCAAGACTTTTTGGCTTTGTCGGGAACCCAATTTAAGCAAAATAAAATTATGACATTTGTGGTGTTTGGTTCAGTTTTGGCCCGGTTATAACGATAAGAACAATAACGAGAGTTCAAATCAAAACCAACCTTTTCATGGATAAGGAGCCGAACAACGTGACCAAGAGACGAGAAACCAATGGGATGATAAATAATTGCTTTAGTGTATTTTACAACTGATTTAAAACACGGGTCAAAACCAACCCGAACACTTGAAGGTTCAACAAACTGATTCATTAACATAGAACTGGAAGTTTACTAATTTATTGCTAATGGATGAGCTGGTCCAGAGCTCCTTCATGTCCCGACACGACTAACAGGGATTGTTCTGATGCCAAATTCTGTTATTTATTCAAGAATGAATCAGTGTTTGTTTTTGTTTTTTCGGTGAATGCATTTTGAAATCTCAAGTATTTATTGGTGGATTGAACTTCCTGTTTTTACAGCCTGTTGAAATATGAACTATGCCTGACCCGTCTTCCTGCTCCTGCTCATCTACAGTAGAAAAGCAGAGTTTATCTGCTGTTTGTCTCCATCTTCTCTCTGTGTCACACCCTTCAATAGAACGAGGGTGAAGTACGAGGGGAGATGAAGCATTTTTGCGAGTCAAACTTCCCTTTCAGCCGGCGGCGACGGTGTCAGGTGACCGGCGGCTGCAGCTGCTCCGCTCTTTGATGGAGATGAAACTCTGGCTGAATTAGAGTTGAACGCGGCTGTTGGAAAATACCTGCAGCGTCAATAGGAAGTCAAAGGTACGAGACTGTGGGCATAATACCAACTTAACTACCGCTCCCGGCTTCAAAGCAGGAACATGCACCCAATTACTGACCTTTAATTCTGCTACTTGTGCCTGTAATGACGAGCACGAGGGCCGATATTATGCTTTTAGAAAATAAAACTGCAGTTTCAATGCACCGGCGTCAGACCCTGGGTCTGTTTTGGAGACTTTGGTACAGTCATGTGTTGTCGGCTCCATCTGGCGTCGTAGATGCTGTTGAACTGAGAGACAGAAAAAACTGAACATGCAATTGAAATGTTGAAATGTACAGTTTGGATTAGGATTTGAGTTACCTGAACAGACCAGGTAGGTCCACAGGTGACCAAACTACACATTAGACCAATCAGCATTGATTATTTTCATATCTGCAGGTTTTAGTTTCTTCTCTGGACCGAGTCAGGGACCGAAACGTGAAATATTCACAATTAACCACCTTCAATAACTTGTCATTCTTGGATTAAATGAGGGACTTAGTAAATATCCTGATGAGATTTTCTTGTTTTTGGTTTATGAAATTCAAAATAATTGAAATATTAAATGAACTTTAGTACAAACATCTTATTATATTATAATAATATTGTAGAAACTATCAAACATCAGAGATCAAACTGTTTCTGGAGCGACCAGCTGCCGGGGGGAGTTTTCCTTTCCAGACATTTCTTGTTTGGACTTTTTTACTGCGGAGCCTCATTCACATCTGTCTGAAGCTTTGTGTCTGCAGCTTCCTGCCAGTAAACTACCGCATTAGATAAACCGAGCGCTTGTATTTTTCATTTAGTCAGTTATCAAACTGCTGATAACAAAGGAAATGGGAGTTAAAGCACAATTCTGCCACTTACAGTCAATAGACTAGATATTGTAATATCAGATGTAAAAGCTAAACTGTAACTATTTACATAGAGAATTTCAACACTAACATGTAACATGCTAGAATGCAAAAGAAATCCATATGAATATTTGTGAAATCATCAGTTTATGAAAAAAAAAGTTACAGTTTCTTTTCAGCAGTGCGTTGATAAGGGGTTTTTATACGACGTTCATTTTCTTTCCTTTTGCCCCTTTTTCTCTGTTTCTCGCCGACTTTCAGCAACAGTTTTTCTTACCACGAGGCATGGGTTCTGTTGATATTTTTGCTGTATGTTTAAGGTCACGAGTTGCTACGTGATATTTTAATTTGACTTGTGAAGTTCGTACGGTTTTTATCATGCTGGTGTTGGCATCTCTTGCTCTGAATAAATCTTGTGTTGCAACACTGATCACGACCTTTTATTGTTCATCTTTATTTTAGTAACTTCTTACATCCTGGAATGAATTCAACAAATTTCTATTAATTTAGGTTTACCTGCAGTGAAAATGTGATGAAGGGGCTGTTTAGCAGACAGAGGCTATGATCCTCGCTCCTGGTTGAAATTCCTTTTCCTGCATGTCATTCCCCTCTCCCTGCCTCTCCATTGCCTGTCTAGCTCTATTGTCCTAGAAAATGTGATTTAAACCTTATATTAGGCTATATTTGCATAACAATTTTTTATTAATGCAGTGTTTATATTTGATAACATAAAGACTTTTTTACACTTAGAATAGATTTACTGTCTGTGTTTTATGATGTTGAAGATATTAAAAAAACTCTTGGTGCATGTTTGAGTAGCCATCTGACGCTGTCTGTGGAAAAACATTGCAGCTTTGAGGGATGTAAACAGCCTAAGCAGCAGAACTTCAATCCACTCCCATTCAACTGCAATTAAAATCTTCAGATTCCTTCTTTTAGACCTAAAATGTTAGGAAAATACAGCCCCGAGATGAATTTGCCCGGAATTGTCCTTTAAGGTGGGAAATCCTGCACCAAACACCTCCAATTCCTCACATAAACAGCAGGAGGCGCCAAAAAATGCAAAAAATGCAGAGTTTCCCTCCGTTGTTATGCTTCCGGGTTAACGCCACGCCCCTTCCGGTCTGGGAACTAAACAAACGCACGCGACAAGAAAACCGACCCGGGAACCGTTTGAATGTGGACGGACAGGTAACGGTCGCAGCCGCGGATCGGTTCGGTTCGGACGAGGCGGTGAAGATGGTGAAGTGCGTCGTGTCCGGGTGTCCGAACCGGAGGCTGAGCGTGACCCGCGGAGCCTTCAGCCGGAACCGGCCACCGAGGAGGTTCTTCCCGTTCCCCGAGGATCCAGCCCGGGTCAAAGTGAGTCTCCGTGACCGTGTGGAAGGAGCCGATTCCCCGCAGCGCCGGAGACACTGACCGTTAGCTCTTAGCTAACAGTTTACTGGCCGTTGGTCGTAAAAACAGCTGTTTACTGAACATTAGAAGTTTACAGTTATATTAAAAGTTTTATAATAATGTCCATTAGTGTTAAAAGACTGAGTTACTAAGTGGGATAACGTTACAACTTTAGCTGCTACTTCAACCTCCAGTTAGCCTGCTGTTAGCTCCTACTTAGCTTGTACTTAGCCTGCTACTTTAGTCAACATCTGTTAGTAGCTAAAAAGGAAAAGGAAAAGAAAAAAAGTTTGATATTAGCTGCTACTTTAGCCTAGATTTAAAAATAAGAATAGCTGCATCTAATGGGGATCCTAATAAACAACATAACAAAAGAAAAACAACATTTTTCTGTTATTAGCTGCTACTTTAGCCTATATTTACTCTGTTATTGGTTAAAAAGAAAAGAAAGCCTGTTATTAGCTGTTTTTTTTATAGCTTACATTTATTCTGTTATTGGTTAAAAACAAAAGAAAAAAACTAGCTGCAACTTTAGCCTCCATTTATTCTATTAGTAGCAGCTGCTAAGTTTGTAATTAACCTGATGAATACATCATTGTCAGCTCCAGTTTGCTGTGCATTAATGAACAAACAAACTTTTTAATTAGTAAATTAATTAATAAATTAGTTTCATATCGTTAGTAAACGTATAAACTGCCCGACTCTCAGATTTGACCTCAACACCTGGACCCCCCCCCCTCCCTCCCCCTGTCCCTCTGCTGCAGGTGTGGCTGGCGGCGCTGAGGGAGACGGACAGACGGGACCTGACCGAGGAGCACCTCATCTGCGAGGACCACTTCCTGCCGGAGGACATCTCACCCCGCGGGGTCAGCGCCGACGCCATCCCACTCATGCCGCCATGTCTGGACCAGGGAAGCATCAGCCGCTGGGGGGGCGACTCATCTGAGGAGGAGGAGGAGGAGGAAGAGCAGCAGCGGCGGCGGCGGCCATGGGCTGCAGCCGTGAAGCTTCCTGTGGTGAATCCACCACAACCGGTCCAACTCCGACCTGACCCGCCGCCGACGTCAGTACAGGTCAGAGATTATGAGGAAAAGGTGAGGGTCACAAACTGTTCATTTGACTTAAAGGTACATTGCGTAGGAATTCCTCCCATCTAGCGTTGTGGTTGTATAGCTCAAGCAGCTCAATCGTATTTTTCTTGCTGCATTCACGTGAAATTGGGCAGACGGCAGACGGTCTCCCCTCCTCCTCGCTGCGTCACCGCGGTGACTTTTCACAGACGCCGACGCCACCTCGACCTGAACCGACAGCTCCGTTGTCTCCGGTGAGTTTCCGTGGTTTCCTACCGTCACTGAACTGCCACTGAAATCCCTGTTCCCTGTCCAGCTGTTTCCCACCCAGCGTATGTCGTATGATTTTCAGCCTCCTGTCTTCTTTAATAGAGGAGCGACAATATCTGACAGGACGATAGAGGCTAAAAACAGTTGTAGTGTTTTAATGAAGAGTGGGAAACACTGTTTTATTTTACAAATGTAAAGATTGAATGAATGAATGAATGTTAGAAAACTTGAGGAGCTCTCGGCCATTTTCATTTTGTAAACGTAGTTCTCAGGTTGGAGACCCCCGTCCTAGATTATCAGACATTTTCACTGTTATAGATGTTTTATTCATTGAATATTTAATTAATTAACTGAGAAGAATAATTGATGGTTGATGTTTCTGACTCCAGGACGAAGGCGCTGAGGAAACTATAGAAGATAAAAGCACAAGGTAAAGGTTACTCTGGTTTTATCTGTTAGTTTTCTGTCACATGTTGTTGTGTAGTTTTATGAGTTTGACAGAAGAACTAATCAAAGTGAACTGAGTTGTTTTCCTGTGGGTTTGTTTCCAGTGAGAGGAACGAGGCGGCTCAGACCACGAAGGACAAAAAACCAGGTGCGTCTGGAAAACTGAACACGTGTTGAGAAGCTGGATTTTTAGTTTATTATAAATTATACATGAATGTAGATGTCAGAAGTTTGTTTGTCGTACCTGAAGCGTCACGGTTGTTGTTTCCGTTTGTCCAGACGTCATCGTGCAGGTTCTGACCCAAGGTTTCCTGGAGCTGCTGCTGACGGCGCCGGGCGGAGAACTGGACCTGAGGCAGGCGGCGACCAAGCTGGACACGTCCAGGCAGCGAGTCAACGACATCACCAACGTCCTGTCCAGCATCAACCTCATCAAGCACCGGTCGAAACACACGGTGCAGTGGACGTGAGTTTATGTTTATATAAGTTACATTTATATGTCAATGTGTGTTATTGCGGCAAATAGAAATACTGGTTGTTTAAGTCATTGGCTCTTGAACCTTTATACATCAAGGAAACCCCTAAAACGACACAAAGTGGACAAACACCACAATATACAAACATTTGTTCTGAGACTGATTACTTTTTTCTTTTTTTTTTAATTCTGGTAAAAAATGATACAGATTCTCCAAAAACGTTAAAACATTTCTAGAAAAAAAACGAAAATAATTTAATTTAAGTGGTAAAGTGGTAAAAATGTAAGAAAAAAAATTAACAATTCTAGAAAAAAGTAGAACAATTTCTCAAAAAGAAAAGTTAACATTTTTAGAAAAAGTGATAAAATTAAGGTAAATTTAATTTTAAAAAGTGGTAAAAATTTAAGGAAAAAAAAAGTTCAGCAATTCTAGAAAAAAAGTGGTAAAATTTCAAGAAAAAGTTGTGGACGTAACCTTGCGTTGCTGTCTGTTGTGATGATGCCACGTGAAGCTCATTGAGACAAACTGTAAAAATGAGCTATAATAATGAAACTGCGTGGTCTTGCTCTGTCCTCTCAGAGGAAGTTGTCCCATCAGGAGCTTCCTGTGGACGAACCAGGACTTTGAGAACGAGCTGGAGGACATGAAGCTGGACGAGGAGACGCTGGACGCCCTGATCTCCGGCTGCTCCGTGGAGCTGCTGCAGCTGACCCGGGACCTGGACAACCGTGCATATCCTGTAACGCCAGCTCTGACCTCACAGCTCAGGAGTCCTGACGGTGCTGATGAGACAGATCTGAGATCAGTTCCTGGTTAAATGAAGGTTTTCCTTAACTCCTGGTCCACGCTGGCCTACGTGAGCCACCAGGACCTGAGGCGGCTCTCGGTGCTGAGGGAGCAGACGGTGATGGTCGTCAAAGCTCCGGAGGAAACCACGCTGAAGGTTTCAGCTCCCACAGAGGTATCAGGGATGTGATTTTTCCGGATTTTTCCGGAAATCCGGATTTTTAGACATGAAAATGCGACCCTCGTAAATCATGCAAATCCACTTTTTTTTTTGAGAGAGGAGGGGGTGGGGGGTCGGACCCTCAGACCGCCGGACGGCCATTATCCACCATTTAACCCACAGCCATAGGTTTTGATGTTGACCATAGAGCGGTAACAAACAGACGTAGCGGCGGTAGTTTTCTCTCTCTTTCTTTCTCTATCTTTTTTTTTTTTTTTTTTTTTTGCCGCATCACACGCGCTGACGTTAGTGTGTTTACATTTACGACGAGCATTAATTCTCTGTCCGAACCCGTAAAAAAAAAAAAAAAAAAAAAAAAAAAAAAAAAAAACGAGTCATATTCTCGGCACGAACCCGGCTCGAACAGCGCGTCCGGGCGGGTTGGACCGTCCATGCGCCCTTAGTAGAAGCCCAACAGAACGGGAGAGAGATCCGAGGGACAGAGAGAGACGGCACAGCAACAGGTGTGTGCGTGCATGCGCGCGCGTGTGCTACCTGCTGTAAAGGGGGCTCTCCAGTCACAGCTCCCCACTAGACCAGGTCTGAGTTCAGTTTAAGTTAACAACAAAGTTTAAGTTTTAACACTCCAGCCATTCTTGCCATTAGCCTACAAGTCAGCTATTATTATATATATCTGTTTTTAAAAAAATGTATTATTGTTTACTTATTTACTTTCTACAAAAAATATTAGACATGTACCACACATCTGGCTGGAAGGTCTCAGTGGTTCAAGAACTTTTATTTCCCATATTAAAATAGAGCTACGTTTGTTTTCCTTTTAAATAAGTTCAGTAGCCTATCAAGTGGTAATTCCAACAACTGGCTCTCTGTCTCTCTGGTCTCTCTCGCTGTCAGACACATTTTGAATGATCAAAATGATGAAAATTATGTCACTGTAATAATATCTGCACCTATTGTTTGACATGCTGTTTTGAGTTTCTCCTTAAATTAATTGTTTTCTGTTTGATACTTGTAATAATGGTAATGGCTGTACTGTGGCCGTGTCGCGCTATGGGTCCGTATAATTTCCTGCTTTTTTGTCCTTGGCGAATCACATCCCTGAGGTATACTTCATCATCATCATCATCATCACAATCCAACAACTCCACAACGCTCTGGTGGACAAGTTGTGACCTGCACATTCACCACGCTATGAGATAATAACACAACGTTACCACACAGAGTTGTTTTAGAGGGAAATTCATGTAAAACCTCTGATGCACGTTGCCTTCAGGGACAGTTGTTCATCAACAGTCTCTGTATTTCCCTCTAAAACAACTCTGTGTGGTAACGTTGTGTTATTATCTCATAGCGTGGTGAATGTGCAGGTCACAACTTGTCCACCAGAGCGTTGTGGAGTTGTTGGATTGTGTATTTGATGAGTTTGATGAGGGAAACCAAGAAATCCCATAATGAGCCTCCGTAGCGTAGCTCTGAGCAGCTCACGGCTCTGCTCCGCCGTTCTAAAAACAGCTTGCACTTTATTACTTTCGGACACCGGCTGAATAAACCATTCCATCCCTAGTGGACACAGTGGACATTCAGTGTGTGTGTGTGTGTCTGTGTGTGTGTGCGTGCAGGACAGGATTCAGGTCCACATGAACGGGGCGGTCGGTCCCATCAAGGTGCTGACCTCTGACCTCGGGATGGGAGACGTGGAGGTCGGAGAGAGGAGCAGCTGCTTCGTAACTCTGGAGGAGAGTCGGGTCACGACGGCCACACTGCACACAGGTCACACACAGCTACACACACACACCAGTTGATCCTCCTGCTGATGTTGGACGTGTCGCTGTAGTTTAACTTTGGTTTTGTGGTTACAGAATGGCCAGGTCTCAGCGCTGTGCAGAGCATCACCGGCTGAAGGCCTGAAGTCTCTGATGAACACGGGAAGCGTTTGGTGTCGAGTTCAGACGGCGACGCTGACACTTGAAGTGACTGAGCTCACACCTGTCGACAGTTTTCATTTGCATCATTGAAAATATTTTAAAAAGAAGCTCTGCAGGAGAAATCATGATGATGATGATGATAAGGTCATGTTTGCTGCTCTACTTTATGTTTTCACTTTTGTAAAATGTATTTTTGACTTTTGTTTTTGATATAAAACTGTTTTCATCTGTAATTTCAGTGTGTGTCTCTTGATATTGAAAACTGGCCTGAATTGGAGAAAAAAAGACTTGAACAGTAAAGTAGTTACTGGTGCCGTTTGAACCATGAGGTTGTTTATGATGACGTCATCACAGGAGCAGACATAAATTGTTTCAGGGTGAAATGATCCTTTATTTCTGAACCTGATCAAACCAATGCACAGAGAGGAGCTCGTCTCTGCTCTTAGGTTTTACAGCAGCGCCGCCCAGTGGACAGACGGCCGCACTGCACCAGGATCAACCACACAGGAAGTAAATGATGAGCACGTAAACAGATCCCTGACGTACAGATCAGAGGGAATCAGATATTATGTTGCTATCAATTCTTTTTAACTCCTTTTTTTCATGTTCTGTCGTCAGTGACAAAACTTTTTACAATTTGACTCAAAAAATCACCAGGATTCAAGGATGAAGTGTTTAGGCAAGGCAATTTTATTAGTATAGCCCATTTTTACCAGCAGTTTGTCCCAAAGGACTTTACATCCCATCATAACAACCTCCTCTGTCCTTAGACCCTCACATCCACTGAGGAAAGGGCAGGCTGGTTTAACAGCAGGGGAGAGGGCAAATAAGGATGAAGATGACGTGACCAGACTGAGTGTTTGTCGGGTCGTTCCAACGGATCTATTTTGCTCTTGAGTCCAGTGTAAAACAGTCCAATCACTTCCTCTGTGTCTCTAACCCTCCTCTCCTCCATGTGCATCTGTTTACAACCTGAATGCAACATCAAGAGTACGTTCAGATATGCAACCGCACCGCTAGATGGAGGGAATTCCCACGTATTATACCTTTAAAATGTAGCATAGCTAAGCTACAAATCCTGCATAGTTCAGCTTTAACGGTTTGTATTTATTGTGAAAACATTCATGGAAACAACAAGAATGAACAGAGACGATGGCACAGGATGAGTGTGTCGAGTCCAGATCCAAAAATGAATTCTGCTGTTTCTGCACTGACGGAATCTCGTGTTTGCAACACACACACACACACACACACACACACACACAGACGCGCGGTGTGACAGTGTGTAGTTGGGCGTGGGCCATGACGCGTCCTGATGGTCAACATGTTGCATCTCAGCGTGACTTTCTGAAACAGCAGTGGCTCCGAGCCGATGACGTCAATCAGGTCTATGAATAACACACACACACACACACACACACACACACACACACACACACAGGAGTCCACACCTTGGTACCACATGGATTATAAATGCCACCAGCTTCTTTCTCCCACATCCAAGCATCGCTCCCTCTCTTAGGATGGAAATAATCATCATTTACTGTGAAATAATGTAAACAACACCTCAGAGCTGAACTGGGACAGATAAACAAAAAAACAAATATTGATACTGAAAACTCTAAAAAGTCTGACATACATACATCTATTCATTTCATACACACACACACACACACACACACACATATGTGCATCCATCCATCCATAGCCTACATACATACATAGATTCATGGATACAGTAAATACATCAATATATACATATGTAAATAAATAAATAAATGCATACATACATCCATACAATATCTATCAGTACATACCATACATGCGTACATCCACACATAAATGCATACATAAGTGCGTACGTTTGCATGCATACATCAATACAAATGTACATACATGCATACGTATATACATCACCAAATATCCATTCATACATTATACATATATAAATGCATACCTACATCCATACAAACGTACATACATAAGTACATACATATGTTTGCATACATACATCAATACAAATTTTACATACATGCACGTATATGTATGTATATAGAAATGCATACCTACATCCATACAAGCGTATATACACACACACACACATGACTTACATACAAATGAACACATATGTACACAAACATACGTACATACTACATCTGTACATACACCTACACATGCATATGTACATACATACATCTTTAATCTACCTCCTCTCAAGCACATGCAAAAAAACACATTTTCCCGCCCAGACTTTGCAGTACTCTGAAAAACTGTCAGAGGGGACGTCTGTCTGTCTGTCTGTCTGTCTGTCTGTAGTCTTTCCAAAATACCACACAATGCACAGACTCTTTAATAAAGTCACCACTTTGTTAACACTTTATCGACCGTTGAGGTCACTTCCTGTTCACTGACATCATCACTTCCTGTGATGACGCGACCTGAGGACTGTGTGTGTCTCCTCTGAGACACCGTCCATCAGATGGAAACCACAAAACTGAGACTAGGAAACATGGATTAAAAAAACACTTTTATTTATAAAAGGCAGTGAAACTTGACAAAGCTGTGAACAGTAACACTGTATTAATATCTGATGTACGAAGCAGCTGCAGACAAAAGTCAAACCAATGAGACAGGAAGTGGACAGCTCCTGCTCTGTGTCTGCATGAGGACAACTCAACCTGAGCAGTTTGTAGCTTCAAGGTTTTCATTGTTCTGAGACACAAACTCTTTGTCATTTAAATGACTCTGAGATTCTTTAATATTTTCTAACAGTTTTAAACTGAAGCGAAGCAGAAACACCAGGATCATCATCACTGAATCACCACCTTTGGTTTGTTGATCCGCTGGCAGGGGAGGAAGGGGGTCAGACCTGGAGGAGGAAGCAGGGTGGAGGTCTGCGGTGCTGTAGGTCACAGTAGTGAACTCATCATCATCATGACCTTTGACCTGGAGGACACTTTGCCCACACGAGGGAGGTCAGACAGTGAATGATTTCTCCACCTCCGGATGACAGACAACCAACAGGGTCTGTGAGGTCAGAGGTCAACATGTGTCCAGCGTCCCACCCGGTGGTGGAAGTGAACTCACCTGGATTCTGTCTGATGAGGAATGAGCTTTCTTAGTTCATGGGACCACCAGAAACACTGAGGCCACGCCCACCAACAGGTAGACCCACCACACACCTGAGGACAGGAAGGACAAAGAGTCAGAGACAGAGAGACAGAGACATTCAGTCGTTACCTTGGGCGTTGGTTGACTGACTGTTCTTTGTCCCCTCTGATGTCATCATGGTGGTTGTTGTTGCTGCTGTTGTCGTTGGTGGTTGTGGTGGTGGCGGTTTCTCTTCCCCTGAACAAAGTGAGAAAAGGTAAAACACGTCATGGGAAAGCACTGATGTGAAAGAGGAACTTCGAGGATCTCCTCAATTTATAATTACACCTTCCACTAGAGTTAATTATGTCTGAGGATTAAAGAATGAAATAGAATCCAAAATCAATAATCAATGATCTGTTTTAAGGAAACTCCAAATGACGGCCACCCACGGGGTGGATGAGATTCAGTTATTACCTTGTCCTGGATTTTTGTTGTCAGGTCAACGCCTGATTTTGGTGTTTTTGTTGGGGCTGTTGCTGCTGGATTGGCAGTCGGGGTGGTGGTTCCCACCTGAACAAAGAAAAACACACGGAGGGTGTTTCCTTCATGGGATCAGACTGAGAAAGAAGAAAGTTTATTTATTATACTGGACAGTAGTAGAATTAATTATGACTGTATGAAGGAATGAAAAGAAGAACAAAATCAATAATCAATTCTCTGTTTGGAACACTGGAAGCAAATGACTCCACCCAGGGTGCAAAAGGGTTCATGTCATCTTCTCACCAGTTGATCTGTGTTTTTGAATCAAACAGCTTCTCTGGGTTTCCATAGTGGATCCTGTGGGGGGTCTCACTTTACACCTCAGTGATTTCTTCTTCTGATTAAATTCAGAGTTTTAATCTTGACAGAGTCAGAACGGCAATGACTCTCAGATGTTTTAATATTTTCTAACAGTTCTAATAAACTGACTGAGCAGAAACACCAGGATCATCATCACTGAGCAGGTCCGTCACTTCTTTGGTTTGTTGATCATCACTGAGGTCTGGGGGTCAGATGGAGGAGGAAGGAAATGAGCTCTCGGTCACTGTAGGTAATCAGCATCATCATCATCATCATGAAATTTGACCTGGAGGACACAGACAGAACAACAGGTCAGACAGTGAAGTGCTGGTTCAGCTGCAGGTCACATGGTGTCAAACTGGACTCACCCGGTTTCTGGTCCTGGTCGTCTTGGTGAAGCTGAGAACACTAGGTGACTCTCAGGGTCGGTCTGACAGAGACCACACAGGGTCAGTGAGGTCAAGGTCAGAGGTCAACATGTGTCCAGTGTCAGTGAAGAAGTGAACTCAGACTGGTTCTGATCCGTCTCAGGTTCCGTCCTGGAATAAAAACAATCAGGTTGAGTTTAATCTCAGTTTGTGGCTCAGACAGTTTGACAAATGAATCTTCTCACCTCCAGTTTTCTTCTTCTTCTGTCTGATGAGGAACCAAAGAAACCACCAGAAAACTGAGGAGCCCACCAACAGGTACACCCACCACACACCTGAGGACAGGAAGGACATTTCACATCAAGAAAGACAAAGACAGAGACAGAGTTTCTTTAATGTGAGTTTTCCTCACCTGTTGATCTCTGAGTCTTGAACTCAAACAGCTTCTCTGTGTTTCCATGGTGATCTCTCACTTTACACCACAGTGATTTCTTCTTCTGATTAAATTCAGACGTTTTAATCTTGACAGAGTCAGAACAGGAAGACTGAGACGTCTCCATGTTTTTATCTTTTAACAGCCACTGGACTGAGTGATAACACCATCCTCCATACGACATCACAGAGCAGGTCAACATCACCTCATCATCATCATCATCATCACTGACCTTCTGTTCAGTCACTGATGGAGACAATGAGAGAGAAATGAGCTTCATCACTGTAATAATCAGAATGAGTGAGATGATTCAGTGGAAATACTCACTGGTGACGACAGACAGACGAATCCAAGCATCTTCACCTTGTTGTTCTCCCTCTCTGAACTGTGTGCAGTAGTACCAACCAACATCATCTACTGAGACCTTCTCTATAACCAGAGAACATTTCTCTGTGACTCTCAGTCTGTCTGACTTAGAGCTGACGTCTGCAGGAAACTTCCCATCTTCAAACACTGTTACATAGTTGCTTCCTGAAGCACCAAAAGTCCATGTCGTACCATCACGTCTCCTCTGATCACCTGTCCCAGCAAAACAAGGTAAAGTGACATCATCTCCGTCTCTGTCAGTGACATATGAAACATTAAATCCAGCTGCGAAAAGAGAAAAGAGACAAACAGTGAGTTAGAAGACGACTTCCTGTGAGGATCATTTCACATCAAGACAAATCCACTCATTTACTGCTCGTGTTTCTTTAATGTGAGTTTTTACCTGTGAAGTGAAGCAGCAGGAAAATCCACCTGAGCTCAGCCGTCATGTTTCTGTCTCTGTCTTGTCCTTTAGGCAAAGTGAGTGAAGAATTTTCTGAGATCAACTCAGCTTCTACTTCCTGTAAAACAGTAAAGAGTGTCACTTCCTGAAGGGGGAGGTCCTCCCATCACCTGTTGTGTCCTTTAAAAAGTATTAGTATCACTGTTTCTATGGCAACACATGCAAAGCACAGTTAAACAAATAATCATGATAACGTATATAAATAGTAATAAGGTTCTAATGGCTTTCACACAGATGTAAGGTTTATAGTTTGTTAGTTTAAAGGAGCAACCCAAAAACCACACCGTGATCGATCAGATCCAGACATTTTGTTAGGTGTCACTGATCTCAGACCTGTTAGTTCCTCTTTGTGTCTCTGAGCTGCTTTCTGAGAAGTCAGGAGGATGTATCTGACTGAGGAGGTGTGATCTCTACTTAGCATAGTGACCCCTCTCACACAGCTGGAAGACAGGGACGCAGTTCAGTTTGAGTGTCCTGAGATTTTGAAAATGGATGTCATCTTCCTGTGCTGTTGTGTCTGTGTCTTGTCATTAACCTCTGTCTCTTCAGTCTGTGTTCCCTCCTGTCTTTGTCAGATCTACTGTCAACTTGTCGTTTGTCATGTGCACCTTCACTGTGTTTCTCCTTCATACTGGTCCCAGAGAGTCTTTGGTTTTTCCAGTTACTTCCTGTTTTGTGTTGCACTTAAGAGTACAATGGTACCAGCTTGACTTATTGCTCCTTCGGTTGTCCTTTAGATAAAAGTACTTTGAGTTTTTCCCCATTCCTCCAGGATAGCCTAAAACAGGTAAAGAGTTCCATAAAAAGTGATTGGAAACACTGCAGACCGATGCTGGTCAGAGAGGGATTGTTACTGCATCAACAACATGCAGCATACATGGAATATCCTGTCTCCAGCTCAAACCCATGACGTCCATTTTTCCCAATCCTTTCCAGTGTTTCAATTTCTCAGTCAGTTCAGTTGATTTGGGAAATGGAAGCCCCAGTGTCCAGGGACATGGTCCATTCCAACTTAGTCCCTGACCTCTTGACACCCCGCTGTTCCGAAACACCGCTGTTCCACAGCCTCCTCCAGTTCCTGACAGCTCCACTCAGGAGATTCTTTGGTTGGGCTTAGTTCAATGAAGAAAGGAGTTAAGTTTAGTAAAAAGATCTGGTGGAGGCTAGACAGGCTAGAAGCAGAATCCGTTAGGTCTTTATGTCAGTCATCTGGTCAAAAGATTGGTGTGAAAAGGCCAAAAACTCGTCATGTGTGGTGTTTTAATGAAAACTGACCCTGCTGGTCAGAGAGGATTGTTACTGCATCAACAACGTGCGGCAATGGAATATCCTCTATTGTTGGAAAGCCAAGCAGGGTTTCAATTTCTCAGTCAGTTCATTTGATTTGGGAAATGGAAGCCCCAAAAACCACACTGTGATCGATCCAGGAGGTCCAGACATTTTGTTATTGTCAACAATTTATCGACCTTTGAGGTCACTTCCTGTTCACTGACATCATCACTTCCTATGATAACGTGACCTGAGGACTGTGTGTGTCTCCTCTGAGACACCGTCCACCAGCTGGAAACCACAGAGACGTATTAAAACTCAAAAACTGAGACTAGGAAACATGGATTAAAAAAAGACCAAACTTTATTAATAAAAACCAATGAAACTTGACAAAGCTGTGAACAGTAACATTGTGCATTAATATCTGATGAAAATGAAGCAGCTCATTTCAAACAATGCGATGAAAAGTCGCAACAATGAGACAGGAAGTGGACAGCTCCTGCTCTGTGTCTGCATGAGGACAACTCAACCTGAGCAGTTTGTAGCTTCAAGGTTTTCATTGTTACGAGACACAAATGACTTTCAGATGTTTTAATATTTTCTAACAGTTTTAAACTGAAGCGAAGCAGAAACACCAGGATCATCATCACTGAACCATCCGTCACTTCTTTGGTTCATTGACGGTGGCGTAGAGGTCACGGGGGTCAGAGGAGGAGGAAGGGGGCGGAGCTCTGACGCTGCTGTAGGTCACAGCATCATCATCATCATCATCCTGACCTTTGACCTGGAGGACACAGCGCCACACACAGGTCAGACAGTGAAGTGCTGGTTCAGCTGCAGGTCACATGGTGTCAAACTGGACTCACCTGGTCTCTGGTCCTGGTCGTCTTGGTGAAGCTGACGGAGACGTAGGTGACGTCTTCAGGATCGGCCTGAACACAGACGACCACACAGGGTCAGTGAGGTCAGAGGTCAGAGGTCAACATGTGTCCAGTGTCAGTGAAGAAGTGAACTCACCTGGTTCTGATCCGTCTCAGGTTCCGTCTCTGGAATAAAAACAATCAGGTTGAGTTTAATCTCAGTTTGTGGCTCAGACTCGTTTCACCTGTGAATCTTCTCACCTGAAGTTTTCTTCTTCTTCCAAACGACCACGACCACCAGAAACACTGAGGCCACGCCCACCAACAGGTACACCCACCACACACCTGAGGACAGGAAGGACAAAGAGTCAGAGACAGAGAGAGAGAGAGAGAGCTCATCATCTCCTCACCTGTTGATCTCTGAGTCTTGAACTCAAACAGCTTCATGTTTCCATAGCGATCTCTCACTTTACACCTCAGTGATTTCTTCTTCTGATTAAATTCAGATGTTTTAATCTCGACAGAGTCAGAACAGGAAAACTGAGACGTCTCCATGTTTTTATCTTCATCATCAAACAGCCACTGAGGTGAAGGATCACACCATCCTTTATACGACGTCACAGAGCAGGTCAACGTCACCTCATCATCATCATCATCACTGACCTTCTGTTCAGTCACTGATGGAGACAATGAGAGAGAAATGAGCTTCATCACTGTAATAATCAGAATGAGTGAGATGATTCAGTGTAAATACTCACTGCTGACGACAGACAGATCAACCACAGCATCTTCATATTGTCCATCTCTGAACTGTGTGCAGTCGTACACACCAGCATCATCTACTGAGACCTTCTCTATAACCAGAGAACATTTCTCTGTGACTCTCAGTCTGTCTGACTTAGATCTGACGTCTGCATGAAACTTCCCATCTCTAAACACTGTTACTGAGCTGCTATTTGAAGCACTGCTGAACCAGATAGTACCACCACATCTCCTCTGATCACCTGTCCCAGCAAAACAAGGTAAAGTGACATCATCTCCGTCTCTGACAGTGACATATGAACGGATTACTCCAGCTGCTGCAGCTGAGAAAAGAGAAAAGAGACAGTGAGTTAGAAGACGACTTCCTGTGAGGATCATTTCACATCAAGACAAATCCACTCATTTACTGCTCGTGTTTCTTTAATGTGAGTTTTTACCTGTGAAGAGAAGCAGCAGGAAAATCCACCTGAGCTCAGCCGTCATGTTTCTGTCTCTGTCTCACTCGCTGGCAAAGTGTGAGAACTCATCTAGTCTGAGATCAACTCAGCCTCCACTTCCTGTGGACAGAGACGTGTCACTTCCTGAAGGGGGAGGTCCTCCCATCACCTGCTGTGTCCTTTAAAAAGTATTAGTATCACTGTTTCTATGGCAACACATGCAAAGCACAGTTAAACAAATAATAATGATAACGTATATAAATAGTAATAAGGTTCTAATGGCTTTCACACAGATGTAAGGTTTATAGTTTGTTAGTTTAAAGGAGCAACATGGCGACGCTGCAGCAGCCGAAGGCGATCAGATAAGACGAGGTGTCACTGATCTCAGACCTCTTAGTTCCTCTTTTTGTCTCTGAGCTGCTTTCTGAGAAGTCAGGGGGACGTGTCTGACTGAGGTGTGATCTCTACTTATCACCATAGTGACCTCTCTCTCACACTGATGCACGGACACACAGTTCAGTTTGAGTGTCCTGTTTTATTTTGAAAATCACGTGTCATCTTCCTGTCCTGTTGTGTCTGTGTCTTGTCATTAACCTCTGTCTCCTCAGTCTCTGTTCCCTCCTGTCTTTGTCAGATCTACTGTCAACTTGTCGTTTGTCATGCGCACCTTCACTGTGTTTCTCCTTCATACTGGTCCCAGTGAGTCTTTGGTTTTTCCAGTTACTTCCTGTTTTGTGTTGCACTTAAGATTGGAGAACTTCTGTGTTCCCTTTTGTGATGTCATGTCTAGGACCTTTCTGTTGGACCTTTGTTTGACCCTTTTGGAGACCTTTTGTTTGTTTTTTTCCTCAAAAAAATGTCTCTAGGTACCACGGTACCAGCTTGAGTCTACTGCCTCCTTCGGTTGTCCTTTAGATAAAAGTACTTTGAGTTTTTTGTACCACCGCTGCCAAGGCTCTAAAACAGGTAAAGAGGTACTAAAAAGTGACGTGGAAACACTGCAGACCGCTGCTGGTCAGAGAGGATTGTTACTGCATCAACAACATGCAGCATACATGGAATATCCTGCACAGCTCAAACCCATGACGGCCATTTTTAAGCAGCCAAGCTTTCACAGCGGTTTCAATTTCTCAGTCAGTTCAGTTCATTTGGGAAATGGAAGCCCCAAAAACCACACCGTGATCGATCCAGGAGGTCCAGACATTTTGTTATTGTCAACAATTTATCGACCGTTGAGGTCACTTCCTGTTCACTGACATCATCACTTCCTATGATAACGTGACCTGAGGACTGTGTGTGTCTCCTCTGAGACACCGTCCACCAGCTGGAAACCACAGGGACGTATTAAAACTCAAAACCTGAGACTAGGAAACATGGATAAAAAAAGACCAAACTTTATTAATAAAAAGCAAAGGAACTTGACAAAGATGTGAACAGTAACATTGTGCATTAATATCTGATGAAAGAAGCAGCTGCAGACAAAAGTCAAACCAATGAGACAGGAAGTGGACGGCTCCTGCTCTGTGTCTGCATGAGGACAACTCAACCTGAGCAGTTTGTAGCTTCAAGGTTTTCATTGTTCTGAGACACAAACTCTTTCTCATTAAAATGACTCTCAGATGTTTTAATATTTTCTAACAGTTCTAATAAACTGAAGCGAAGCAGAAACACCAGGATCATCATCACTGAACCGTCCGTCACTTCTTTGGTTTGTTGACGGTGGCGTAGAGGTCATGGGGGTCAGAGGAGGAGGAAGGGGGCGGAGCTCTGACGGTGCTGTAGGTCACAGCATCATCATCATCATCATGACCTTTGACCTGGAGGACACAGCGCCACACACAGGTCAGACAGTGAAGTGCTGGTTCAGCTGCAGGTCACATGGTGTCAAACTAGACTCACCTGGTCTCTGGTCCTGGTCGTCTTGGTGAAGCTGACGGAGACGTAGGCGACGCCTTCAGGATCGGCCTGAACACAGACGACCACACAGGGTCAGTGAGGTCAGAGGTCAACATGTGTCCAGTGTCAGTGAAGAAGTGAACTCACCTGGTTCTGATCCGTCTCAGGTTCCGTCTCTGGAATAAAAACAATCAGGTTGAGTTTAATCTCAGTTTGTGGCTCAGACTCGTTTCACCTGTGAATCTTCTCACCTGAAGTTTTCTTCTTCTTCTGTCTGATGAGGAACCAAACGACCACGACCACCAGAAACACTGAGGCCACGCCCACCAACAGGTACACCCACCACACACCTGAGGACAGGAAGGACAAAGAGTCAGAGACAGAAAGACAGAAAGAGAGAGCTCATCATCTCCTCACCTGTTGATCTCTGAGTCTTGAACTCAAACAGCTTCTCTGTGTTTCCATAGTGATCTCTCACTTTACACCTCAGTGATTTCTTCTTCTGATTAAATTCAGACGTTTTAATCTTGACAGAGTCAGAACAGGAAAACTGAGACGTCTCCATGTTTTTATCTTCATTGTCAAACAGCCACTGGACTGAGTGATAACACTGTTCATCATACGACCTCACAGAGCAGGTCAACGTCACCTCATCATCATCATCATCATCATCACTGACCTTCTGTTCAGTCACTGATGGAGACAATGAGAGAGAAATGAGCTTCATCACTGTAATAATCAGAATGAGTGAGATGATTCAGTGTAAATACTCACTAGTGACGACAGACAGACCAACCACAGCAGTTTCACCTTGTTGTTGTTCCTCTCTGAACTCTCTGCAGTCGTACACACCAGCGTCATCTACTGAGACCTTCTCTATAACCAGAGAACATTTCTCTGTGACTCTCAGTCTGTCTGACTTAGATCTGACGTCTGAATGAAACTTCCCATCTTCAAACACTGTTACTGATGAGTTGTTTCCTGAACCAGCGAAGGTCCAGGTGGTATCATCACATCTCCTCTGATCACCTGTCCCAGCATAACAAGGTAAAGTGACATCATCTCCGTCTCTGACAGTGACATATGAAGTGTTTACTTCAGCTGCTGCAGCTGAGAAAAGAGAAAAGAGACAAACAGTGAGTTAGAAGACGACTTCCTGTGAGGATCATTTCACATCAAGACAAATCCACTCATTTACTGCTCGTGTTTCTTTAATGTGAGTTTTTACCTGTGAAGTGAAGCAGCAGGAAAATCCACCTGAGTTCAGCCGTCATGTTTCTGTCTCTGTCTCACTCGCTGGCAAAGTGTGAGAACTCCTTGAGTCTGAGATCAGCTCAGCCTCCACTTCCTGTGGACAGAGAGGTGTTACTTTCTGTTTGAGCCCTCACCAGGTCAAAGTGTGTGGGTCTCTCTCTCTCTCTCCCAATCACACACACACTGTTCAGTTTGAGTTTGTTTTATTTTGAAAATCACTTGTGTCTTCCTGTCCTGTTGTGTCTACCTGTGTCTGTGTCTTGTTGGGTCATTAGTGTGAGATTTCGTCTAGTCTGAGATCAACTCAGCCTCCACTTCCTGTGGACAGAGACGTGTCACTTCCTGAAGGGGGAGGTCCTCCAATCACCTGCTGCGTCCTTTAAAAAGTATTAGTATCACTGTTTCTATGGCAACACATGCAAAGCACAGTTAAACAAATAATCATGATAACTTATATATATAGTAATAAGGTTCTAATGGCTTTCACACAGATTTAAGGTTTATAGTTTGTTAGTTTAAAGGAGCAACATGGCGACTGCAGCAGCTGAAAGCGTGCAGATAAGACGAGGTGTCACTGATCTCAGACCTGTTAGATCCTCTTTGTGTCTCTGAGCTGCTTTCTGAGAAGTCAGGGGGAAGTGTCTGACTGAGGTGTGATCTCTACTTATCACCATAGTGACCTCTCTCACACACTGATGCACAGACACACACAGTTCAGTTTGAGTGTCCTGTTTTATTTTGAAAATCACGTGTCATCTTCCTGTCCTGTTGTGTCTGTGTCTTGTCATTAACCTCTGTCTCTTCAGTCTGTGTTCCCTCCTGTCTTTGTCAGATCTACTGTCAACTTGTCGTTTGTCATGTGCACCTTCACTGTGTTTCTCCTTCATACTGGTCCCAGTGAGTCTTTGGTTTTTCCAGTTACTTCCTGTTTTGTGTTGCACTTAAGAGTGCAATGGTACCAGCTTGACTCTACTCGCCTCCTTCGGTTGTCCTTTAGATAAAAGTACTTTGAATTTTTGGTACCACCGCTGCCAAGGCTCTAAAACAGGTAAAGAGGTACTAAAAAGTGACGTGGAAACACTGCAGACCGCTGCTGGTCAGAGAGGATTGTTACTGCATCAACAACATGCAGCATACATGGAATATCCTGCACAGCTCAAACCCATGACCGCCATTTTAAAGCAGCCAAGCTTTCACAGCGGTTTCAATTTCTCAGTCAGTTCAGTTGATTTGGGAAATGGAAGCCCCAAAAACCACACCGTGATCGATCCAGGAGGTCCAGACATTTTGTTATTGTCAACAATTTATCGACCGTTGAGGTCACTTCCTGTTCACTGACATCATCACTTCCTATGATAACGTGACCTGAGGACTGTGTGTGTCTCCTCTGAGACACCGTCCACCAGCTGGAAACCACAGGGACGTATTAAAACTCAAAACCTGAGACTAGGAAACATGGATAAAAAAAAGACCAAACTTTATTAATAAAAACCAATGAAACTTGACAAAGCTGTGAACAGTAACATTGTGCATTAATATCTGATGTATGAAGCAGCTGCAGACAAAAGTCACAACAATGAGACAGGAAGTGGACAGCTCCTGCTCTGTGTCTGCATGAGGACAACTCAACCTGAGCAGTTTGTAGCTTCAAGGTTTTCATTGTTCTGAGACACAAATGACTTTCAGATGCTTTAATATTTTCTAACAGTTTTAAACTGAAGCGAAGCAGAAACACCAGGATCATCATCACTGAACCATCCGTCACTTCTTTGGTTTGTTGACGGTGGCGTAGAGGTCACGGGGGTCAGAGGAGGAGGAAGGGGGCGGAGCTCTGACGGTGCTGTAGGTCACAGCATCATCATCATCATCATCATCATGACCTTTGACCTGGAGGACACAGCGCCACACACAGGTCAGACAGTGAAGTGCTGGTTCAGCTGCAGGTCACATGGTGTCAAACTGGACTCACCTGGTCTCTGGTCCTGGTCGTCTTGGTGAAGCTGACGGAGACGTAGGCGACGCCTTCAGGATCGGCCTGAACACAGACGACCACACAGGGTCAGTGAGGTCAGAGGTCAGAGGTCAACATGTGTCCAGTGTCAGTGAAGAAGTGAACTCACCTGGTTCTGATCCGTCTCAGGTTCCGTCTCTGGAATAAAAACAATCAGGTTGAGTTTAATCTCAGTTTGTGGCTCAGACTCGTTTCACCTGTGAATCTTCTCACCTGAAGTTTTCTTCTTCTTCTGTCTGATGAGGAACCAAACGACCACGACCACCAGAAACACTGAGGCCACGCCCACCAACAGGTACACCCACCACAGACCTGAGGACAGGAAGGACAACGAGTCAGAGAGAGAAAGACAAAGACAGAGACAGAGAGAGAGAGAGCTCATCATCTCCTCACCTGTTGATCTCTGAGTCTTGAACTCAAACAGCTTCTCTGTGTTTCCATGGTGATCTCTCACTTTACACCTCAGTGATTTCATCTTCTGATTAAATTCAGACGTTTTAATCTTGACAGAGTCAGAACAGGAAAACTGAGACGTCTCCATGTTTTTATCTTCATCATCAAACAGCCACTGGACTGAGTGATCACACCGTCCTCCATACGACGTCACAGAGCAGGTCAACGTCACCTCATCATCACTGACCTCCTGTTCAGTCACTGATGGAGACAATGAGAGAGAAATGAGCTTCATCACTGTAATAATCAGAATGAGTGAGATGATTCAGTGGAAATACTCACTGGTGACGACAGACAGATAAACCCGAGCATCTTCACCTTGTTGTCGTCCTTCTCTGAACTGTCTGCAGAGGTACCGACCAGCATCATCTACTGAGACCTTCTCTATAACCAGAGAACATTTCTCTGTGACTCTCAGTCTGTTTGACTTAGATCTGACATCTGCAGGAAACTTCCCATATTCAAACACTGTTACATATGATCTGCTTCCAGAAGCACCAAAGAACCAGTCAGTATCATTGCATCTCCTCTGATCACCTGTCCCAGCAAAACAAGGTAAAGTGACATCATCTCCGTCTCTGACAGTGACATATGAATGGTGTAGTCCAGCTGCTGCAGCTGAGGAAAGAGACAAACAGTGAGTTAGAAGACGACTTCCTGTGAGGATCATTTCACATCAAGACAAATCCACTCATTTACTGCTCGTGTTTCTTTAATGTGAGTTTTTACCTGTGAAGTGAAGCAGCAGGAAAATCCACCTGAGCTCAGCCGTCATGTTTCTGTCTCTGTCTCACTCGCTGGCAAAGTGTGAGAACTCGTTTAGTCTGAGATCAACTCAGCCTCCACTTCCTGTGGACAGAGACGTGCCACTTCCTGAAGGGGGAGGTCCTCCCATCACCTGTTGTGTCCTTTAAAAAGTATTAGTATCACTGTTTCTATGGCAACACATGCAAAGCACAGTTAAACAAATAATAATGATAACGTATATATATATAGTAATATGGTTCTAATGGCTTTCACACAGATGTAAGGTTTATAGTTTGTTAGTTTAAAGGAGCAACATGGCGACGCTGCAGCAGCCGAAGGCGATCAGATAAGACGAGGTGTCACTGATCTCTGACCTGTTAGTTCCTCTTTTTGTCTCTGAGCTGCTTTCTGAGAAGTCAGGAGGATGTATCTAACTGAGGAGGTGTGATCTCTACTTATCACCATAGTGACCTCTCTCTCACACTGATGCACAGACACACACAGTTCAGTTTGAGTGTCCTGTTTTATTTTGAAAATCACGTGTCATCTTCCTGTCCTGTTGTGTCTGTGTCTTGTCATTAACCTCTGTCTCTTCAGTCTGTGTTCCCTCCTGTCTTTGTCAGATCTACTGTCAACTTGTCGTTTGTCATGTGCACCTTCACTGTGTTTCTCCTTCATACTGGTCCCAGTGAGTCTTTGGTTTTTCCAGTTACTTCCTGTTTTGTGTTGCACTTAAGAGTACAATGGTACCAGCTTGACTCTACTGCCTCCTTCGGTTGTCCTTTAGATAAAAGTACTTTGAATTTTTGGTACCACCGCTGCCAAGGCTCTAAAATAGGTAAAGACGTACTAAAAAGTGATGTGGAAACACTGCAGACCGCTGCTGGTCAGAGAGGATTGTTACTGCATCATCAACATGCGGAATACATGGAATATCCTGCACGGCTCAAACCCACGACGGCCATTTTTAAGCAGCCAAGCTTCCACAGCGGTTTCAATTTCTCAGTCAGTTCAGTTCATTTGGGAAATGGAAGCCCCAAAAACCACACCGTGATCGATCCAGGAGGTCCAGACATTTTGTTATTGTCAACAATTTATCGACCGTTGAGGTCACTTCCTGTTCACTGACATCATCACTTCCTATGATAACGTGACCTGAGGACTGTGTGTGTCTCCTCTGAGACACCGTCCACCAGCTGGAAACCACAGGGACGTATTAAAACTCAAAAACTAAGACTAGGAAACATGGATAAAAAAAAAGACCTAACTTTATTAATAAAAACCAATGAAACTTGACAAAGCTGTGAACAGTAACATTGTGGATTAATATCTGATGTATGAAGCAGCTGCAGACGACACTTTGGGAACATTTACAACAAATCAGAGAAAATGATGGAAGCTCATTTCAAACAATGTGATGAAAAGTCACAACAATGAGACAGGAAGAGGACAGCTCATCCTGAGCAGTTTGTTTGAGTTCGTTCTGGTCCAGATCAGATCAGTCGAGTCCAGTTCGATCGCAGTGATGAACTACATTTCTAATTTGCTGCTTTAATATTTTCTAACAGTTTTAATGAACTGAAGCGAAGCAGAAACAACAGGATCATCATCACTGAACCATCCATCGCCTCCTTAGTTTGTTGACCGTGGCGTAGAGGTCACGGGGGTCAGAGGAGGAGGAAGGGGGCGGAGCTCTGACGGTGCTGTAGATCACAGTAGTGAACTTATCATCATGACCTTTGACCTGGAGGACACAGCGCCACACACAGGTCAGACAGTGAAGTGCTGGTTCAGCTGCAGGTCACATGGTGTCAAACTGGACTCACCTGGTCTCTGGTCCTGGTCGTCTTGGTGAAGCTGACAAGGAGACAGTGAAGGTGGAGCTGCAGGTCACATGGTGTCAAAGGACTCACCCGGTTTCTGGTCCTGGTCCTGAAGCTGACACAGACTTCAGGATCGGCCTGAACACAGACAACCACACAGGGTCAGTGAGGTCAGAGGTCAGAGGTCAACATGTGTCCAGTGTCAGTGAAGAAGTGAACTCACCTGGTTCTGATCCGTCTCAGGTTCCGTCTCTGGAATAAAAACAATCAGGTTGAGTTTAATCTCAGTTTGTGGCTCAGACTCGTTTCACCTGTGAATCTTCTCACCTGAAGTTTTCTTCTTCTTCTGTCTGATGAGGAACCAAACGACCACGACCACCAGAAACACTGAGGCCACGCCCACCAACAGGTACACCCACCACACACCTGAGGACAGGAAGGACAAAGAGTCAGAGACGGAGACAGAGACAGAGAGAGAGTTCATCATCTCCTCACCTGTTGATCTCTGAGTCTTGAACTCCCCCTGAACAAAGTGAGAAAAAATAAAACACGTCATGAGAAAGGACTGATGTGAAAGAGGAACTTCCTCATTTATAATTACTAGTAGTCGTAGTGGTAGAATTAATTATGTCTGAATTAAAGAAT
The DNA here is from genome assembly GCA_030347415.2 of Decapterus maruadsi. Taxonomy (NCBI): domain Eukaryota; kingdom Metazoa; phylum Chordata; class Actinopteri; order Carangiformes; family Carangidae; genus Decapterus; species Decapterus maruadsi. Next base: position 25,499,808 of record CM064891.1, read on the forward strand.
ACACAAAATAAATCAGTGATTTCTCCTTCTGATTAAATTCAGACGATCTCTCACTTTACACCTTTAATCTTGACAGAGTCAGAACAGGAAAACTGAGGCGTCTCCATGTTTTTATCTTCATCAACAAACAGCCACTGAACTGAGTGTCTACACCGTCCTCCATACGACATCACAGAGCAGGTCAACGTCACCTCATCATCATCATCACTGACCTTCTGTTCAGTCACTGATGGAGACAATGAGAGAGAAATGAGCTTCATCACTGTAATAATCAGAATGAGTGAGATGATTCAGTGGAAATACTCACTGGTGACGACAGACAGAAAAACCACAGCATCTTCATCTTGTTGTCGTCCCTCTCTGTACTGTCTGCAGATGTACCGACCAGCATCATCTACTGAGACCTTCTCTATAACCAGAGAACATTTCTCTGTGACTCTCAGTCTGTCTGACTTAGATCTGACGTCTGCATCAATCTCCCCATATTCAAACACTGTTACATATGATCTGCTTCCAGAAGCACCAAAGAACCAGTCAGTATCATTGCATCTCCTCTGATCACCTGTCCCAGCAAAACAAGGTAAAGTGACATCATCTCCGTCTCTGACAGTGACATATGAATGGTGTAGTCCAGCTGCTGCAGCTGAGGAAAGAGACAAACAGTGAGTTAGAAGACGACTTCCTGTGAGGATCATTTCACATCAAGACAAATCCACTCATTTACTGCTCGTGTTTCTTTAATGTGAGTTTTTACCTGTGAAGTGAAGCAGCAGGAAAATCCACCTGAGCTCAGCCGTCATGTTTCTGTCTCTGTCTCACTCGCTGGCAAAGTGTGAGAACTGGTATAGTCTGAGATCAACTCAGTCTCCACTTCCTGTGGACAGAGACGTGTCACTTCCTGAAGGGGGAGGTCCTCCCATCACCTGTTGTGTCCTTTAAAAAGTATTAGTATCACTGTTTCTATGGCAACACATGCAAAGCACAGTTAAACAAATAATAATGATAACGTATATATATAGTAATAAGGTTCTAATGGCTTTCACACAGATTTAAGGTTTATAGTTTGTTAGTTTAAAGGAGCAACATGGCGACGCTGCAGCAGCCGAAGGCGATCAGATAAGACGAGGTGTCACTGATCTCTGTTAGTTCCTCTTTGTGTCTCTGAGCTGCTTTCTGAGAAGTCAGGGGGAAGTGTCTGACTGAGGTGTGATCTCTACTTATCACCATAGTGACCTCTCTCTCACACTGATGCACAGACACACACAGTTCAGTTTGAGTGTCCTGTTTTATTTTGAAAATCACATGTCATCTTCCTGTCCTGTTGTGTCTGTGTCTTGTCATTAACCTCTGTCTCTTCAGTCTCTGTTCCCTCCTGTCTTTGTCAGATCTACTGTCAACTTGTCGTTTGTCATGTGCACCTTCACTGTGTTTCTCCTTCATACTGGTCCCAGTGAGTCTTTGGTTTTTCCAGTTACTTCCTGTTTTGTGTTGCACTTAAGATTGGAGAACTTCTGTGTTCCCTTTTGTGATGTCATGTCTAGGACCTTTCTGTTGGACCTTTGTTTGACCCTTTTGGAGACCTTTTGTTTGTTTTTTTCCTCAAAAAAATGTCTCTAGGTACCACGGTACCAGCTTGAGTCTACTGCCTCCTTCGGTTGTCCTTTAGATAAAAGTACTTTGAGTTTTTTGTACCACCGCTGCCAAGGCTCTAAAACAGGTAAAGAGGTACTAAAAAGTGACGTGGAAACACTGCAGACCGCTGCTGGTCAGAGAGGATTGTTACTGCATCAACAACATGCAGCATACATGGAATATCCTGCACAGCTCAAAACCATGACGGCCATTTTTAAGCAGCCAAGCTTCCACAGCGGTTTCAATTTCTCAGTCAGTTCAGTTCATTTGGGAAATGGAAGCCCCAAAAACCACACCGTGATCGATCCAGGAGGTCCAGACATTTTGTTATTGTCAACAATTTATCGACCGTTGAGGTCACTTCCTGTTCACTGACATCATCACTTCCTATGATAACGTGACCTGAGGACTGTGTGTGTCTCTTCTGAGACACCGTCCACCAGCTGGAAACCACAGGGACGTATTAAAACTCAAAACCTGAGACTAGGAAACATGGATAAAAAAAGACCAAACTTTATTAATAAAAAGCAAAGGAACTTGACAAAGCTGTGAACAGTAACATTGTGCATTAATATCTGATGTATGAAGCAGCAAATGCAGAGCTCATTTCGACCTGTGATGAAAAGTCAAAACAATGAGACAGGAAGTGGACAGCTCCTGCTCTGTGTTTACATGAGGACAACTCAACCTGAGCAGTTTGTTTGAGTCCAGTTTCCATTGTTCTGAGACACAAAGTCCAGTTTTCTCATGATAAAATGACATTTCTAATTTGCTGCTTTAATATTTTCCAACAGTTCTAGTAAACTGAAGTGAAGAGTATAAACAACAGGATCATCATCACTGAACCATCCGTCGCCTCCTTAGTTTGTTGACCATGGAGCAGAGGTTACGGGGGTCAGAGGAGGAGGAAAGGGGCGGAGCTCTGACGGTGCTGTAGGTCACAGCATCATCATCATCATCATGACCTTTGACCTGGAGGACACAGCGCCACACACAGGTCAGACAGTGAAGTGCTGGTTCAGCTGCAGGTCACATGGTGTCAAACTGGACTCACCTGGTCTCTGGTCCTGGTCGTCTTGGTGAAGCTGACCGGATGACAGGATCGGCCTGAACACAGACGACCACACAGGGTCAGTGAGGTCAGAGGTCAGAGGTCAACATGTGTCCAGTGTCAGTGAAGAAGTGAACTCACCTGGTTCTGATCCGTCTCAGGTTCCGTCTCTGGAATAAAAACAATCAGGTTGAGTTTAATCTCAGTTTGTGGCTCAGACTCGTTTCACCTGTGAATCTTCTCACCTGAAGTTTTCTTCTTCTTCTGTCTGATGAGGAACCAAACGACCACGACCACCAGAAACACTGAGGCCACGCCCACCAACAGGTAGACCCACCACACACCTGAGGACAGGAAGGACAAAGAGTCAGAGACAGAGAGACAGAGAGATTTAGTCATTAGCTTGAGTGTTGGTTGACTGACTGTTCTTTGTCCCCTCTGATGTCTTGTTGGTTGTTGCTGCTGCTGCTGCTGTTGGTGGTTGTGGTGGTGGCGGTTTCTCTCCTCCTGAGCAAAGTGAGAAAAGATAAAACACGTCATGAGAAAGCACTGATGTGAAAGAAGAACTTCCTCATTTGCTATTATTATTATTAGTCGTAGCAGTACAAATATGTCTGAATTAAAGAATGAAATAGAAGAACAAAATAAATAATTCTCTGTTTTAACTGAGGCAAATGACTCCACCCACAGAGAGAGAGAGAGAGCTCATCATCTCCTCACCTGTTGATCTCTGAGTCTTGAACTCAAACCTCAGTGATTTCCTCAGTGATTTCATCTGATTTAATTCAGACGTTTTAATCTTGACAGAGTGAGAAGAGGAAAACTGAGACGTCTCCATGTTTTTATCTCCATCATCAAACAGCCACTGGACTGAGTGATCATTCGACGTATCATATGGCCTCACAGAGCAGGTCAACGTCACCTCATCATCATCATCACTGACCTTCTGTTCAGTCACTGATGGAGACAATGAGAGAGAAATGAGCTTCATCACTGTAATAATCAGAATGAGTGAGATGATTCAGTGTAAATACTCACTGGTGACGACAGACAGAAAAACGACAGCATCTTCACCTTGTTGTCGTCCCTCTCTGTACTGTGTGCAGACGTACTGACCAGCATCATCTACTGAGACCTTCTCTATAACCAGAGAACATTTCTCTGTGACTCTCAGTCTGTCTGACTTAGATCTGACGTCTGCATCAAACTTCCCACGTTCGAACAGTGTTTCTTCTGAGCTGCTTCCTGAAGCTCTGTGGAACCAGTCAGCACCATCACATCTCCTCTGACCACCTGTCCCAACATAACAAGGTAAAGTGACATCATCTCCGTCTCTGATGGTGACATATGAAACGTTTCCTCTAGCTGCTGCAGCTGAAAAAAGAGAAAAGAGACAAACAGTGAGTTAGAAGACGACTTCCTGTGAGGATCATTTCACATCAAGACAAATCCACTCATTTACTGCTCGTGTTTCTTTAATGTGAGTTTTTACCTGTGAAGTGAAGCAGCAGGAAAATCCACCTGAGCTCAGCCGTCATGTTTCTGTCTCTGTCTCACTCGCTGTCAGAGTGTGAGAACTCGTTTAGTCTGAGATCAACTCAGCCTCCACTTCCTGTGGTCAGAGACGTGTCACTTCCTGAAGGGGGAGGTCCTCCCATCACCTGTTGTATCCTTTAAAAAGTATTAGTATCACTGTTTCTATGGCAACACATGCAAAGCACAGTTAAACAAATAATCATGATAACTTATATATATAGTAATAAGGTTCTAATGGCTTTCACACAGATTTAAGGTTTATAGTTTGTTAGTTTAAAGGAGCAACATGGCGGCTGCAGCAGCCGAAGGCGATCAGATAAGACGAGGTGTCACTGATCTCTGTTAGTTCCTCTTTTTGTCTCTGAGCTGCTTTCTGAGAAGTCAGGGGGACGTGTCTGACTGAGGTGTGATCTCTACTTATCACCATAGTGACCTCTCTTTCACACTGATGCACAGACACACACAGTTCAGTTTGAGTGTCCTGTTTTATTTTGAAAATCACGTGTCATCTTCCTGTCCTGTTGTATCTGTGTCTTGTCATTAACCTCTGTCTCTTCAGTCTGTGTTCCCTCCTGTCTTTGTCAGATCTACTGTCAACTTGTCGTTTGTCATGTGCACCTTCACTGTGTTTCTCCTTCATACTGGTCCCAGAGAGTCTTTGGTTTTTCCAGTTACTTCCTGTTTTGTGTTGCACTTAAGAGTACAATGGTACCAGCTTGACTCTACTCGCCTCCTTCGGTTGTCCTTTAGATAAAAGTACTTTGAGTTTTTGGTACGACCGCGGCCAAGGCTCTAAAACAGGTAAAGAGGTACTAAAAAGTGACGTGGAAACACTGCAGACCGCTGCTGGTCAGAGAGGATTGTTACTGCATCAACAACATGCGGCATACATGGAATATCCTGCACGGCTCAAACCCACAACCGCCATTTTTAAGCAGCCAAGCTTTCACAGCGGTTTCAATTTCTCAGTCAGTTCAGTTCATTTGGGGAAATGGAAGCCCCCAAAACCACACCGTGATCGATCCAGGAGGTCCAGACATTTTGTTATTGTCAACAATTTATCGACCTTTGAGGTCACTTCCTGTTCACTGACATCATCACTTCCTATGATAACGTGACCTGAGTACTGTGTGTGTCTCCTCTGAGACACCGTCCACCAGCTGGAAACCACAGGGACGTATTAAAACTCAAAACCTGAGACTAGGAAACATGGATAAAAAAAAAAAATCCTACCTCGGCATTAGGGACTACTGTTGGACATATTCCTACCTCGGCAGTAGGGACTACTGTTGGACATATTCCTACCTCGGCAGTAGGGACTACTGTTGGACACATTCCTACCTCGGCAGTAGGGACTACTGTTGGACATATTCCTACCTCGGCAGTAGGGACTACTGTTGGACACATTCCTACCTCGGCAGTAGGGACTACTGTTGAACATATTCCTACCTCGGCATTAGGGACTACTTTTGGACACATTCCTACCTCGGCAGTAGGGACTACTGTTGGACACATTCCTACCTCGGCAGTAGGGACTACTGTTGGACATATTCCTACCTCGGCAGTAGGGACTACTGTTGGACACATTCCTACCTCGGCAGTAGGGACTACTGTTGGACACATTCCTACCTCGGCATTAGGGACTACTGTTGCACACATTCCTACCTCGGCATTAGGGACTACTGTTGGACATATTCCTACATAGGCATTAGGGACTACTGTTGGACACATTCCTACCTCGGCATTAGGGACTACTGTTGCACACATTCCTACCTCGGCATTAGGGACTACTGTTGGACATAGTTCTCGGCATTAGGGATTACTGGTGGACACATTCCTACCTTGGCATTAGGGACTACTGTTGGACTTATTCCTGTCTCGGTGTTGAGGGTACCAGCAGACGCCATCCCACTCCCCATTCCTCCAGGATAGCCCAACAGGTTCCCAGTTCCATCCCTAGTTGCATTGCAGCAGAGCCAGCTCAGAGATGGAGGTCAAAGCGCCAAGGAGGAAACATAGGACGTTGATCCTCTGCACTCCCCAACTCTGATGAGCATAAGCTCATGGTTTCCTGTCTCCAGCCTGATGCCCAATAGTCCCTGGTTCCCATTATCCTGTCCAGAGTGTTGTCTACTCCAAGTTCTTGGTGGCAAGACTGCAATCTCCAGTGTCCAGTCAATGGTCCGGCCCAACTTAGTCCCTGACCTCTTGACAGCGGTCCACCTCCCTCCAGTTCCTGGTGTCCAATCAGCAGTTCACTGGTGGCGTCGTCAATCAGTTCTTCCTCCAGTTCTGGGCCCATCTACGAGCTGGTGGAGCTCAAGGGGAATGTTCCTCATTGAGTCCAGTTGGCAAGATCTGGTCAAAAGATTGATGTGAAAAGGCCAAAGGTCAACTGGTCATGTGTGGTGTTTTAATGATCGCACCACACTGACCGCTGCTGGTCAGAGAGGATTGTTACTGCATCAACAACGTAGTTTAAAGGAGCAACATGGCGATTTTTTGTTTTTTTCCTCAAAAAAAACTCTCACCGTCTCTCACCACTTCCTGTGGTGAGAGACGTGTCACTTCCTGAAGGGGGCGGGGGCTCCAATCACCTGCTGCGTCCTTTAAAAAGTATTAGTATCACTGCTTCTATGGCAACACATGCAAAGCACAGTTAAACAAATAATCATGATAACGTATATATATTAATAAGGTTCTAATGGCTTTCACACAGATGTAAGGTTTATAGTTTGTTAGTTTAAAGGAGCAACATGGCGATTTTTTGTTTTTTTCCTCAAAAAAATGTCTCTAGGTACCACGGTACCAGCTTGAGTCTACTGCCTCCTTTGGTTGTCCTTTAAATAAAAGTACTTTGAATTTTTGGTACCACCGCTGCCAAGGCTCTAAAACAGGTAAAGAGGAACTAAAAAGTGACGTGGAAACACTGCGGACCGCTGCTGGTCAGAGAGGATTGTTACTGCATCAACAACATGCAGCATACATGGAATATCCTGCAGTTAGAGTCAGAACAGTTAGACTGAGACGTCTCCATGTTTTTATCTCCATCATCAAACAGCCACTGGACTGAGTGAACACACCATCCTCCATATGACGTCACAGAGCAGGTCAACGTCACCTCATCATCACCATCATCATCATCATCATCATCATCATCATCATCACCACTGACCTCCTGTTCAGTCACTGATGGAGACAATGAGAGAGAAATTAGCTTCAGATGATTCAGTGTAAATACTCACTGCTGACGACAGACAGACGAATCCAAGCAGCTTCACCTTGTTGTCGTCCCTCTCTGTACTGTCTGCAGCCGTACCAACCAGCATCATCTACTGAGACCTTCTCTATGACCAGAGAACATTTCTCTGTGACTCTCAGTCTGTCTGACTTAGATCTGACGTCTGCAGGAAACTTCCCATCTTTAAACACTGTTACATAGTTGCTTCCTGAATCACTGAAGGTCCATTCAGTATCATCACGTCTCCTCTGATCACCTGTCCTAACATAACAAGGTAAAGTGACATCATCTCCGTCTCTGACAGTGACATATGAAACGTTTCCTTCAGCTGCTGCAGCTGAGAAAAGAGAAAAGAAACAAACAGTGAGTTAGAAGACGACTTCCTGTGAGGATCATTTCACATCAAGACAAATCCACTCATTTACTGAATGTTTCTTTAATGTGAGTTTTTACCTGTGAAGTGAAGCAGCAGGAAAATCCACCTGAGCTCAGCCGTCATGTTTCTGTCTCTGTCTCACTCGCTGGCAAAGCGTGAGAATTCGTTTAGTCTGAGATCAACTCAGCCTCCACTTCCTGTGGTGAGAGACGTGTCACTTCCTGAAGGGGGCGGGGGCTCCAATCACCTGCTGCGTCCTTTAAGAAGTATTAGTATCACTGCTTCTATGGCAACACATGCAAAGCACAGTTAAACAAATAATCATGATAACGTATATATATTAATAAGGTTCTAATGGCTTTCACACAGATGTAAGGTTTATAGTTTGTTAGTTTAAAGGAGCAACATGGCGATTTTTTGTTTTTTTTCCTCAAAAAAATGTCTCTAGGTACCACGGTACCAGCTTGAGTCTACTGCCTCCTTTGGTTGTCCTTTAAATAAAAGTACTTTGAATTTTTGGTACCACCGCTGCCAAGGCTCTAAAACAGGTAAAGAGGAACTAAAAAGTGACGTGGAAACACTGCGGACCGCTGCTGGTCAGAGAGGATTGTTACTGCATCAACAACATGCAGCATACATGGAATATCCTGCACAGCTCAAACCCACGACCGCCATTTTGAAGCAGCCAAGCTTTCACAGCGGTTTCAATTTCTCAGTCAGTTCAGTTGATTTGGGAAATGGAAGCCCCAAAAACCACACCGTGATCGATCCAGGAGGTCCAGACATTTTGTTATTGTCAACACGTTATGGACCTTTGAGGTCACTTCCTGTTCACTGACATCATCACTTCCTATGATAACGTGACCTGAGGACTGGGTGTGTCTCCTCTGAGACACCGTCCACCAGCTGGAAACCACAGGGACGTATTAAAACTCAAAACCTGAGACTAGGAAACATGGATAAAAAAAAGACCAAACTTTATTAATAAAAACCAAGCTGTGAACAGTAACATTGTGCATTAATATCTGATGTATGAAGCAGCTGCAGACGTCACTTTGGGAACATTTACAACAAATCAGAGAAAATGATGGAAGCTCATTTCAAACAATGCGATGAAAAGTCAAAACAATGAGACAGGAAGTGGACAGCTCCTGCTCTGTGTCTGCATGAGGACAACTCAACCTGAGCAGTTTGTTTGAGTCCAGTCTGGTCCAGATCAGATCAGTCGAGTCCAGTTCGGTCTAAGTGATAAACTACATTTCTAATTTGCTGCTTTAATATTTTCTAACAGTTTTAATGAATTAAAGCAAAGAGCAGAAACAACAGGATCATCATCACTGAACCATCCATCGCCTCCTTGGTTTGTTGACCGTGGAGCAGAGGTCGTGGGGGTCAGAGGAGGAGGAAGGGGGCGGAGCTCTGACAGGGCTGTAGATCACAGTAGTGAACTCATCATCATGACCTTTGACCTGGAGGACACAGCGCCACACACAGGTCAGACAGTGAAGTGCTGGTTCAGCTGCAGGTCACATGGTGTCAAACTGGACTCACCTGGTCTCTGGTCCTGGTCGTCTTGGTGAAGCTGACGGAGACGTAGGCGACGTCTTCAGGATCGGCCTGAACACAGACGACCACACAGGGTCAGTGAGGTCAGAGGTCAGAGGTCAACATGTGTCCAGTGTCAGTAAAGAAGTGAACTCACCTGGTTCTGATCCGTCTCAGGTTCCGTCTCTGGAATAAAAACAATCAGGTTGAGTTTAATCTCAGTTTGTGGCTCAAACTCGTTTCACCTGTGAATCTTCTCACCTGAAGTTTTCTTCTTCTTCTGTCTGATGAGGAACCAAACGACCACGACCACCAGAAACACTGAGGCCACGCCCACCAACAGGTAGACCCACCACACACCTGAGGACAGGAAGGACAGAGAGTCAGAGACAGAGAGAGAGAGACAGGGAGAGAGAGAGTTCATCATCTCCTCACCTGTTGATCTCTGAGTCTTGAACTCAAACAGCTTCGTGTTTCCGTGGCGATCTGTCACTTTACACCTCAGTGATTTCATCTTGTGATTAAATTCAGACGTTTTAATCTTGACAGAGTCAGAACAGGAAGACTGAGACGTCTCCATGTTTTTATCTTTTAACAGCCACTGGACTGAGTGTCTACAGTATTCATCATACTTCCTCACAGAGCATGTCAACGTCACCTCATCATCACCGACCTTCTGTTCAGTCACTGATGGAGACAATGAGAGAGAAATGAGCTTCATCACTGTAATAATCAGAATGAGTGAGATGATTCAGTGGATACAGTAAATACTCACTGGTGACGACAGACAGATCAACCTGAGCATCTTCACCTTGTTGTCGTCCTTCACTGAACTGTATGCAGGCGTACTGACCAGCATCATCTACTGAGACCTTCTCTATAACCAGAGAACATTTCTCTGTGACTCTCAGTCTGTCTGACTTAGATCTGACGTCTGGATGAAACTTCCCATCTTCAAACACTGTTACATATGAGCTGCTTCCAGAAGCACCAAATAACCAGACAGTACCATCACATCTGCTCTGATCACCTGTCCCAGCATAACAAGGTAAAGTGACATCATCTCCGTCTCTGACAGTGACATATGAAAAGTCTCCTCCAGCTGCTGCAGCTGAGAAAAGAGAAAAGAGACAAACAGTGAGTTAGAAGACGACTTCCTGTGAGGATCATTTCACATCAAGACAAATCCACTCATTTACTGCTCGTGTTTCTTTAATGTGAGTTTTTACCTGTGAAGTGAAGCAGCAGGAAAATCCACCTGAGCTCAGCCGTCATGTTTCTGTCTCTGTCTCACTCGCTGGCAAAGTGAGTGAAGTCGTTTAGTCTGAGACCAACTCAGCCTCCACTTCCTGTGGTGAGAGACGTGTCACTTCCTGAAGGGGGAGGTCCTCCCATCACCTGTTGTGTCCTTTAAAAAGTATTAGTATCACTGTTTCTATGGCAACACATGCAAAGCACAGTTAAACAAATAATAATGATAACGTATATATATATAGTAATAAGGTTCTAATGGCTTTCACACAGATGTAAGGTTTATAGTTTGTTAGTTTAAAGGAGCAACATGGCGGCTGCAGCAGCCGAAGGCCATCAGATAAGACGAGGTGTCACTGATCTCTATTAGTTCCTCTTTGTGTCTCTGAGCTGCTTTCTGAGAAGTCAGGGGGATGTATCTAACTGAGGAGGTGTGATCTCTACTTATCACCATAGTGACCTCTCTCTCACACTGATGCACAGACACACACAGTTCAGTTTGAGTGTCCTGTTTTATTTTGAAAATCACGTGTCATCTTCCTGTCCTGGTGTATCTGTGTCTTGTCATTAACCTCTGTCTCTTCAGTCTGTGTTCCCTCCTGTCTTTGTCAGATCTACTGTTGAACTTGTCGTTTGTCATGTGCACCTTCACTGTGTTTCTCCTTCATACTGGTCCCAGTGACCAGTTACTTCCTGTTTTGTGTTGCACTTAAGAGTACAATGGTACCAGCTTGACTCTACTGCCTTCTTCGGTTGTCCTTTAGATAAAAGTACTTTGAATTTTTGGTACGACCGCGGCCAAGGCTCTAAAATAGGTAAAGACATACTAAAAAGTGACGTGGAAACACTGCAGACCGCTGCTGGTCAGAGAGGATTGTTACTGCATCAACAACATGCAGCATACATGGAATATCCTGCACGGCTCAAACCCATGACGGCCATTTTTAAGCAGCCAAGCTTCCACAGCGGTTTCAATTTCTCAGTCAGTTCAGTTCATTTGGGAAAATGGAAGCCCCAAAAACCACACTGTGATCGATCCAGGAGGTCCAGACATATTTTTAATATGTTATCGACCGTTGAGGTCACTTCCTGTTCACTGACATCATCACTTCCTATGATAACGTGACCTGAGGACTGTGTGTGTCTCCTCTGAGACACCGTCCACCAGCTGGAAACCACAGGGACGTATTAAAACTCAAAAACTGAGACTAGGAAACATGGACAGAAAAAAGACCAAACTTTATTGAGAAAAAACAATGAAACTTGACAAAACTGTGAACAGTAACATTGTGCATTAATATCTGATGTATGAAGCAGCTGCAGACGTCACTTTGGGAAAATTTACAACAAATCAGAGAAAATGATGGAAGCTCATTTCAAACAATGTGATGAAAAGTCAAAACAAGGAAACAGGAAGTGGACAGCTCCTGCTCTGTGTCTGCATGAGGACAACTCAACCTGAGCAGTTTGTTTGAGTTCGTTCTGGTCCAGATCAGATCAGTCCAGTCCAGTCTGGTCTCAGTGATGAACTACATTTCTAATTTCCTGCTTTAATATTTTCTAACAGTTTTAATAACCTGAAGCGAAGCAGAAACAACAGGATCATCATCACTGAACCATCCGTCGCCTCCTCAGTTTGTTGACCATGGAGCAGAGGTCACGGGGGTCAGAGGAGGAGGAAGGGGGCGGAGCTCTGACGGTGCTGTAGATCACAGTAGTGAACTCATCATCATCATGACCTTTGACCTGGAGGACACAGCGCCACACACAGGTCAGACAGTGAAGTGCTGGTTCAGCTGCAGGTCACATGGTGTCAAACTGGACTCACCTGGGCCCTCATTTATCAACTGTGCGTAGAAAAGGTTCTAAATTCTGTCGTACGAATGAAATTTAGAATGTGCGTAAGTACAAAAAAAGCCGTATTTATCAAACGTGCGTACACCGTTCGTACGCACACTAGTAAGTAATCAGTGATGATAAATCCCACCTGTTCCTAACTACCATGGTTAGGGTCATTTGCATTTGGAAACGCCTACAATTGACCATGTATGGTAGCAACAATCCCTTTAACAAGGCGTGAATGGATTTTTTCCCCACACCAAAATCATGGCAAAGAGGGCGGAGTTTCTCTGATAGCGAGATTGAGGTACTTGTAGGAGAAGTTGAATCAAACCAAAAAATACTGTTTGGAACACTGAATGCAGGTGTGACCAACAAAAGAAAAAATGCTGTAACAACTGCTGTTAATTCTGTTTGGTCAGAGGAAAGATCACTGAGAAATAAAAAAATAAAAAAGCTATCTTTTATATGAAGGTAGATTTGTGTCTTTATTCTTCAATCAAAAAATATATTTTCAATAAAAAAAACATCCACTTCAATAAAAAACCTTCTCAATCAAAGAAAAAAAGTTTTTTTTTAATTGAAAAGATATTTTTTTATTGAATAATAATGACATAAATCTACCTGCATACTTTTACAGTTTGTCACACCAATCATTCAAAAATTCTGCTAAATTAATTGAGTTTTTTTTTTAAATTAGGAAACAGGTGTGAAGTTTGAGATTGTTGAACACTGTGAGTCTCCACTGGGTTCTATTTGTAGTTCCACTGTTCTACCACTAGATTTTGTGTGTACGCATGGTCAGAGTTGTGCTTAAATTTACGCACGTTCCTAAGCACAAGTACAAGTTGATAAATTCCATACTTTGCGTGGGAATGTTCGTACACACTCATTACGCACAGATCTGTGCGTACGCACGGTTGATGAATGAGGGCCCAGGTCTCTGGTCCTGGTCGTCTTGGTGAAGCTGACGGAGATGTAGGCCACGCCTTCAGGATCGGCCTGAACACAGACGACCACACAGGGTCAGTGAGGTCAGAGGTCAGAGGTCAACATGTGTCCAGTGTCAGTGAAGAAGTGAACTCACCTGGTTCTGATCCGTCTCAGGTTCCGTCTCTGGAATAAAAACAATCAGGTTGAGTTTAATCTCAGTTTGTGGCTCAGACTCGTTTCACCTGTGAATCTTCTCACCTGAAGTTTTCTTCTTCTTCTTTCTGATGAGGAACCAAACGACCACGACCACCAGAAACACTGAGGCCACGCCCACCAACAGGTACACCCACCACACACCTGAGGACAGGAAGGACAAGGAGTCAGAGACGGAGAGACAGAGACAGAGAAAGAGAGTTCATCATCTCATCACCTGTTGATCTCTGAGTCTTGAACTCAAACAGCTTCGTGTTTCCGTGGCGATCTCTCACTTTACACCTCAGTGATTTCTTCTGATTAAATTCAGACGTTTTAATCTTGACAGAGTCAGAACAGGAAAACTGAGACGTCACCATGTTTTTATCTTTTAACAGCCACTGGACTGAGTGTCTACAGTATTCATCATACTTCCTCACAGCGCAGGTCAACGTCACCTCATCATCATCATCATCACCACTGACCTTCTGTTCAGTCACTGATGGAGACAATGAGAGAGAAATGAGCTTCATCACTGTAATAATCAGAATGAGTGAGATGATTCAGTGGAAATACTCACTGGTGACGACAGACAGATCAACCTGAGCATCTTCACCTTGTTGTCGTCCTTCACTGAACTGTATGCAGGCGTACTGACCAGCATCATCTACTGAGACCTTCTCTATAACCAGAGAAGGAAGGAAGTGGAAGAAGGATAAATTACAGGTGTCATATGATATACTGCGCGACTGTCTCGAAGAGTACCAGAAAGCGATGAAAGTTGCGAAAACAACCTATTTTTCCAACCTTGTGTCTAGTAACATAAATAGGCCTAAAGCCCTTTTTAATGTTCTGGACTCCATTGTAAACCCTCGAAACAGGGACCCAATAACACCTACTCCCGCTCTCTGTGATAGTTTTGCTAACTTCTTTATTGACAAAATCTCTGCCTTGCGATCAGTCTCACCTGCTGTCTTCCCTGACCCCTCTGAGCCCCACTTATGCTCTGCTGTCTTTAGCCAGTTTGAGCCAATAACTTTAGAGGAGCTGTCAGCTGTTGTCAAAGAGCTCCGCCCCACAAACTGCCTGTCTGACTGCATTCCCTCTCGCCTTTTTAAGAATGTTTTCAACTCTACTGGCCCTTTCATCCTGAGGTTAGTCCTTGCTTGTTTCAGCTCAGGATATTTTCCACCATCTCTGAAACATGCCATAGTACAGCCACTAATTAAGAAACCTAACCTTGACCCCACTGTCCTTTCTAATTTCCGACCCATCTCCAAACTTTCATTTTTATCCAAAGTTCTAGAGAAAGTAATGGCCAACCAGTTATTGTCATTTTTGGAGACGAACGACATCTCTGAGAAGTTTCAGTCTGGCTTCAGGCCTCGCCATAGCTGTGAAACTGCCCTGCTGAAAGTTTTTAATGATATTGCCTTGACCTTAGATTCAGGATGCCCAGCGATTCTAATGACCCTGGACCTGACAGCGGCATTTGATACTGTAGACCATGAGACACTCTTATCACGGTTAGAACACCAAGTGGGCATTAAAGGGACAGCCCTCACACTGATAAAGTCATATTTGACCAATAGGAGCTTTTCTGTACAGATTGGAAACTTTTCCTCTATGGTGGCCCCCCTTACATGTGGAGTACCCCAAGGGTCTATTCTAGGCCCCCTGTTATTTTCCTTATACATGCTGCCTCTGGGATCCATCTTTCGCAAGCACAATATATCTTTTCATTGTTATGCAGATGACGTACAGATCTACCTCCCTCTCCGGCTGTACACCAAGGACCCACTAGAACCTCTCTTAGCTTGTCTTGCCGACATCAAAAATTGGATGAGCCTCAGCCAACTCAACCTCAATGACAAAAAAACGGAGGTAACTGTCTTTGGCCTTCCTTTGAATTCACTTGATGCACAGGATCTCCTTGCTTTTAAAACCACCCCTTTTATAAAAAGCCTTGGTGTTACACTGGATTCCAACCTTGATTTTAAAAAACAGATCAGCACAGTGGTAAAAGGGTCCTTCCATCAAATTCGTACACTTTCAAAAGTCAAGCCTTATTTATCTTTTAAAGACCTGGAGAGTGTCATCCATGCTTTTATATCCTGCAAACTTGACTACTGCAACTCCTTATATATTGGTCTTGATCAAAACTCACTTCGTCGCCTGCAGCTGGTGCAGAATGCTGCTGCCCGCCTTCTGACTGGTACCAAAAAACGTCAACACATCACCCCTGTTCTGGCATCCCTTCACTGGCTCCCCATCCGTTTTAGAATTGATTTTAAAGTGCTATTAATTGTCTTTAAAATCTTAACTGGTCTGGCCCCACTATATCTGAAGGAACTCATCAAAGTCCGTCCTCCGAATAGAGCCCTGCGTTCATCTGGAGAGCTATTGTTGGCTGTACCACGTACTAAATTAAAGAAAAAAGGTGATCGGGCCTTCTCAGTTGCTGCGCCCAAGCTGTGGAATAGCCTGCCTCCACACATTAAATTAGCAGACTCAGTAGAGAGTTTCAAGTCTGCCCTAAAGACTTACCTTTTTTCCCTGGCCTTCGGACCCTGATTTGCTGTGCCTTCATCATGGATATACGTGTACATAGTATGTATATAATCTTGGGATGTGTATATGCGTGTGTGTAATATTATTGTGTGTGAAATATTATTGTATGTAATTTATATTATTATATGTAAATTGTTCTTTATTTCTGTGCTGTAAAGCACTTTGGCTGACCGTAACAGGTCTTTTAAATGTGCTATATAAATAAAAGTGAACTTGAACTTGAACTTGAACATTTCTCTGTGACTCTCAGTCTGTTTGACTTAGATCTGACGTCTGGATGAAACTTCCCATCTTCAAACACTGTTACATATGAGCTGCTTCCAGAAGCACCAAATAACCAGACAGTACCATCACATCTGCTCTGATCACCTGTCCCAGCAAAACAAGGTAAAGTGACATCATCTCCGTCTCTGACAGTGACATATGAAAGGTTTCCTCCAGCTGCTGCAGCTGAGAAAAGAGAAAAGAGACAAACAGTGAGTTAGAAGACGACTTCCTGTGAGGATCATTTCACATCAAGACAAATCCACTCATTTACTGCTCGTGTTTCTTTAATGTGAGTTTTTACCTGTGAAGTGAAGCAGCAGGAAAATCCACCTGAGCTCAGCCGTCATGTTTCTGTCTCTGTCTCACTCGCTGGCAAAGCGTGAGAACTTGTTTAGTCTGAGATCAACTCAGCCTCCACTTCCTGTGGTCAGAGACGTGTCACTTCCTGAAGGGGGAGGTCCTCCCATCACCTGTTGTGTCCTTTAAAAAGTATTAGTATCACTGTTTCTATGGCAACACATGCAAAGCAGAGTTAAACAAATAATCATGAAACTTATATATATAGTAAGGTTCTAATGGCTTTCACACAGATTTAAGGTTAATACTTTGTAAGTTTACAGAAGCAACATGGCAGCGCTGCAGCAGCCGAAAGCGTGCAGATAAGACAAGGTGTCACTGATCTCAGACCTGTTAGTTCCTCTTTGTGTCTCTGAGCTGCTTTCTGAGTATTCAGGGGGAAATGTCTAACTGAGGAGGTGTGATCTATACTTATCATCACATTGACTTCTCTCTCTCACACACGTATATAGACAAACACAGTTCAGTTTGAGTTTAGTCCTGTTTTATTTTGAAAATCACTTCAATCATTTTTAAACAGCCAAGCTTTCACAGTGGTTGCAATTTCTCCGTCAGTTCAGTTCAGCTCGGGAAATGGAAGCCCCAAAAACCACACTGTGATCGATCCAGGAGGTCCAGACATTTCGTTATTGGATTGAAGATGACGTTACGGAAGTTCTGCATGGTGTCCCTATGATCACCAGCTAAATAACCTCCAGAAAACAACCTACTATCAAAGCTGAGTCGAGTCAGGTTGAGTTGAGCTGGTACCATGTGGTGGAAAACCAGCAGTTCTACCCACTCACCTGTGTTCCTGTCTGTAAATAGGTCCTAAGTTTTCTCCCTGAAGGTACAAACTGTTCAAAATATGGACCAATGGACAGACCGCCTCCCTGCAAATTATGGGAGGTCATCCAGAAGGGATCCTCTTGCTTCTGTCAGCTGCCCAAAGCAAGTCCTGAACTCCAGAAGCCCACCTACCCTCCCCTGCTGGGCAACAGCTCCCTGCCTCGGCATTAGGAACTACTGTTGGACACATTCCTACCTCGGCATTAGGGACTACTGTTGGACACTTTCCTACCTCGGCATTAGGGACTACTGTTGGACACATTCCTACCTCGGCATTAGGGACTACTGTTGGACACATTCCTACCTCGGCATTAGGGACTACTGTTGGACACATTCCTACCTCGGTATTAGGGACTACTGTTGGACACATTCCTACCTCGGTATTAGGAACTACTGTTGGACACATTCCTACCTCGGCATTAGGGACTACTGTTGGACACATTCCTACCTCGGCATTAGGGACTACTGTTGGACACATTCCTACCTCGGCATTAGGGACTACTGTTGGACACATTCCTACCTCGGCATTAGGGACTACTGTTGGACACATTCCTACCTCGGCATTAGGGACTACTGTTGGACACATTCCTACCTCGGCATTAGGGACTACTGTTGAACACATTACTACCTTGGTATTAGGAACTACTGTTGGACACATTCCTACCTCGGCATTAGGGACTACTGTTGGACACATTCCTACCTCGGCATTAGGGACTACTGTTGAACACATTCCTACCTCAGCATTAGGGACTACTGTTGGACACATTCCTACCTCAGCATTAGGGACTACTGTTGGACACATTCCTACCTCGGCATTAGGGACTACTGTTGGACTTATTCCTGTCTCTGTGTTGAGGGTACCAGCAGACACCATCCCACTCTCCACT
This sequence comes from Decapterus maruadsi, assembly GCA_030347415.2. Lineage (NCBI taxonomy): Eukaryota > Metazoa > Chordata > Actinopteri > Carangiformes > Carangidae > Decapterus > Decapterus maruadsi. The sequence goes on from CM064891.1 coordinate 25,518,314, forward strand.
CCTCCAGGGTAGCCCAACAGGTTCCCAGTTCCATCCCTAGTTGCATTGCAGCAGAGCCAGCTCAGAAATGGAGGTCAAAGCACCATTGAGGAAACAGGAAATGAGGACGTTGATCCTCTGCACTCCCCAACTCTGATGAGCCTCAACTGATGGTTTCTTGTCTCCAGCCTGATGCCCAATAGTCCCTGGTTCCCATTATCCTGTCCAGAGTGTTGTCTACTCCAAGTTCTTGGTGGCAAGACTGCAAACTCCAGTGTCCAGTCAATGGTCCGGCCCAACTTAGTCCCTGACCTCTTGACAGCGGTCCACCTCCCTCCAGTTCCTGGTGTCCAATCAGCAGTTCACTGGTGATGTCATCAATCAGTTCTACCTCCAGTTCTGGGCCCATCTACGAGCTGGTGGAGCTCAAGGGGAATGTTCCTCATTGAGTCCAGTCGGCAAGATCTGGTCAAAAGATCGATGTGAAAAGGCCAAAGGTCAACTGGTCATGTGTGGTGTTTTAATGATCCCACCACTCTGAGGTAACTCCAGTGATGAAGGTGGAGGAGGGCTCAGCCTCCTCCCCAGGGCACAGGGAGTCGAGATGAACTCTTTGGAGCACCGAGGTATCTTCTACACTGGGGCCTCAGCAGCTATAGATCAGGGAGAATCCAAATCCTGAATCAAAAGAGTTTTCCAAGTAAACCTCCAAACGTTTAAATCACAGCTCAATTTTGCTACTGAAGCCAAGAAGTTAAACACGACATGAATTCAGATCATACCTTTATTTAGTCTATCAATGCAAAAAAAGAATAAGCAAAGTCAAACAAAGTCCAACACAGAAACACAAACACTGCATACATGGGACTGTGGTTCTATGGTGTCTTTTCAAGAAGCAAATCTTTTGTTTCTGAGCTGTTACACAAACATGTTTAGTTTTAACCTGACATCTAAAGAAGAAGTTATAGAGGCATAAAAATATCATGTATGTACAGTCTGCATGTTCCCACTAAGCCACAGATCAACATACTGACACTTCACTAACACATTCAAATACAACACAAACACACACACAACCAGGCTGCAACACACACATTTCAAGTGTTTCCAGGGTCCACAAAAAAGTGACGGACATGACTACAACAAGTGCCAACCAGGTTGGTCCCTCTGTCATGTCCCCTGGAAACACTTCCTGTCTGCCTGTTGAGGTGTGTGCTACTTGCAGAGTATTTGTGTGTTTGTGTTGTGTTGTGTTCACAGTCACTCAGTCGTCCCACGTGTTGGAATCATCTCTGGACTCTGATGTTGTGTCCTGGCGTGAACCTTGATGGTGACGCGGCGTCCAACATCAGAGGAAGAAGGTTCTGAAATGTTTTCATACTTCATAGCACTGTAACCTTCCTCCTCGTCATCGTCATGGACCTGTGGAAATGTCAAAGGTCAAGATTGTGTTGACCTCACAAAACACAACACTGACCTTATGAACGTTATAACTCAAGGAACTCCTCATGGGAATCCCTTCAAGTTTAGTACAACCTTTCACTTGGAGTCACAGACGAATGGTTCTTAGTCTGATGGTGACCTCACAAAACACATTTCAGTCTTGACTCAAGACTTCAGAAATTCAGATTTCATGCTCATGGTTCAACTCAAGTTCTACGACTCTGGATAAACAGGAAGTAGCTGAAAGTAGTCTAAGTGGAGGAGGAAACACAAGTTTGTCCATCCATCCAACAAACAAACTGATAAACTGTGCTTCTGTTCTGTAGAGTTGTGTTTCTAAAAAGAGCTGATGTGTTTAACTCACTGTGTTTTCTTCTGTCTGCGTTTGGTTTCCTGAAAAGACACAAAGAGAAAAGAGTGAACTTCAGCTTCAAGAGGAAAACTGCAGCTTCATGGAAAAAGCTTGGTCAGTGAGAGTCCTCACCTATACGTCTGGTCCAGATGTTGACCGTCAGCACAGATGTTATGAGAGCTGCTAAACCTGCAGTTACAATGATGAGACGTGGCCACCACCAGCCTGGAGGGACATTCAGTGTTTCTGAGTCTGAAGAGACAAACAGGACTGGTTATCAGCTGAGAGAGCGTTTTTTTGATTTTCAAAAACAAACATTTATCTCTATCTGCCTTTACCACATTTCTTTGCTTGTTTTTCTCTTTTTGTATAACAACAAACAAAAAAACATAATTAGAGACAAATGGATGACGCCAAAGAAAATCAAAAATTCAGAAGACAGAGAGAGACATTCAGTCATTACCTTGACTGATGTTTGCCTCCTTCGATGTCATCATGTTGGTTGTTGTTGCTGCTGCCGTTGTTGCTGCTGTTGTTGTTGTTGTTGCTGCTGCTGCTGTTGTTGCTGCTGTTGTTTCCAAACAAAGTGGACAAAGACAAAACACGCCATGTTTCCATCATGAGATCAGACTGATGTGAAAGAGGAACTTCCTCATTTAGTAATAGTAGTAGTAGAATTAAAGCAACTACAAAGAACTTTTAACTGGATATGCAAAAGTCTCTTGTTCTGCTGATATCTGAGTCCATCGGTGGGAAGGTGTTTCTTAGTAGTCTAACTCTATACCTTCAGGAGGCCGTGGTTGGGTCGATCGCTACAGTGGACCAAACAATTTACGACAATCAGACCAGAGACGGCACGTGCAAGCCAGATAAGTGTCTTTTAGAACAATACGAGCTCAAGCTCATGGGAAATGCAGTCTTCATTCTGGCACTACTGCTTTTTTCCACAGGGGTTGTGAAAAACCAACAAAATATGAACGTTCTTTGTAGAAGCTTTAAATGGAAGAAAATAATAAGTTATCAATGATCTATTTTAGCTGAAGCAAATGATTCCACTCACAGAGAAAGAGAGAGAGTTCATCATCTCCTCACCTGTTGATCCCCGAGTCTTGAACTCAAACAGCTTCTCTGTGTTTCCGTGATGATCTCTCATTTTACACCTCAGTGATTTTATCTTCTGATCAAATTCAGACGTTTTAATCTTGACAGAGTGAGAAGAGGAAAACTGAGACGTCTCCATGTTTTTATCTTCACCATCAAACAGCCACTGGACTGAGTGTCCACTCGACGTATCATACGGCGTCACAGAGCAGGTCAACGTCACCTCATCATCACCAACCTTCTGTTGAGTCACTGATGGAGACAATGAGAGAGAAATGAGCTTCATCACTGTAATAATCAGAATGAGTGAGATGATTCAGTGGAAATACTCACTGCTGACGACAGACAGAAGAACCTCAGAGGGTAAACCGTCATCTTGTCCTCCCGCCCTTAACTGTTTGCAGCCGTAGCGACCAGCGTCATCTACTGAGACCTTCTCTATAACCAGAGAACATTTCTCTGTGACTCTCAGTCTGTCTGACTTAGATCTGACGTCTGAATGAATTTCCCCATCTTTAAACACTGTTGCATATGAGTTGCTTCCTGCAGTAGCAGCACTGAAGAACCAACTGGTACCAGCGCATGTCCTCTTATCAACTGTCCCAGCATAACAAGGTAAAGTGACATCATCTCCGTCTCTGTCAGTGACTAATGAAACATTTCGTTCAACTGCTGCAGCTGAGAAAAGAGACAAACAGTGAGTTAGAAGACGACTTCCTGTGAGGATCATTTCACATCAAGACAAATCCACTCATTTACTGCTCGTGTTTCTTTAATGTGAGTTTTTACCTGTGAAGTGAAGCAGCAGGAAAATCCACCTGAGCTCAGCCGTCATGTTTCTGTCTCTGTCTCACTCGTTGGCAAAGTGAGTGAAGTCGTTCAGTCTGAGATCAGCTCAGCCTCCACTTCCTGTTGGTGAGAGGCGTCTCACTTCCTGTGGCGAGAGGTGTTTAACTTCCTGTTGGTGCCCTGGTCCTGTTGTGTATTTATTGGTCAAACATGAGAGACTTTCAGTCATTTCATCTTTATAATAACTCTCATAGTGAGGAGGGGAGGGGGGTCGTCTCCCATCACCTGCTGTATCCTTTACAGAATATTAGTTAACACGTGCAAAGCAACAAAGTGACAAAGGAAAGGTGGTCGCTCATGACACGACAACACCAGCAGCCGAAAGCGATCAGCTAAGATGAGGTGTCACTGACCTCAGACCTGTTGGTTCATCTCTGTGTCTCTGGGCTGGTTTCTGAGAAGTCAAGGGGAAGTGTTCATCTGTGGAGGTGTGAGCTCTACCGACACACACACACACACACACACACACACCTTCCTGTCCTGTTCTATCTGTGTGTCTTGTTGCGTCATTAACCTCCGTCTCTTCAGTCTTCCCTCCTTTCTTTGTCAACTACTCTTTCCACCTTGGTCAGTGTCCAGTCTGCGTTCGGCCCACCTCATAAATGGTTCTCAAAGTGGGGTCCTTTCAAGAGGGGGGGGGTCCCTGACTTTATCTACCCCATTGGCCTTAATTTGAACACATGCATTGACTAAAACAGTAATGTGAAGTAATGTGCAGTACAAAAAAAATATGCGATCAGATTACTGTTATTTGATAAAAACGGGGATAACCTGGCAAATCAACCATATAGTACAGCAGACATACACACAGAGCACACACAGGCAACACTTAACTGGAGACACATTATCTCCAGTTTGTCCAAAAACACAAAAAAACAAAACAATGGATGGCTCAAAAACTGAGACTATGAAACATGGAAAAACAAACACTTTATTTATGAAAACGAATGAAACTTGACAAAGCTGCAGACGTCACTTTGGGCAAATTTACAATAAATTATAGAAAACGATGGAGGCTCATTTCGAACTGTGATGAAAAGTCAAACCAATGAGACAGGAAGTGGACAGCTCTTGCTCTGTGTCTGCATGAGGTCAACTCAACCTGAGCAACACAAACCACAACATGTGACGAGCCGGAAGCAAAACACAAGAAGAAAAACCATCATCGCTGACTCTCCACGGTCTAGTCTCAGTGAAAAACTACAGTTCTGATTTGCTGCTTTAATCATCATCACTGAACCATCCGTCACTTCTTTGGTTTGTTGGCGGTAACGTGAAGGTTGCGGGGGTCAAAGGAGGAGGAACGGGGCGGATCCCTGAAGGTGCTGTAGGTCACAGCAGCATCATCATCATCATCATGACCTTTGACCTGGAGGACACAGCGCCACACACAGGTCAGACAGTGAAGTGCTGGTTCAGCTGCAGGTCACATGGTGTCAAACTGGACTCACCTGGTCTCTGGTCCTGGTCGTCTTAGCGAAGCTGACGGAGACGTAGGCGACGCCTTCAGGATCGGCCTGAACACAGACGACCACACAGGGTCAGTGAGGTCAGAGGTCAGAGGTCAACACGTGTCCAGTGTCAGTGAAGAAGTGAACTCACCTGGTTCTGATCCGTCTCAGGTTCCGTCTCTGGAATAAAAACAATCAGGTTGAGTTTAATCTCAGTTTGTGGCTCAGACTCGTTTCACCTGTGAATCTTCTCACCTGAAGTTTTCTTCTTCTTCTGTCTGATGAGGAACCAAACGACCACGACCACCAGAAACACTGAGGCCACGCCCACCAACAGGTAGACCCACCACACACCTGAGGACAGGAAGGACAGAGAGTCAGAGACAGAGAGAGGGAGACAGAGAGAGAGAGAGCTCATCATCTCCTCACCTGTTGATCTCTGAGTCTTGAACTCAAACAGCTTTGTGTTTCCATGGTGATCTCTCACTTTACACCTCAGTGATTTCTTCTTCTGATTAAATTCAGACGTTTTAATCTTGACAGAGTCAGAACAGTTAGACTGAGACGTCTCCATGTTTTTATCTTCATCATCAAACCGCCACTGGACTGAGTGTCTACAGAGTTCATCATACGTCCTCACAGAGCAGGTCAACGTCACCTCATCCACCTCATCATCATCATCATCATCATCATCACTGACCTTCTGTTGAGTCACTGATGGAGACAATGAGAGAGAAATCAGCTTCATCACTGTAATAATCAGAATGAGTGAGATGATTCAGTGGAAATACTCACTGGTGACGACAGACAGAAAAACCCGAGCAGCTCCACCTTGTTGTCGTCCCTCTCTGAAATGCCTGCAGTCGTATTCTCCGGCATCATCTACTGAGACCTTCTTTATGACCAGAGAACATTTCTCTGTGACTCTCAGTCTGTCTGACTTAGGTCTGACGTCTGCATGAAACTTCCCATCTTCAAACACTGTTACATATGATCTGCTTCCAGAAGCACCAAAGAACCAGACAGTACCATCACGTCTCCTCTGATCACCTGTCCCAGCAAAACAAGGTAAAGTGACATCATCTCCGTCTCTGACAGTGACATATGAAAGGTTTGTTTCAGCTGCTGCAGCTGAGAAAAGAGACAAACAGTGAGTTAGAAGACGACTTCCTGTGAGGATCATTTCACATCAAGACAAATCCACTCATTTACTGCTCGTGTTTCTTTAATGTGAGTTTTTACCTGTGAAGTGAAGCAGCAGGAAAATCCACCTGAGCTCAGCCGTCATGTTTCTGTCTCTGTCTCACTCGCTGTCAAAGTGTGAGAACTCGTTTAGTGTGAGATCGACTCAGCCTCCACTTCCTGTGGTCGGAGGTGTTTCACTTCCTATTGGTTCCTGAGTCCAGGACCTGTCATTTATTCATAAGCGTGAGAAACTTTCAGTCACTTCATCATTATGGGGGGCGGATGTCTCGTTACTATGGCAAGCAAGGAAACATGGGAAAAGGTCCTTGCTCACTGATCAACATGGCGACACTATAGCAGCTGAGAATGACCAGATAAGATGAGGTATCACTGATCTCAGACCTGTTGGCTCCTCTTCGTGCCTCTGAGTTGTCTCTGATGGGGAAGTGTTCATCGTCCAGCTGTGGAGGCGTGCCTTGTTGGCGGTCCTGCCAACTCCTGTTCCCCATATCCCGTCAGTGGTCCGGCCAATACCCGCTCCCCATGTTTTGTTGCTGGTCAGACCACCTCCTGAGCTGCAGCCACCCTCAGTCAGCCTTGCAGTTCCAGTGTCAGGTATCCCAGCGCACACCACTCCTGTTCCAGCGTCAGCTCTAATGTGCCAGAGCTCGGGGTTTCCTGTCTCCAACCTGGTGGTGAGCAGTCCCAGGTTCCCAGCCTCCAGTCAAGAGGCTCGTCCACTCCTGTTTCCAGTGTCCTGCCGGCCTGCCCGGCCCATTTGCAGTGTTCAGCTGAAGGCCAGTCCGGCTCCTGTCTCCAGTGTCCAACAAGAGGCCAGTCCGGCTCCTGATTCCAGTGTCTGGTCGGAGCTCTAAAGACGATGTGATATTTATTTTTCTTCTGCCTTTACAGTGAAATCTTGGACACACACAGACAGCTGAGCCTCGTTAGCTCAGAGATGCAACTGACATTGACCAGATCTCAGCTGGTTTACTCACTGTGCCATCGTCGTCTGACCGATCTGATGTCTGCACCGTCTAATTCAGCCAATAAGAATCCAATATGAACAAAAGTGACAGATGGTGAGATTAATAAACCAAAGGGAACCCACCATGGAAAAAGCTTCCAGAAGTACATCACAGAAATGTTTCCTCTGAACCTGAAATAAAACTGTCTGAGCTTGAAAAAGAACCTGTAAACATTAAAGTCACAGCTCAACTTTGCTCCTGAAACCAATTTAAAGAAATTCAATACAATGCGAATTCATATCATAGGTTTATTTTGTGCTCAAAAGTTTAAAAAGGAATTCAGTCCATCAAAGCTAATAAAAGAAAAAGCTACAGAGCTTCATATTGTTTTTCATCAGTGCAGGTGTGCAGGAGGCCACACCCACCTCCAGGTAAAGACAAGAAATCTAACAAAGTCCAACCAGCTCAGAGAAGCACAGGAACACAAACAGCATCAAACATGTGGTTCTACAGCGTGTTTTCAAGAAGCAGATCTTCTGTTTCTGAGCTGTTACACAAACATGTTTAGTTTTGACCTGACGTCTGAAGAAGAAGAGACAGAGGCATAAAAATATCATGTATGTTCAGTCTGCATGTTCCAGTGTGACCACACGTCAACACACTGACACTTCACTAACACATTCAAACACAACACTAACACTAACAGGCTACAAGTAGCACACACACGTGTTTGCAAGGGGATACAAAAAAGTGACGGACAGTTCACAGTCACTCAGTCGTCCCACGTGTTGGAATCGTCTCTGGACTCTGGTGTTGTGTCCTCATGGGAAACATGATGGTGACGCGGTGTCCAACATCAGAGGACGAAGACTCTCCAACGGTTTCATAGAACACAGCACCCTCACCTTCCTCTTCATCAGCACCACCATCATCATCATCACGCACCTGTGGAAACAACAAAGGTCAAGGTGACCTCACAAAAGATCCGGTTGTTAAGTCCTGACTTTTTTTCCGGGTCCACCATCATCCTTCCAACATCCATTAAGCATCTATCATCTATCATCCATCCAACTGATAAACTGTGGTTCTGTTCTGTAGAGTTGTGTTTCCATAAAGAGCTGATGAGTGTTTAACTCACTGTGTTTCCTTCTGTCTGCGTTTGGTTTCCTGAAAAGACACAAAGAGAAAAGAGTGAACTTCAGCTTCAAGAGGAAAACTGCAGCTTCATGGAAAAAGCTTGGTCAGTGAGAGTCCTCACCTTTACGTCTGGTCCAGATGTTGACCGTCAGCACAGATGTTGAGAGAGCTGCTAAACCTGCAGTTACAATGATGACACGCAGCCACCACCAACCTGGAGACACATGCACTGTATGTGTGAAGAGACAAACAGGACTGGTTATCAGCTGAGAGACAGAGAGAGAGAGAGAGATCTTAATATTTTCAAAAGCCATTTTCACTTTGAGTAAAACACCTAAACTACACATAATCAGTAATCTATGAATGGATGATGTGAAGGCAGATTGCTCTGCTTAGTCCATCCATACAGCTGTTTTGAATTAGCAACCTATCAGCCAATCAGAAAATAACATTTCTTGTTGCTGGGTAAAGTCTGGGTTTCTGTAGCGCTGCAAGCAGACGACCCATGGATGCAGTGTGCACAGGGTGCAGACAACGACAGACTGACCACTGGAGAACATGGACAAATGCCACAACGGCCACGTAATGATACGGCTGCAAAAAGTAAATAAATGAACGTGGGTCAGGGCCAGTTAACGGCCAGCAACTCTGGAGGAGAGAGCACAACTCATCAAGACAGTGTGTCGTAGCCTAGTGCTCAGTTGGTAGAGCAGACCCCCACGCCCCAACAGGCCATGGTGAACCGCAGGTTCAATTCCACCCAGGAGAAAAAAATCACACACTCCACTGAGAGAGAGAGGAATTCAGTCATTACCTTGAGTGTTCTTTGTCACTTCTGATGTCATCATGTTGGTTGTTGTTGGGTAAACAGGTGTTGTTGTTGTTGTTGTTGTTGTTGTTGTCGTCGTCGCCATCTCCTCACCTGTTGATCTCTGAGTCTTGAACTCAAACAGATTCTTGTTTCCATAGTGATCTCTCACTTTACACCTCAGTGATTTCATCTTCTGATTAAATTCAGACGTTTTAATCTTGACAGAGTCAGAACAGTTAGACTGAGACGTCTCCAGGTTTTTATCATCAAACAGCCACCGAACTGAGTATCTACACCGTCCTCCATACTTCCTCACAGAGCAGGTCAACGTCACCTCATCATCATCATCACTGACCTTCTGTTCAGTCACTGATGGAGACAATGAGAGAGAAATGAGCTTCATCACTGTAATAATCAGAATGAGTGAGATGATTCAGTGTAAATACTCACTGGTGACGACAGACAGACCAACCAGAGCAGCTTCACCTTGTTGTCGTCCCTCTATGTACTGTATGCAGCCATACCCACCAGCATCATCTACTGAGACCTTCTCTATGGCCAGAGAACATTTCTCTGTGACTCTCAGTCTGTCCGACTTAGATCTGACATCTGCATGAAACTTCCCATCTTCAAACACTGTTACTGGTGAGCTGCCTCGTGAAGCAACAAAGAGCCATCTAGTATCATCACATCTCCTCTGACCACCTGTCCCAACATAACAAGGTAAAGTGACATCATCTCCCTCTCTGAAAATGAGAAATGAAGCGTTTACTTCAGCTCCTGCGGCTGAGAAAAGAGAAAAGAGACAAACAGTGAGTTAGAAGACGACTTCCTGTGAGGATCATTTCACATCAAGACAAATCCACTCATTTACTGCTCGTGTTTCTTTAATGGGAGTTTTTACCTGTGAAGTGAAGCAGCAGGAAAATCCACCTGAGCTCAGCCGTCATGTTTCTGTCTCTGTCTCAATCACTGGCAAAGTGTGAGAACTCGTTTAGTGTGAGATCAACTCAGCCTCCACTTCCTGTGGACAGAGACGTGCCACTTCCTGTTGGTGCCCTCTTTACAGATCCTGTTATTTATTTATAGTTGGGGTTTAGTAATGATATGGGGGGGGGGGGGTCATTGTTACTATGGTAACACATGCAAAAATGCATGTGGGCAAAGGAAAGGTAACAAGGAAGGACAGTGCACGCACATCCAAGACAGTGCAGGCAGGTGCAGGACAAAAACTTACAAGAAGAAAAAAAAACAAACGATGTCCGCACAACTGCTGTAATCGAGCTCCCAGGAATTTATTATAAGGACAACGGGGGGACAGCGGGTTATCATATGTGGGGAAATCCAACAGACCCCTACGTACCCACATTATTATCAGATGTGGGGATGAGCGCAACCCGGTGGCAGCGCATTTCAAAAAAGCTGGCCACAACATTAGTTCTCTTCGTTATGTGGGCATCGAACGAGTGGAGAAACCACCCAGAGGTGGCAACCACGAGCGCTTGCTTCTGCAACGAGAGGCTTATCACATCTATGCTTTAAATACTCTGTCGCCTAATGGCTTAAACGAAGAGTTTGACATTAAACCATTCCTTTGAAGGGTTTTGATAGCTAGTCTCTGGTAACATTTTGATTGCTGTAACTTTCTTCTATAATGTCGAAATAGTTTTTTATGAAAAAAAAATACATATTTTTCTACATATTTTTTCTATTGATCTTCTCTATATTAGCATACACATATTTTTTGTATCTCTTGTTACTGATTGCCTCGTGTTTAGTATCTGATAATATTGTGGTTATGTGTAGACTATATGTGGGTCTCATCTCAGTATGTGGTTTTGTAATTGCACGGATTTTTGTAATTGCACGGATTTTTGATGTATACAATCCATGATATGACTTTTGATGTTTTAATTGTTTCAGGCCTGATATTTTGAACAGTGACCTGCATATGGATTGTTATGTAAACATGTGTTGATGTAACTACTTTGATTATGCTGGGAGAGCAACAGGTGACACTAATTACTGGCACCCTTTCCCTATTTATGTGCCCCACCCCCCTACACATCAGATGACCTGATGAAGACCCAAGTGGTCGAAACGTTGTCCTTATAATAAATTCCTGGGAGCTCGATTACAGCAGTTGTGCGGACATCGTTTGTTTTTTTGTTTTTTTCCAAAGGAAAGGTCCCCGCTCATTGATCAACATGGTGACTATAGCAAAGTGAGTGAAGTCGTTTAGTCTGACATCAACTCAGCCTCCACTTCCTGTTGGAGCCATCACTAGGCTACAGGTCCTGTCGTTTATTAATAGTGGAAGTGAGACACACTGCAGCAGCTAAGAACGACCAGCTAAGACGAGGTGTCACTGATCTCAGACCTGTTGGTTCCTCTTTCTGTGTCTGAGCTGCTTTCTGAGAAGTCAGGGGGAAGTGTTCATCTGAGAACCAGGGTCCAGCTGTGGAGGTGTGACCTGCACCAAGGAGGAGGATCAGATGAGGCGTGACTCACAGGCGGCCATCTTGTGTCAGTCCACTCCCCCTGACTCTGGCTGCAGTTGATGGTGATCCAGTCACCTGCACTAAAAAACTAGAATTCTGTGAAATTATGTCTGTATGTCACGTCCACTGTGTGTTCCCCTGTTGAGCCATTTTATCCCTCGTTTTGATGTTATCCGGGGTAAGTTCAACCATTTTCTGCATTGGTTCAGTCTCCTCTCCTGAAGCATCCAAGACTTCCCCTCCTAAGTCCAGCACCCTGGTGCCAAATTTGGATCAGAACAAATCCCTCTATTTGAATATTTTCGGGGTCAGGCTTTAAATACCAACCTGCCTAACCACAACCCAACTGCCACCAACTCCCCAAGGCCCAGCAGTCTCCTCTCACCGCCGCCAGCAGCCAATGCCTCATCCCCAGCAACCCACCTACCCTGCAGAGACTATCTGTCTGGCACGGGGAGCCCCCCACCCCTCCGTTCAGTGGCCTAACCGGGCAGCACCAACCTTGTCCCGGCCTGTTAGGCGCCTTCTCATCCCTGCTCTGCTGTATCATCTCCTGTCATTAGCCCTGTCCCTAAAGCCCCTGCTGCCCAGCTCCCGGGCCCTGGCCTCTCAGCTCAGCAGCTTACCTCGGCCCCTCAACAGCCCACAGCCCTAGCAAGTGCCTCATTGGCGGTGCTACCAACTCCTGTTCCCCATATCTCGCCAGCAGTCCGGCCAACGCCCGCTCCCCATGCGTCATTGCTGGTCAGGCCACCTACTGAGCTGTAGCATTCTCCGGCCCACTCCCTGGGCTGCAGCCACCCTCGGACAGCTCTACAGTCACGGCATCGGGTGTCCCAGTGTTCCAGCATTGGGTGTCTTGGCGGATGTCACCTCTCTTCCAGCGTCAGGTGTCCCGATGGATGTCACCCCTGTTCCAGCTGATGTCATCCTTGTTCCAGCGTTGGGTGTCCCGGCGAATGTCATCCTTGTTCCAGCGTTGGGTGTCCCGGCGTATGTCACCCCTCTTCCAGCGTTGGGTGTCCCGACGGATGTCATCCTTGTTCCAGCGTTGGGTGTCCCGGCGAATGTCATCCTTGTTCCAGCGTTGGGTGTCCCGGCGGATGTCATCCTTGTTCCAGCGTTGGGTGTCCCGGCGTATGTCACCCCTGTTCCAGCGTTGGGTGTCCCGGCAGATGTCATCCTTGTTCCAGCGTCGGATGTGTCGACGGATGTCACCCCTATTCCGGTCTGAGATGATGCAGCACCCAGCTCTCCTGTGGAAGTCAGGGCACCGAGGAGGAGACATAGGCAGTGAGGATGCCGATCCTCAGCACCCCCCAGCTCTGATGTGCCGGAGCTCTGGGTTTCCTGTCTCCAACCTAGTGGCGAGCAGTTCCAGGTTCCAAGCTTCCAGTCAAGAGGGTTATCCACTCCTGATTCCTGTGTCCAGCCGAAGGCCTGTTCAACTCCTGATTCCTGTGTCCGGTCGGAGGCCAGTCTGGCTTCTGTCTCCAGTGTCTGGTCGGAGCTCTAAATACGATGTGAAATTTATTTTTCTTCTGCCTTTACAGTGAAATTTTAGGGACACACACACAGCTTAACCTTGCTAGGTCACAGATATGCAACTGACATTGACCAGATCTCAGCTGGTTTTTCTCACTGTGCCATCGTTGTCTGACCAATCTGATGTCTACGCCATCTAATTTAGCCAATAAGGGGAACCACCATGAAAAATCTTCCAGAAGCTGAATCACAGAAATGTGTTCTCTGAAATAAAATGTGAAATTAAACTGTCCCAGCTTGAAAGAGAAACTGTTGACATCAAAGTTTGCTCCTAAAGCCAATTTAAAGAAGTTCAACACAACATGAATTCATATCATAGGTTTATTTTGTGCTCAAAAGTGTAAAAAGGAATTCAGTCCATCAAAGCAAATAAAAGAAAAAGCTACAGAGCTTCATATTGGTTTTTCATCAGTGCAGGTGTGCAAATCTTCCGTGTCTGAGCTGTTACACAAACGTGTTTAGTTTTGACCTGATGTCTGAAGAAGAAGAGACAGAGGCATAAAAATATCATGTATGTACAGTCTGCATGTTCCACTGTGACCACACGTCAACACACTGACACTTCACTAACACATTCAAACACAACACTAACACTAACAGGCTGCAAGTAGCACACACAACACAACACAACACGGTTCACCCAAAAAAGCGTCAGACACGACTAGGATGCATAGTATCAACCAGGTCCGTCCCTCTGTCCTGTCCCCTGGAGACACTTCCTGTCTGTCTTTTAGAGCCAGTTCACAACACCAAGGAACTTTAAAACCAGACCAGGTCCAGACCTTTTCTTCACAACAGTCCCACCAACAGTGAGCACACATGGAGACAGAGCTGAAGACAAACGTCCACCGAAGAGACAGAAACCTGGAGCTTCCTGTTGAGGTGTGTGCTACTTGCAGTGTGTTTGTGTGTTTGCGTTCACAGTCACTCAGGAATCGTCTCTGGACTCTGGTGTTGTGTCCTCGTGGGAAACATGATGGTGATTCGGTGTCCAACATCAGAGGACGAAGACTCTCCAACGTTTTCATAGAACACAGCACCCTCACCTTCCTCTTCAGCAGCACCATCATCATCACGCCCCTGTGGAAACAACAAAGGTCAAAGGTCAAGGTGACCTCACAAAAGATCCAGTTGTTAAGTCCTGACGTCACAACTTTTTTTCCGGGTCCACCATCATCCATTCATCCTTCCAACATCCATTGTGTGTCCATCATCCATCATCCAGTCATTCGAATGGATGATGATCTAACAACATATAACCATCCAACATCCATTAAGCATCCATCATTCATCCATCCATCAAACTGATAAACCGTGGTCCTGTTCTTTTTTTTTTCTCCGCTCCAAGACCGCATGCCGTATTTACCAACGATCCGCACCTTCTTGGTGCGTTTGGCCATCGTTTCAGTGGAGACGTAGGTCCAAAGAGCACTGTGGTTCTGTTCTGTAGAGTTGTGTTTTCATAAAGAGCTGATGAGTGTTTAACTCACTGTGTTTCCTTCTGTCTGCGTTTGGTTTCCTGAAAAGACACAAAGAGAAAAGAGTGAACTTCAGCTTCAAGAGGAAAACTGCAGCTTCATGGAAAAAGCTTGGTCAGTGACAGTCGTCACCTTTACGTCTGGTCAAGATGTTGACCGTCAGCACAGATGTTGTGAGAGCTGCTAAACCTGCAGTTACAATGATGAGATGCAGCCACCAACAGCCTGGAGACACATTCAGTGTTTCTGAAGAGACAAACAGGACTGGTTATCAGCTGAGAGACAGAGAGAGAGAGAGATCTTAATATTTTCAAAAGCCGTTTTCACTTTGAGTAAAACACCTAAATTACACATAATCAATAATCTATGAATGGATGATGTGAAGGCGGATTGCTCTGCTTAGACCATCCATATGTAACGGAGGTCCGCGGGTGTGCCACAGTCATGAGGGACCAGTACGGTGAAGTGACGGGTTGTGGCGGTAGCGGTACCGGAAGTAAAAACTCACTCACCCATAAAAGACGTGCTGACCAACTTGCCAAGTGGTTGTCAACCTCTTGGCAAAGCAGTTGGCATCGTCGCCTCCAGTGCGGGAGGTCCTGGGTTCGATCCTCGCTCAGGGCAAGTCCAAACCAAACAACATCGGTCACACATACAGCTGTTTTAAAGAAATATCCTATCAGCCAATCAGAAAATAGTATTTCTTGTTCCTGGGTAAAGTCTGGGTTTCTGTAGCGCTGCAAGCACACGACCCATGGATGCAGTGTGCACAGGGTGCAGACAGCGACGGACTGACCACTGGAGAACATGGACAAATGCCACAACGGCCACGTAATGATACGGCTGCAAAACATAAATAAATGAACGTGGGTCAGGGCCAGTCAACGGCCAGCAACTCTGGAGGAGAGAGCACAACTCATCAAGACCGTGTTTAGCCTATAGCTCAGTTGGTACAGCAGTGATAGACCCCCCCCCCCCAAACAGGCCATGGTGAACTGCAGGTTCAATTCCACCCAGGAGAAAAAAATCAACGATAGATACACCCACCACACACCTGAGGACAGGAAGGAAAAAGAGTCAGAGAGCGAGAGAAGGAGTTCATCATCTCCTCACCTGTTGATCTCTGAGTCTTGAACTCAAACAGCTTCTCTGTGTTTCCACGGTGATCTCTCACTTTACACCTCAGTGATTTCTGATCAAATTCAGACGTTTTAATCTTGACAGAGTCAAAACAGTTAAACTGAGACGTCTCCATGTTTTTATCTTCATCGTCAAACAGCCACTGGACTGAGTGATAACACTGTTCATCATACGACCTCACAGAGCAGGTCAACGTCACCTCATCATCACCGACCTTCTGTTCAGTCACTGATGGAGATAATGAGAGAGAAATGAGCTTCATCACTGTAATAATCAGAATGACTGAGATGATTCAGTGTAAATACTCACTGGTGACGACAGACAGACCAATCCGAGCATCTTCATATTGTTGTCGTCTCTTTCTAAACTGTCTGCAGCCGTACCGCCCAGCATCATCTACTGAGACCTTCTCTATAACCAGAGAACATTTCTCTGTGACTCTCAGTCTGTCTGACTTAGATCTGACATCTGCAGGAAACTTCCCTTCTTCAAACACTGTTGCTGATGAATTGCTTCCTGAACCTGCAAACATCCATGTTGTACCATCACGTCTCCTCTGATCACCTGTCCCAGCAAAACAAGGTAAAGTGACATCATCTCCGTCTCTGACAGTCACATATGAAACTTTTCCTCCAACTGCTGCAGCTGAGAAAAGAGAAAAGAGACAAACAGTGAGTTAGAAGACGACTTCCTGTGAGGATCATTTCACATCAAGACAAATCCACTCATTTACTGCTCGTGTTTCTTTAATGTGAGTTTTTACCTGTGAAGTGAAGCAGCAGGAAAATCCACCGGAGCTCAGCCGTCATGTTTCTGTCTCTGTCTCACTCGCTGGCAAAGTGTGAGAACTTCTTGAGTCTGAGATCAACTCAGCCTCCACTTCCTGTGGACAGAGACGTGTCACTTCCTGTTGGTGACATGATGGCACCAACAGGAAGTGACATGTTCGTGGCACTGCCATCACTACAGGTCCTGTCGTTTATTTATAGTTAAAGCGTGAGAAACTATTGGGCACTTCATAATAATGATGGGGCGGTCGTCGTTACCATGGCAACACATACAGCTGCTTTTTGAAAGAAGTGTTCATCTGAGAACCAGAGTCCAGCTGTGGACCAATCAAGAGTCTGTCTCTCCAAAATAAAGACCGTGGTCGTACTCGAACCTCGAGACTTGGGCTTCGCCAAAACCATGAGGACGCATGACCCGGGTCAGATGTAGGACTCTCCTGCTTTGGACCAAAGATTCTGGTCTTGACAAGTCACAGGTGAACTCTGTTGGTAGATGGAGCAGTTCTCTAGAGGAAGTTTACTGAAGGTTTTTTAAAGCGTAGTTTCATAAAATCAATCTTGCAATCTGGAATCAAGAGTCAGAGTTCAAAGCTGACAATAAATGCACCAATTTTTTTTTTTTTTAAATAGTCACAATTTATTGTGTAGTAGTTTTGTCATATTATTTTGGTGCTGTGGACTGGAGCTCTGTTACATAACAGACTTCTATGTGGTTTAATGTCATTGATTCTGAAATAAAAAACTGCAGACATAAAAAAAAACCCAAAAACCAAAAACTTTTGATTAGTGAAACTTTGACCTTTATTTATACATTTAAACAGCTTTAAAAATGACTTTATGCTTTTTTGTCTTCTGGCTTTACAGTGAAATCCAAAAGAGGAGGAGCTTAGCTCTTCCACAGTGACGATGTGTTCAGGGACCATATGCTCCTCAGAGCTGGAAATAGAGCAGAACCCTCTGATATTTTTAAGAGAGAGGAGATTGTGTTGTTGGCAGCGTCCACCTCGGCTGTGATGAACAGTCTGGACGATGACACGCTGCCAACGCCGCCACCTGGAGGACGCCCAGATGGAAGAAGAGGAGGACGACAAAAAAAACAACAACAAAATCGCTTCACTGAACGTCTGAAAACCTGAGCTTCAGACTGAGAACTCCCAAGACAGGAGGCTCTGAGCCTCTCCTCTGATTGGCTGACTGCTGGATGACCCTGACGTGACCTCAGGTGACATCAGGTGACATCAGGTGACATCATCTGACATGATACGGACCGACTCACTCAGCTGATACGGACCGACTCACTCAGCTGATACGGACCGACTCGCTCACTCGATACGGACCGACTCGCTCACTCGATACGGACCGACTCACCCGATACGGACCGACTCGCTCACCCCATACGGACCGACTCAATCAACCGATACGGACCGACTCATTCACCCGATACGGACCGACTCACTCACCCCATACGGACCAACTCAATCAACCGAAACAGACCGACTCACTCACTCGATACGGACCGACTCGCTCACCCCATACGGACCGACTCAATCAACCGATACGGACCGACTCACTCACTCGATACGGACCGACTCAATCAACCGATACGGACCGACTCACTCACCCGATACGGACCGACTCAATCAACCGATACGGACCGACTCAATCAACCGATACGGACCGACTCACTCACTCGATACGGACCGACTCGCTCACCCCATACGGACTGACTCAATCAACCGAAACAGACCGACTCACTCACTCGATACGGACCGACTCACTCACTCGATACGGACCGACTCGCTCACCCCATACGGACCGACTCAATCAACCGATACGGACCGACTCAATCAACCGAAACGGACCGATTCACAAGAGACAGAGAGAGAAATTAAATTAAACATTATTGTTATGGAAAAGCAAAGGCAGACCTAAAGTTGTCGACCCTGACGAAGGTTTGGTACTTGGGTACTTGAGAATTTGAAACTACTTTTACCCCTGGTGACATCAGGTAGGTGACATCAGGTGACCTCAGGTGCAGGTGTCATGTGACTGAAGAAGCTTCATTTTCCAGCTGTGTCTATACACACGAAAAATAAACAAACAAGCTGTTCTGTGTGTGTGTGTGACATTCACAGTGATCTCATTAATATTAATCATATTATTTATGCTCGTAGGTTCTGATCAACAACAGATTTTGGGAGACTGATTGGTCAACAACAACACATCTGTCTGCACATCTGGGTCTGGTTTAGACGGACCTGACTCACCCCGACACACACACAAACACACTGATTACACCTGTTCTCTCTCAGACGGGATCATCAGTGTGTGTGTGTTGCTGCTCGTCCTCCAGCTGCAGTACCGGACTCGGCCCACAGGGGGCAGTGTGTCCCTGCAGCAGCTCTCTATCTTTTCCTCCCTCCGTCTCTTCACCTCCACCATCTCCTCCTCATCCTCCCATCCTCTCCTTCCACCTCTCTTTCCTCTCCTTCTTTATTCTTTCCATCTACAAATAACTGTCTCATCACTCCCTCCATCGATCTTGTCCTCCACTTTTATCTCTTTTCTTCAGCTTCGTCTTTTGCTTTGGGACATGATGAGAGGATGAGTAGTTTTGTTTTCTTCTTCCTGAGATTTAAAAAAGAAAGACATCTACCCTCCCTCCATCCTCTCTCTTCTTCTTCTTCTCTGGTCCAGATCAACAGTCTGAGGAAACGACTTGAACGACTCTTTGTCCCTCCGATCATTCACACTTCACAAGTTGTTGTTTTTTTTACCCCTCTTTGTTCAGGTTTTTGCAGCAGTGAAAGACGTTTTACTGCAGTTTCCATGGAGACCAGCTCACGATGCTGGCGAGCTGAACATCTGTCTCCTCACCTGTCTCATCTCACAGAGTCCAGAAGAAGAAGGACAAAAAAAAAGACAATAGTAGATGAGAAGGAGAGAAACCAGAGTGGGTCAGAGGAGGAGGAGACAGAAGAAGAAGGAGAAGAAAAATTAAAAAATTAAAAACGTTCATTAGTCTCATTTTTCTAGTGCTGGAGGTGGAGGGTGCATTTGATTCATCTCCTCCTCCTCCTCCTCCTCCTCCTCCTCCTCATCTTCATCTTCATCTTTAATCCACTCTGGGTTTGTCCTCCTCCTCCTCCTCCTCTTCCTGACCTCTTCTTCTCTTTAAAGAATTAATTTTAGAAATGTTCCTGCTGGCATCTCCCTCTGAACAAAAAAAACACACAAACTGAGCCATCTCACTTATTTGGACGCACACACACTCAGATTTTTTTTATTTTTTTGTTAATTCCACTCTTTTTTCCTGGCAGCTAAAAATGGAAAGTTGTTTATTCCAATGAACAGATGCCTCCATCACACACACACACACACACACACACACACACACACACACACACACACACACACACACACACACAAAGACCACCCATGGCTCTGTGTTCCTGAACAGACTCATCACTCATTTTATCTCACATTAAAAACACAAAGACCACCCATGGCTCTGTGTTCCTGAACAGACTCATCACTCATTTTATCTCACATTAAAAACACACACACACACGCACAAATTAGTGTGTGTGTGACTCCTGCAGAGAGACAAACTGAACAGACTCTCTCAGGACAAACTGACCCTCAGTGAAGCTCCGCCTCTCCTCCCGTCTCCTTGGTTACGGTTGCTAAACACCGGGCTCAGAGCCTCTTCAACACTCAGGTTCAGGAGCAGAGAGACTGTGACCTCTGATCCTGATCCTGCTCACTCACACATGACTGACATCACCACCACTAAGCTTTCCACTGGTTTCAGCTGCTTTATGTTAAAAACATTGTCTGATGGGGAAACGAGAATGTTTTGACTTGTTTCACTTGATTAAAATGAGTCCAGTATTTACTTCAGTGACTCTGGAGCGAAAGAATCGACTATAATCTGAGCTCATGTTCACTTCTCCCATTAGAGTCAACAGACTCAAGACCTGTGGGTGTCCTAAAGGGGGCGGAGTCACAGTCTGTTGGTCTCCTAAAGGGGGCGGAGTCACGGTCTGCTGGTCTCCTAAAGGGGGCGGAGTCATGGTCTGTTGGTCTCCTAAAGGGGGCGGAGTCACAGTCTGTTGGTCTCCTAAAGGGGGCGGAGTCACGGTCTGCTGGTCTCCTAAAGGGGGCGGAGTCACAGTCTGTTGGTCTCCTAAAGCAGGCGGAGTCACCGTCTGCTGGTCTCCTAAAGGGGGCGGAGTCACAGTCTGTTGTTCTCCTAAAGGGGGCGGAGTCACCGTCTGCTGGTCTCCTAAAGGGGGCGGAGTCACGGTCTGCTGGTCTCCTAAAGGGGGTGGAGTCACGGTCTGCTGGTCTCCTAAAGGGGGCGGAGTCACGGTCTGCTGGTCTCCTAAAGGGGGCGGAGTCACGGTCTGCTGGTCTCCTAAAGGGGGCGGAGTCACGCTCTGCGAGTCCGTCCATCTTTGTTTACAGTAAAAAAAAAAGTGAAGCTGCTCCACGTTCAGGTTGAACACACACTGCTTTATCTTTAGAGTTAATTACAGGCTGAGAACAGCACAACACACGCACACACACCACAGGCTGTCGGCCTCTAACCATTAAAGCATGTAAACAAGCCTCTGGGTGACAAACACACACACAACCAGGAATAAGAGCCTTCCCAGAATGCACTGCGGTCCCGTGTCCTGTGGCCTCCTGCGGCTGCGAGCGCGAGGAGTCGCTGTCTTCAGATAATGACAGACTGTGAACGCATCATCATCATCATCATCATTGTCGTCGTTTTTTAGGATGTTTTTACAGGAAACTGGTGGTGACATCATCACTGACTGTCACTACGGTGGCCCTGAAGGGTCAACTCACTGCAGCTTCACAAAACACACAAACACAAATGTGCTACACACTCAGAAATGAACAACAACAACAACAAAAACTCACAAACTCTGGGGGACACAATAAAGTGCCGGACCGGGCTAAAGGCTAATGCTACACCAGAGGTCACATGGGTGGTGACATCACTTCCTGCTCCTGTGCAGCGTCTCAGTGTGTTAGAAACACACTGATTCACACAACAAACAACACACAAAGAGGCGTTATGAGTCCCAGGGGAGGTTTCCATACGCTGAACCATGAAGATGCCACACACGCAGACACACACATGCACAGCGGTGATGAAAGTGTTTCCTCTAAACACTAATCACGACTAAAATAACTCACTTGATCATCGTCGATCAAAGGCCTCAGGACTCAGAGACACGTGGACAGACTGACGGAGGAAATGAAAGACGACACCAACCCAGTTGTGTCAAGAAGAAACACACACACAGACACACACACACAGCAGCAGACAGGTAGACATATGTGGGACATGTCTAATGACAGGGGGAACATTATAATTAGAAATGGGAGGAGCAGTGAGAGTGAGTACTTCACTGACCTCCATCAAACAGGATTTTTAAAGACGCTTCCTGTCAAACACTCGTCTCAGTCCGACTCCATCGCTGTTGTTAACGGCAACAGCAGCAGCGATGGGGTTCGTCTGGATCCTGGTGGTCGAGTCGTGAACTCCATGAATCTGAATCCGTTTTAGAAAAGAGAAAAACAAAAAAAAGGTTCTGCTCAAAATAATAAAAAGAACCTGTTCTTACATCCATCCCTCAAACTCCTGAATCCAGGTCAATTTTGTTTTTTTGATTTCAAGAATTTGTGAAAGTAGTAGGCTAACAATAAATCAACATTTATTAACACATTCATTAGGCCTAATTCAAATTTAATTCATAAATGTTACATAAATCAAAAAGGTGTAGGCTGAAGCTTCAGAAAGTGTCTTCATTCCAGTGACTGTAAACCTTTGGAGCTCTTCATGTCCAGTGACGTCCCCCATATGGAGGACAGAACAATCAGAGCCACTGCACTAATTATGAAAGAATACAGTCATATGGAAGCTGGTCTACAACGTGTAAAACCATGTTTCTATGACTCAAACAAACAACTAAACATCAACCTTCATGAAGCAGCTCGGTGTGGACCCAGACGCCACGTTTCTGGCTCGTATCATGCAAAACTCATCAGTTAGCGCTCATATGGAAGAGCCGGCTGCAAGGATTGCAATGATAGCACCAGCGGCTAACACAGCAGCTACACAACAGCTACACAACAACAGCTACACAACAGCAGCTACACAACAGCAGCTACACACCAACAACAGCTACACAACAGCAGCTACACAACGGCGCAACAGCAGCACGACAGAGAGAGAAGACAACAACCAGCAAAGTTGAGCAAACACACACACTGCTCGGCCAAAACACGGCCGTAGGCTACATTTCCTCTTACCTTTGCTGTTTTGCCGTGAAAAGTTTGTTTTCTGGTAAATCCACAATATTTCCAGTTGAACTTTGACCGGTGTTACATCTAAATCGGTCCGGACGGGTTTTAGGAGCGGGGAACCTTTACGAGCCCCGCACACAACAGCCTGCACGCGCCTGCACGTCACACGTGTCAGGATTTGGCTGATTCTGATTGGCTGCCACTCGAATCAACCAATCCATAGAACCAGGCGTAACTGCACCCAAATAAACTGCTCTCAGTACAGATTTACACAGAAGGCCTAGAAAATAGTTGTAAATTAGTCCCGGTTGATTCTTTTTCAGTTAGTTTAATCAAAATTAAACAATGTTTTTTTATATGGAGTGGTTTTGAGCAAAAATAGATCATTTTGGAAAGGAATACTAATCAAAATATAATTTTTTTTCAATTAATCAAAATTAAATTTATTTATTTATTTTCTTTGTGTCATCTTCATTTAAAGGACACTTCATCAGTAAATATCTGCTGAATTTTTTAGACAATCTTTGAATTTATTTAATTTTTTCTCTTGGGATCAAGAGAGGAAATCTTCATTTAGCTACTCTTCACCAGTAACACATCTGCTGAAATTTACACATCTTTGCATATGGAGCAGTTTCCCTCTGGGGATCAAGAGAGGAAAACACAAAAAAGGAAGCTACAGACGCTAAAATGCTGAAAGTGAAACTTCACATCTTTGTCTTTTTTCTTTTCTCTTTTCTTGTCTCTTCTGTGATGTCATCCTGTCAAAAAAACAAACAAACATGGAAACGAACGCTGAGCGTGAATGAAGCTGCAAAGTCCAACAAACTATTGTATTCATATTTATTTGAAAACAACAATCCATTTTTTCCACTTCTACTGCGATTCCTTGTTGCAACTGGGGTCATACATGATATTTGTATTAATTCCACGGAACACCATCACAAACGTTAACCCTTTAAATGCACGTTTACCTTTTTTTTTTGTCCTTTTTTTGTTGTATTGTTGTCATTTCTATACAATGACTTGTGCTTTGATATTTTTGAAAGAGAGAAAGATTTTTTTTTTTAAAGACATCATCGTAGTCATGATAAGTGTACATAAACAGAGGGAGGAGCCAAATAGAAAAAAGTGGTAAGAAGAGGATATACTGGTCGAGTACACACCGATACAGATACAGAGATACACACTCACATTGCAGCCTGCCCGACTCCGCCCACAACTGTCACCGAGAGAGAGATAGAGAGATAGAGAAAGAGATAGAGAGAATAAAAACGAGTCGTCGTGTCGCTGACATCACCACAACTCACCGCTGCTCCCTTCACTTCCTGATTTATACGAGTTTTAAGTTTCGCTGTTGTTGCCTTGCAACAAATTCACTCCCTGCTGCAGCCGAGCAGAGTTTGGCTGAATATTGCTTAGCTACAAAAGGGAGGAGGGGGGAGGAGGGAGGGGGGGTGAGAACGCTGTGCAGAAAGCCTCAATGCCACAACTATTAAATGTATCATCATTATTATTATTATCAATATTATTATTATTATTATTGAGATCAGGGACGTTCAAGGACAAATATAAGGTGCATGTGTTTGTGTTGGAGTCCCTGGAAGTAGAAGCCAATAAGTAAGAGTCTGAATGGGCTGATTGACAGGTGTGTGTGTGTGCGTGTTGTGTGTCTGTGTGTGTGTGTGTTGAGGGATATTTACAGACTGGAATGTTTCCCCGTTTAGATGAAGTCACGTCAGAAGAATAAAAGTTTGTCTGACTGAACGTGGAGCTACGTTAGACGTTTGGAGAACGCTGTGGGAGGCCGGCGTTAACAAGGAGGGGGGAGGAGGGAGGGAGGGAGGAGGAGGAGGGGGGGGGGGTAATAAAACCAACAATAGAGCAGAATGCCACGGTGCAAGAAGGCATGTTCATTCACTTAATGCTGAGAGCAAGTCTGAGCCTCGAAAAATGTCTAAAAACAAGAAGAAGAAGAAGTAGAAGAAGAAGTTGAGATTTGAGAAAAGTTGAATTTCAAAATAAAATCACAAAAAGTAAAAAAAAATAAAAATAAAATCACAACCAGGGGACAAAGAGCAGCCGAGAAAATGTACAAGCAAACGACCAAAAACCGTAATAATGTGAATGTCATTCTAAATGTTAAGTGCAGATAGATAGATAGATAGATAGATAGATAGATAGATAGATAGATAATAATGTGAATGTCATTCTAAATGTTAAGTGCAGATAGATAGATAGATAGATAGATAGATAGATAGATAGATAGATAGATAGATAGATAGATAGATAGATAGATAGATAGATAGATAGATAGATAGATAGATAGATAGATAGATAGACAGACAGACAGTTGATAGAGTCTATATACTGTATGTATCATATGCTGGGTAAATAGTCTTATTCTATGTGTATATACCTCGGAGGAGAGGGCGCTCACTCTGACGTATATAAATAGGTCTAACATATAAAGCCATAGTACAGTGTACATGTCCTCGCCCTAATGTAAGCCATAGCAAAAACCCATGCTTTACATAGAAAAAGGCATCCACGACATTTAAGAAAAAATGTACAATTTATGAAACATGGTAACAATAATAAATAGTATTATATAGAATTGCTGCTGTACACAAAAAAGCCATGTTTTTAAATTTCACTCATATAAAAATATGTTTTAGTGCAACCGTACGTAATAGTAATATCCATAACTTCACATCGCTCGTAGAGACTTTTAAGGTGTCTGAAAAAAAAACACAAAAAAGAGGAGGAAGAGAGGGAGAAAGAGAGAAAGAGAGGAGGAAGGGGGAGGGAGGGTTTGCATTTATTACAAAGCTGATACGCAAAAAACGTGATAGTATTGTATTTACATTAACCTTCCTGCTTCGTTTGCTTATAAGAATATAAGCAAAAAAAAAAACAAAAAAACAAAAACAAACGACTGATGAAAGAAAAGGCACACGGAGCTGTCCATCATCTGTCTGTCGTACCGTTTTTTTCCTTTTTCTTTTTTTTTAACCACAGTCCTCAAACGCAACGCAGAGTTTTGGTCGGGCTCGTGTTGGTGTTGGTGTTGGTTGGTGGTGGGAGGGGCTCGAACCTCCTCCTCCTCCTCCTACAAGTCTTTAAATAAGAGTCTGTGGTCTGCGCCCATAGGCCCCGCCCCTTTTAGGACACAGGCCCCGCCCCTTTTTGGAGGATGAGGAACCTGTGCCTCACGTTTAGTCTTTTTTTTGACAAGAGCTGTTTCTTTGTATGCATTGTGTGTGTGTGTGTGTGTTTGTGTGTGAGAGAGAGAGAGTGCGTGTGTGTGTGTTTGTGTGTGCGTGTGCATGTGTGTGTTTGTGTGTGTGTGTCAACTGAGTTACAAGAAATGTGTGTAAAGTGTGCAAAAGTCAAGTTTCTCTCTCTGTTGCACTTCATCCCTTCCTTTTATCCAAAACCCTCCTCCTCTTCTTCTCCTCTTCTTCTCCTCCTCTTCATCCCCCTCTTCTTCTTCTCCTCCTTTCTCCTCCTCCTCCTGTTCTACGAAACGTCTCTGCTCCTCTTTGTGCTTTCTGCCTCTCTCTCCACCTTTAGAGGTTTAGACGAGTCGGACGAGCCGGGGCTGGGAGGAGGAAGAGGAGGAGGGTGAGGAGAGGAGGAGGAGGAGCAGGAGGAGGGTGAGGGTGAGGGTGAGGAGGAGGAGGAGGGGAGGGAGGGGCTAAAGTGCTGAATCCCAGGAGGAGGAGGAGGGGGAGGAGCAGGAGGAGGAGGAGAGGGAGGAGACATGGAGATGGATGGAGAGCGGCTGGGATGCTGCTGATGCTGATGGGGGTGGTGGTGGGAGTCGGGGGAGAAATCGGGGGGGTAGGAGGAGGAGGAGGGGGAGGAGGAGGAGGCGGGGGCTGCTCCTCCTCCTCTCCTCTCTGCAGGATCCTCAGAGTCGATGCAGAGGGAGGCGATGGCCTTGGTGCAGGTCTGGATTCCCTCCTCCTGCTCCTGCCTCCCCCCGCCCCCTCCCCCGCCCCCGCCCTCCCTCTCCTGCAGCGGGTGAGGAGACGGCGACTCCCTCACCCACTCCCCTACTCCTCCTCCTCCTCCTCTTTGTCCTCCTCCTCCTCCTCCTCTC
>CM064891.1:25550473-25620473 GCA_030347415.2 Decapterus maruadsi
ACCTCGTCTCCGTCCTCCTCGCCGCCGTCTGAGTCGTCGGCGTCGGAGAACTGGTGGTCGGTCAACGCCGCCCGGGAAACCTTCTCTGACCTCGGACCTTCATCACCGACATCTGCAGGAGGAGGAGGAGGAGGAGGAAGAGGAGGAGGAGGAGGAGGAGGAAGAGGAGGCGGAGAGAGGAAGAGGAGGAGGAGGAGGAGAGAGGAAGAGGAGGAGGAGAGAGGAAGAGGAGGAGGAGGAGGAGAGAGGAGGAGGAGGAAGAGGAGGAAGAGGAGGAGGAGGAGGAGAGAGGAAGAGGAGGAGGAGGAGGAGGAGGAGGAGGAGGAGGAGGAAGAGGAGGAGGAAGAGGAGGAAGAGGAGGAAGAGGAGGAGGAGGAGGAGAGAGGAAGAGGAGGAAGAGGAGGAAGAGGAGGAGGAGGAGGAGAGAGGAAGAGGAGGAGGAGGAAGAGGAGGAGGAGGAGGAGGAAGAGGAGGAGGAGGAGGAGGAAGAGGAGGAAGGAGTTGTGATGTTTAATATGAAATATTCTGTATAAAAGAGGAACTGCACCTTTAAATCATTCTGTCTAGATCAGGGGTCTCAAACTCGCGGCCCGTGGGCCAGATCCGGCCAGATGTCCAATTATCTTTGGCCCGCATGATAATATTTATGGTCCGCCGGTATGTTGCACGTAGTACCACTAAAACTACAAATCCCACAATGCACTGCCAGTGGTCAGAGGAGGAGGAGTCCTGGTCCCACTTGTTCATCAGCACCAGCAACCTGATCCTCTGTTGTCAATTGAGGGGCGATCGGACGTTATGAAACACAGAGGAGGCAGGAACAGCAGAGGACAGCTCCTCTGTGGAGCTGCAGGTCAACACTGAGGAACGCTGGAGACCGGACCCCCCCCCCCCCCTCCTTCTTTTTGAAGCGCCGTTGTTACAGGTGATGCACACGCAGACGTCCCTTTATGTTTTGTCGTCCGACCGTCGGTCACTGGACTGCGCTGCAGAACCATGGGTGTATTATATTATTATAGATCCATGTGCAGAACTGTCAGAAATGTCTAATTTCCTGCTGAGAAACGAATGACTGATATGACTGAAGGCACGATGTAAGTCTGCACGTGTCGTCAAGCCCCCATAAGTTAAGTAAAAAAAAAAAAAGAATTGATATTAATCAGTCAAAGTTGTTGATATTGGTTAATGGTTAATCATGTGCATCCCTAATTAGAAATGACCATGGAAAGCTGCAGATAGAGCCATTAGAAATGAATGCAACATTAAAAAAAAAAAGTAGGCCTATTTAATGATTATTGTTGTTTTATATGCAATAACTTTTAGTTTTAGGTTGAATATGTGCCAAAAGGTCATTTCAATAAGTTCTCAATAAACAACCATGTGGCCCTTGGCTTGTGCCATTTGTTCAAATCTGGCCCTCGGCGTATTTGAGTTTGACACCCCTGCTTTAGATTCTTAAACTGTGGAACGTGACTCTACACATTATTTAAAAACATTTCCTTCCAACAAATCCTGGATTTTCCAGTTTTCCAGGATCCACCTGAATCCCAGCGCAGCGACGTTCCGGATCGTTCCGTAATCAGCTGATCGACAACGATCGGAAAAACATATTTAAAGGTGGAAACTGAAGGAGAAGTCAGACTGTGGCTTCAGGAAACACAGCGTCTTATTTAAGGTTTGTGTGTCAAGTGTTGGACACGCGGCCGTCACCGGCGGCGACGGCGGCTCTGCTTCCCGTTACACTAATTATCCCTGTAACGACGCCACGGCAACGGGATAGCTGAGTTTCCTACCTCCGTCGTCGGCCTCGGTGTCGTCCACCGAGGACATGGAGACTCCCAGCTCCAGACACTTCTTCATATGAGCCTTGGACTTCATGTGCTTGGTCAGGTTCCCTACACACACACACACACACACACACACACACACACACACACACACACACACACACACACACACACACACAGCATTTAATGACGTCGCCGTGGAAACCAGAGCTTGTTTGGCTGCAGCGACGCTCCGGTCAAAAAGAACCAGGATGAAATGGAAACGACAGGAAAAGAAAAAGAAAAAGAAAAAGAAAAAGAAAAAGAAAAAGAAAAAGAAAAAGAAAGAAAACATCAAAAAGAACAAAACGACTGATTTACAAACGACATAATTGATACAAAATGTGATTTAATGACAAAGCGACTGAAGCTGCAGGAAACGGCTTCGTTTGAATCCATCAATGATTTTCTTTTTAATATTATTTATCACCAAAAAACACAAAGGAAAATCTCAGCTTTTCTTATTTATAAGATTAAAATTCACTGCATGAAAAAACAAAAACTGAAGATGTTACAGCTGAAAAAAGACTGGTTACATCTGTGATGCAGTCGAGTGATGCAGGAGATTTATCACAGCCATTATGTCATAAAACAGCTTTATGGTCCATGTTGTTCTTCTTTTAATGTTTTATGGTCTGTTGTCATTTTCTGTTTTATTCAATAACAACCTGACGATGTGACCAGACGTAGAAATGAGCTTATTATAATTTTACATTTTGAGATTAAATTGTTGTTAAATTGTTTACTCAAATTTTCCTTGATTTATTTATTTATTTATTTTTTCTTCTCTTGTTTTTCTTTTGTACATTATTGTCTTACTGTATTCTCATGTTTTTGTTATTATTATTTTCCTTTTGATTGTAAAAAAAAAAAAAAAATTTTTAATGAAACGTATTGACCGAAATAAACTAAACTAAACTAAAAAATTGTGTTAATTGAATTTTAAATGCACCTGTTCTCATTTGACTCGGTAAATAAAGATTAAATAAAATAATAATAAAATCAGTGTTGACGGAATGATTTATAAAAGATGAATTAACTATAACAATGTGTAAATACTAGTTTTTATAAACTGTTTCCAAATGTTTTTTCCTCAGATTATTGATCAGACGAGACCTGGAGCAGAAACTCCTCCAGATGTTCCTGCTCCTCCACGCTGGAACATCTGGACGTCCAACTTTGTCTTTCTGGGGTTTTTGGAACATTTATAATCTTCTACATCAAACATATGAAAGCGATGCATCATGGGACATCATCGTCATTGTCATGGTGACAGGTGTGAAGCCCTACCTTTGGTCTTGAAGGCGAAGTTGCAGAACTTGCAGACGTACGGCCGGACGTCGGTGTGCGTGCGGATGTGTTTCTTCAGCATGCTGGGCTTCTTGCAGCGGATCCCGCACTCCTCACAGATGTACTTCCCCCGGCCGCGGCCGCGCACGTACACGTAGTCCTCGTTGGACTTGTACCTGCGGGACGAGGTGAGACGGACAGCGGTGAGGCGATGAGGTCACCAGGCCGAGCGCCGTTCACACACGTGAGACGTAAACATGGTTCACTTCATTTCACCAGATTTATTCAGACCTGGAGGAGAATAAGTGTGTGTGTGTGTGTGTGTGTGTGTGTGTGTGTGTGTGTGTGTGTGTGTGTGTGTGTGTGTGTGTGTGTCCTCTGCAGAGAGGTCAGAGGTCATGGTCGGCCGCCTGCAGCTGGAACACACACACACACACCGTCTAATACACACACCTGCTGACACAGAGGTTTAACACAAACATCGACCTTTATTTTGAAGGAGCTTTAATACATATGTATACCTTTATTTTGAAGGAGCTTTAATACATATGTATACCTTTATTTTGAAGGTTTAATAAAACATCTACCTTTATTTTGAAGGAGGTTTAATAGAAACTCTCGGTGCTGGAACATCAATGTGAAGCTGCAGCATTAATTAATATAAAGGTCATTTCTATAAATAGTTGTATTTGATATGATGTCATCAATGTTGTTCATTGATCCTCAGACTCTTTTTTTTAACAAACAGAAAGAAGAAGAAGAAGAAGAAGAAGAAGAAGAAGAAGAAGAAGAAGAAGAAGAAGAAGAAGAAGAAGAAGAAGAAGAAGAAGAAGAAGAAGTGAAGTCAGGACCAGACCCAGGACCAGAACCAGGACTCGACCTCCGCGTGACCTTTTTTATTTTCCAGCTGTGAGATGAAAACTGATCTTTGATCTTTTCCACAGTCGGACCGGTCGCCGCGGCAACCTCAACATCAACAACTCACTTTTCCAGACGACAGTGAAGTGATCATCGGTCGCCGACGGCAGCTGGTTAAAATATTTTAACGACATTTTTCTCTTTCTTTTTTTTTTAAAACATTTTTGTTTAAATTTGACATCGTTAACATGTTTATTATTATTTTACAGTAAAGTTTCATTCATTTATTTAATTCTAACTGAAATATGTTTTTATTATAATTAATGCATCTTTATTAGTTTGTGAAATATGGAGTTATGAACATGGATGGTTTTAATAAACAATACATTTTGAGGAAAAGGAGGTTTTTATGGATTCTTGTGAAACGTTTCTGAGTTTGTAGAGTTTGAATATTTCCAGATTGTTTTGTTGAGGTTTTGCAGATTTACATTGATTTATTTTTTCCGTAGAGTCTTTGTGAACTTTTTATTTATTCCTTTCTATTTGTATTTATTTGCAGAGATGGTTCCAACGAGCAGGAATAAAGAGCTTGACGTTGACGGCTTCATGTTCAGGTAAATCTCTCTGTGTTTACATTCAGTTTCTGTCGTTCAATAAAAATAAAAGAGTTTAGTGAAGCGACAGATTTACAGCTCAGTCATATTTTTATATTTCTGTTTACTGGCGTCCACCAATAAGGAGCCGGCGAGGATCCTGCAGCGATAAAAAGCTGGATCTGAGGTTTAGTTTGATAAAAGTGAAAGTATTAAATATTAATTATGATGTTGTTAAAGTCACTTTATTTTCATAGAGACTCAGGAATCGAAGCTGCAGCCGCACATTCCTGCAGCGTCGGAACGGTTTATAGTCGTACAGGACAGAGCCAAGGTTACACACACACACACACACACACACACACACACACACACACACACACACACACAGGGAGTTACTAGATGCAACAGACCGGGAACTAAATCTCTTTTGTCCCTAAAGGACGTTTTGGATTCAGGAAGTGAAGAAAAGCAAATAAACAGGAAAAGATACACATACATTAAAGGGACAGTTCAACATTTAGTCAAACTGTCCCATCACCATAACCCCTATAGTCACAGCAGTAGGTTCGTTACCTTTAATTGGTGGTGCAAGCTATTTTTAGAACGGTGGAGCAGAGCCGTGAGCTGCTCAGAGCTACGCTACGGAGGCTCATTATGGGATTTCTTGGTTTCCCTCATCAAACTCAACAAATACACAATCCAACAACTCCACAACGCTCTGGTGGACAAGTTGTGACCTGCACATTCACCACGCTATGAGATAATAACACAACGTTACCACACAGAGTTGTTTTAGAGGGAGATTCATGCAAAACCTCTGATGCACGTTGCCTTCAGGGACAGTTGTTCATCAACAGTCTCTGAATTTCCCTCTAAAACAACTCTGAAGGTGTTATTATCTCAACGTGCATCAGAGGTTTTGCATGAATTTCCCTCTAAAATCCGGTTCTGGTTCTGGTTGAATGGAACCGGAACCGTTGTGAACCGGTACCAGAACCAGAATCTCAGAACTGGAAGTACCGGAACTGGGACCAGAATGTGCAGGTCAGAACTTGTCGGAACCAGAGTACCAGAAGTCCCGGGACCAGGAACTGTGTACCGAATTTGATGAAGTTTGAACCAGAACCGGGAGGGAACCGGGACCAGAAGAGAATCCCAGAACCAGAACCGGGACCGGAACCGGGACCAGAACCAGAACCGGAACCGGTACCAGAACCAGAATCGGGACCGGAACCGGGACCAGAACCAGAACCGGAACCGGTACCAGAACCAGAATCGGGACCGGAACCGGTACCAGAACCAGAATCGGGACCGGAACCGGGACCAGAACCAGAACCGGAACCGGGACCAGAACCAGAACCGGAGGGAAATACAGAGACTGTTGATGAAAAACTGTCCCTGAAGGCAACGTGCAATCAGTTGTGGATTGTGTATTTGATGAGTTTGATGAGGGAAACCAAGAAATCCAATGAGCCTAAATGCTCTGCAACTGCTCCCGTTCTAAAAACAAATGACAATTAAAGGTAACGAACCTACTGCTATGACTATAGCCAATTTGACTAAATGTTGAACTATCCCTTTAAAATGTTTGAAACCAGACAGTCCACGCCACGGCCAGCTGACTTCTTTTCTTTCTCTCCCACGTCCCCTGAACGCCTCATCATGGCTGTGAAAGCGAAGCCGCTTTATGATCTTACCGTGTGCGGCGGCGGCGGCGGCGAATCAAACAGAATAAAACACAACAACAATCACACTGATTCATTTTCATAAGCGGCCGCAGCTGTGTAAACGTCCAGAGCTGCTGCTGCTGCTGCTGCTCTACCTGATCCTCCTCCTCCTCCTCCTCCTCCTCCTCCTCCTCCTCCTCCTCCTCCTCCACTACCCATCAGCCACCTCTCCAGCCGCTCGCTGCAGACAGGACAGGAAACGGCACAATTCACCCGTCGCTCTCACTCTTTCTTCCACCACAAAGAAAACAGACTCTTTCTTTTTTCCTCCTCCTCTTCCTCCTCCTCCTCCTTCTCGTGAAGCCCATGAGGAGACAGACAACATTTACCAGCAGCATCTGACTGACTGACTGACTGACTGACTGACTGACGGACGGCGGCGGCGGCGGCGGTGGTTGGTGGTAATTTCCCCACCGTGACAGACGGACTCATGCACTGATCGGCTGCCAAGTGTTTCAGCGCCGGTTCAGTCGGGACAGAAACATCACGTCTGACAGGGATGTTTAAAGGAAAGCGAGTCATGTAGAGGAATGAGAGGCGCTGGCGGCTCGCCGTGGCCTCGGGCCGCGGCGGCGGCGGCGGCGGCGGCCGTGGCGGCTGTGGCTGCTGTTTTTAGACCCGAGGGAGAAGTTGTAGAGACTTGAACCCAGAGGTGGAAACGCTGCTGCCCTGGTTCTGGTTCCTCTTTCTTTTCTTCTTTTCTTTTTAAGCTCGTGACCCCTTGAAACAAAGAGATCAGTGCAGCGGCCGAACGTCTGCGGCTCGTGACCAGGTCGACTACAGACGGAGGATTTTACTGCTCGGCTGAGTTCAGGGAAACAACGCAGACCAGAGAGAGAGACGTGGTTTCTGCTCCACTGTTCACTACACACACACAGCAGCCATATTGTTACAAAGCTCCTTCAAAATAAAGGTAGATGTTTGTGTCAAAGCTCCTTCAAAATAAAGGTAGATGTTTGTGTCAAAGCTCCTTCAAAATAAAGGTAGATGTTTGTGTCAAAGCTCCTTCAAAATAAAGGTAGATGTTTGTATTAAAGCTCCTTCAAAATAAAGGTAGATGTTTGTGTTAAAGCTCCTTCAAAATAAAGGTAGAAGTTTGTGTCAAAGCTCCTTCAAAATAAAGGCAGATGTTTGTGTTAAAGCTCCTTCAAAATAAAGGTAGATGTTTGTGTCAAAGCTCCTTCAAAATAAAGGCAGATGTTTGTGTTAAAGCTCCTTCAGAATAAAGGTAGATGTTTGTGTCAGAGCTCCTTCAAAATAAAGGTAGATGTTTGTGTCAAAGCTCCTTCAGAATAATGGTAGATGTTTGTGTTAAAGCTCCTTCAAAATAAAGGTAGATGTTTGTGTTAAAGCTCCTTCAAAATAAAGGTAAATGTTTGTGTCAAAGCTCCTTCAAAATAAAGGTAGATGTTTGTGTTAAAGCTCCTTCAAAATAAAGGTAGATGTTTGTGTTAAAGCTCCTTCAGAATAAAGGTAGATGTTTGTGTCAAAGCTCCTTCAGAATAAAGGTAGATGTTTGTGTTGAAGCTCCTTCAAAATAAAGGTAGATGTTTGTGTTAAAGCTCCTTCAAAATAAAGGTAGATGTTTGTGTTAAAGCTCCTTCAAAATAAAGGTAGATGTTTGTGTTAAAGCTCCTTCAAAATAAAGGTAGATGTTTGTGTTAAAGCTCCTTCAAAATAAAGGTAGATGTTTGTGTTAAAGCTCCTTCAAAATAAAGGTAGATGTTTGTGTTAAAGCTCCTTCAAAATAAAGGTAGATGTTTGTGTTAAAGCTCCTTCAAAATAAAGGTAGATGTTTGTGTTAAAGCTCCTTCAAAATAAAGGTAGATGTTTGTGTTAAAGGTCCTTCAAAATAAAGGTAGATGTTTGTGTCAAAGCTCCTTCACAATAAAGGTAGATGTTTGTGTTAAAGCTCCTTCAAAATAAAGGTAGATGTTTGTGTTAAAGCTCCTTCAAAATAAAGGTAGATGTTTGTGTTAAAGCTCCTTCAAAATAAAGGTAAATGTTTGTGTCAAAGCTCCTTCAAAATAAAGGTAGATGTTTGTGTTAAAGCTCCTTCAAAATAAAGGTAGATGTTTGTGTTAAAGCTCCTTCAGAATAAAGGTAGATGTTTGTATTAAAGCTCCTTCAAAATAAAGGTAGACGTTTGTGTTAAAGCTCCTTCAAAATAAAGGTAGATGTTTGTATTAAAGCTCCTTCAAAATAAAGGTAGATGTTTGTGTTAAAGCTCCTTCAAAATAAAGGTAGATGTTTGTGTTAAAGCTCCTTCAAAATAAAGGTAGATGTTTGTGTTAAAGCTCCTTCAAAATAAAGGTAGATATTTGTGTTAAAGCTCCTTCAAAATAAAGGTAGATGTTTGTGTTAAAGCTCCTTCAAAATAAAGGTAGAAGTTTGTGTCAAAGCTCCTTCAGAATAAAGGTAGATGTTTGTGTTAAAGCTCCTTCAAAATAAAGGTAGATGTTTGTGTTAAAGCTCCTTCAAAATAAAGGTAGATGTTTGTGTTAAAGCTCCTTCAAAATAAAGGTCGATGTTTGTGTCAAGGCTCCTTCAAAATAAAGGTAGATGTTTGTGTTAAAGCTCCTTCAAAATAAAGGTAAATGTTTGTGTTAAAGATCCTTCAAAATAAAGGTAGATGTTTGTGTTAAAGCTCCTTCAAAATAAAGGTAGATGTTTGTGTTAAAGCTCCTTCACAATAAAGGTAGAGGTTTGTGTTAAAGCTCCTTCACAATAAAGGTAGATGTTTGTATTAAAGCTCCTTCAAAATAAAGGTAGATGTTTGTGTTAAAGCTCCTTCAAAATAAAGGTAGATGTTTGTGTTAAAGCTCCTTCAAAATAAAAGTAGATGTTTGTGTTAAAGCTCCTTCAAAATAAAGGTAGATGTTTGTATCAAAACTCCTTCAAAATAAAGGTAGATGTTTGTGTTAAAGCTCCTTCAAAATAAAGGTAGATGTTTGTGTTAAAGCTCCTTCAAAATAAAGGTAGATGTTTGTATTAAAGCTCCTTCAAAATAAAGGTAGATGTTTGTGTAGTGCCCTCTTTTCCCTATAAGAGGGCACGGTGGCTGGTCTCCAGTGTTTGGACGCGTGCAGGTTCTTCTAGCTCGACACAATGCTCAAGGCGAGGTTCCATTGGTAAAACATTATTTATTAACAAACACAATACCTCGTTGGCAGGACAAGAAACCACTCGACAGGATGACACGGTCAAAACTGTTTCCCTTCGACCAGCACACCTGGTGGGGATGATTGTCCGGGTTTAAATAGCCCGTGACCCGGAAGTGAGTGACGCCACTTCCGGTGTCACCAAAATAAAGGCCGCCAACTAGTAATCAATAAATAAATAACAAGCACAAATGGCTCCTACAGTTTGTATTAAAGCTCCATTCAGTATAATTATAGTCTGCTCTATTTTCAGCCAATCAGAGGAGGTGTGTGTGAGTGTGTGTGTGTGTTTTGTTGGACGTACCCGCCTTCGAAGATCTTGATGCGTGTTGGTTCGGAGGCGGGCTGTTTGACCGACACCTCCTTCTCCACCTGCTCCTCCTTCGACCGGTCCCACGACACCACTCCCTTCATCTTCCTCCCGAAGTGACTGACGTCGACCGGCATCAGCTCCGGCTTCAGCTGCAGAGACCGGGACACGGCGGCGGTGAGGAGGACGGCGCGGACAGAGGACAGGTGTGTGTGTGTGTGTGTGTGTGTCGTTGGGGCAGCAGCACCTACCTGGTCAAACCTCAGCTTCCAGGCCACCGACGACACCAGCTTCCCGGAGCTGGGGGGCGACATGGCCGCCGTTGTGAACATGAGGTCGGTGTTCCTGCGCTGTTTGGAGCGGAGCAGGGCGAGCGCGGCCTTGGTGCTGAGGTTGAGCGGGTTGGGGTTGTAGGTGTTGACGCTCCAGGAGCCGTAGACGGAGCCGCGCAGGCCGGCCTGGGCGCTGCTGCTGGGCTTCGTGTACTTCAGGAAACACCAGCTGACCCGGCTCGTGGTGCGCAGGCTGGGGAACTGGAAAAACTGCTGCACGTCGGCCACGTCGCCGAACAGCAGCGTCTGACCCGCTGCCGCCGCCGCCGCTCCTGGCTGCTGGTTGGCGGCGAGCTGGACCAGCATGCTGACCGGGAGCTTACTGGTGGACGGCGGCTTCGCGTTGTCTCCGTCCTCTGCGTCGTTGGACGAGACCATGGACTGGGGGCTGGAGCTCGGCTCTGGGGCTGAATCGTCTACGTCCAGCTCCTCAGGGGAGTCCCGCCCACCTGCAGGGGGTGGAAAACATATCGGCTGGTCAATGCATTGGAATATTTATTTACACTGCAAAAACTAAAAATCTTTCCAAGAATATTTGTCTTATTTCTTGTCAAAATGTCTCATTTCTATCCAAAACTAATCTCTTTGCACTTAAAATAAGACAATTTTCACTTGTTTCAAACAAATTTTCACTTGAAAAAGGTTTTTTGTGCTTGTAATAAGAAGGAAAAACTTGCTTTATTATCAAATGTTTCTACTTATTTCAAGTGAAAATGTGCTTAAAGAAGTAAAAAGTGCAATGAAACAAGCTACTTCTTATGTGATGAGTCTTATTTTAAGTAGAATGAGATTAGTTTTGACTAGAAATGACCAATATCTTACCAAATATTCTTGATAAGATATTGAGTTTTTACAGTGAAGGTTAAATCAATATTGAATCAAATTGCGACCTAAAGAATGAAAACCGTTCTTAACGCCTCGCAGCCTCTTCCCACCTGAGGCCGGAGATCGGTCGGTGACGATCTGGAGGGGAGGGGTGAAGCTCTCGGGCCGGGGCACGTCGGGGAGGTGGGGGGCGGAGGACCGGACGGGGATGGCGATCTTGGCGGCGACAGGGAAGTCGCCCGGAGGCGGAGACGAGGACATCCTGTCGCAGTCGTCCATGGAGCCCTCGCTCTTCAGGCGCTGACGTCGGCCCGGCTGCTCGGCCTTGCCGCCGCCGCCGCCGCTGCTCTCGGTGCCGCTCAGCTCCACGGCGCCCATCTCCTTGACGATCTGTCCGTACATGCGCTCCTCCTTCACCCTCTTCTGCTGCTTGGTCTCGATGAAGAGCTCCAGGGAGCTGGCCGGGGAGAGCATGCGCTTGCTGCCTCCGATGCCGGCCCCCGAGGCGTCCGTGGTGGAGATGGTGCCCGACGTTAGCGACAGCGGGATCCCCGTGTTGAGGTGCTGCTCCGGCTGCGAGTCCGGGACCTTCCACAGCGGGTAACGCAGCACCGACCCGTCCGTCTGACCCAGGAAGTGCGCGAGGTTGAAACCCGTCCCGCTGATGCCTCCTCCGATTCCTACGGGGGTTTTACCGGCAGCGACCGGAGGCGACGCGCTGCTGCTGCTGCTGCTGTCGACGACGCCCAAACCTGCCGCTCCACCGCCGTGGGTCGCTATCAGCTGACTAACACTGGTGTACATAACACTGCCGAACGATGGCACATGGGTTTGGATCCGCACCGGGACCAGCATGCCCGGCAGCGAGGCCTGGGAGCCCTGCAGGTTCTGGGTGGCGAAGACGGGCTGGACCTGCTGCAGCAGCATGGAGGTGGTGGTGGTGCAGGGCAGCGCGTGCTTGGAGGAGATGGAGCTGAAGTTCTGCTGCTGCTGCTGCTGCTGGGACAGAGGAGACGTCCGGGACGGGAAGGAGGCGGGAAACATCTGGTTGTCCGACTTCCCGTCGTGCGGCTGCTGGTCGTGGATCGGCGGGTGGAGCGGGTGGAGCGGCTGCTGTTTGTGCGATGGCGGGTGTCCAGACCCGGCGCCCGGAGGTCTGATGTGGAGCTTCTGGAGCTGCTGCTGCTGCCTGGACGTCGGTCCGGCCTCCTGGCTCCAGAAGAGACCGGGCTGCTGGAAGGAGAGGAAGAGGGGGCCGCTCTGGTACTGCTGCAGGACTTCTTTATTAATGACCTCGTGACCCGGGTGCTCTCCCTCGGAGGACGAACCCTGGGCTGAAAGACGATGCTGTTGGGACCTGAAGTGGGGAAAAGATTCAATATTCTGATTATCATAATAAATAAGTAGGGCTGTGAAAGGGAAATCAATATTTATGCAAATTCCTCTTTTTAATGTCAATGACCTTCATGACCCAGAGTTTGAATCAGCTGCTGGAAATCAGCTGAGGTCTCAAACTGAACCAAAGTTATTTAAAGTTAGTCTTGATGTCATGAAACACTTGAGAAATATAAAAAGTGCATGCATCATTGAAATCAGAGTTCATACACACAAACTGAAGGATGTATAAGATTAACAGAAGAAGAGGAAGAAGCTCCGCCCTCCTCACCTGCCGTACAGCGGTTCATCCTGCAGACTGTCCTCACTGATGCTCTGCTGGAGAAGATGCTGGTGGTGCTGTTGGTGTTGGTGAGATCCTAAACCTGTGCATTTAAAAAAAAAAACCCATAATAAACCATAAATAAAATTGTGCTAATCCAGTGCTAACCTGATTGGTTTGAGAATCGTCTAAACAGTTGAAGCCCCGCCCACTATACTGAGCAGACACAACAACCATGATACATTTGCATGACAGTATTGGAGGAGTATCGTGCATTCAGTCTGATGGTCTACATAGTTAAAGCTGTAAAGTGATTCTCACCACCAGAGCTGCTGCCAACTCTCTTGGTTCTGTTGGCCGCCGCGTCGCTGCTGCCGTGGGGGGGTCCCGTCGGTCCGGACCAGGCCCCGTGCTCCAAACTCTCCTGTTTGATTGACAGCTCAGCCCCCCCTGGCTCCTGGGCGACGGCCTCTGGATAAACACTCAGCGAAGCCTGTCGAATGTGTGAGTGAAGTGTGGAGTGGGTCAGTCAGGCAGGAAATAAAAATAACATGATAGTTAGTGTGTCAGAGGAAAATGGTGGAGGAGCCAAGGAAATCAGTGTCTGTTGCCCTGGATCTTCAACTTTACACATGTAAAGAACAATCTACAGCTTCCTCTAACAGAGCGAGAACAGCAGGAAGTGTTTTCACGCTCACCTGTCGGACCAGGTATCCACGCCGGCGCTCCTTCATGGCGGAGGCGCTGGAGTAGAGCTCTCCCTGTCTGGACGAGGACAAGCTCCCGTAGTCGAAGGATTTGCTGCGCATCTCGGGCAGCTCGGTGGGCAGCGTGCACGGAGCCTGCTCCGACGAAGACCTCCTCATCTCCCTCTGCTGGTGGTGGCTGGAATGACCGCTGCCCGGCACCGTCAGGAACTCGGACTGTTTAGCTGCACCGCCGGAGACCGACGAGTCATCCTGGTTCAGAGGCACAAGGACAAAAGTTGGTAGGAGTTAGGAACAGGAAGACTACTGAAACTTCTGGAGTAGGGCTGTGGATATTCCCATTCAACCAGGTCATCATTATCTCTGTCTATCTCTCTCACAAATTGAAGCAAAGGCAACTGGACTTGTACTTGTTTAGGAAGATGTTTCGCCTCTTATCTAAGGAGCTTCATAACGCATCGGTCAGAGTAGTCCTCAGTTTGACTTGTCCTAGTTCGTCAGACTAGTGAGGACTAGTCAGACCGATGCGTTAGGAGCTGATGAAACCCTTGGATAAGAGTCTTCCTAGACAAATACAAGTCCATTTGCCTTCGATTTAATTTATTGCCCAGAGAAACTTCTGGAGACTCCTGAACCTGCTGTACTTGTTGAGGAGGTACCTGTTTGGTGGGTGAGATGGACTTGAGGCCTTCGTCTCGGTCGAAGGACATGGAGAAGGACGAGGAGTGGGACAGGTTGCTCTCCTGACTGGGGCTGCGTGAGAGGCTGGTGCAGGTCGACTCGAAGCTCGACTCCCCAGACGAGTGCTCCATGTCCGTCAGCCGAAGCCTCTTCTTCTTGGGCGGAAGCTTCTCCGACGGCATCTGGGAGAGCGTGTCGCTCCTCTGCGGCAGCTGAAACTCCTCAATGTGCGGCTGCTGCTTCTCCGGCTCCTTGGTCATCGGAGCGTCCGTATCTTTCTCCGGTTTGTCCGGCTCCTCCGTCACCCTGATCTCTGGGACTTGGATGTTGGGTTGTCGGACCAGTTTGTGTGGGATGTGGTAAGGCTGGCCTGGCGAGGCTGCGGCGGATGAAGATGAGAGGGAAGCCAGGTCACTGTCACTCTGCAGCTGCTGCTCGGTGCTCTCCGTCCTCAGCAGGGCCGACTCAGGACTCAGAGCATCCTCAAAGATCTCGGAGTCGGACTGCTCGGAGTACTGGCTCGGTGGACCTTTCTCTGAGGGCTGGTACCCCGGGTGCTCGAAGGACTCAGACTTCTCGAAGGAATTTGGCCGGCTGAGGGAGTTGGTGTGTTGGATGACTGATATGACGTTGCCAGCTGCCTTCCTGCCCTCAGAGTCCGTAAACAAAGCGATGTCCTCGGAGCACATGCTGGCACAGGTGTCGAAGCTGTCTGACTGGCTGTGAGCGCTGTGGAGCGAGCCCTTCCCTGTCGGGGTGCCTCTCGACCCGTCCAGACTACTCTGTTTAAAGTCATAGTCTCCCATCATCTCCACTGAACCACTGCAGCTGCTGTCACAGTGTCCAGGACTGTCCTCCTCGTCCCCAACACTCTTCTCTTTCCTCCTTTTCCTTGTGGCTATTTCTGACATGCTAACTTTAGTACCATACGGGCTGTAGGGAATGTGCTCCGGGACTCCAGGGCTACGCTCACCGATCTTCATCCCCAGAGACGAGGCCAAATTCTTGGGCATGTGTCCATAGCCCTCGGCCTCTCCTACATGGGCCTCGTTGGCTGAATGTTCAAACGCAGCCTG
This sequence comes from Decapterus maruadsi, assembly GCA_030347415.2. Taxonomy (NCBI): domain Eukaryota; kingdom Metazoa; phylum Chordata; class Actinopteri; order Carangiformes; family Carangidae; genus Decapterus; species Decapterus maruadsi. Next base: position 25,565,520 of record CM064891.1, read on the forward strand.
TCGTCTGAGTCTGCGAAGCCCTGTTGGGTAGAAAACATCATCTGATGTGATCATCTCGTCGAAGGAGTGGCTACCCCGAATCCCCGGGGGGACGCTGAGGTTGGGAGGGGACGACGTTGGCATGGAGTTACTCCTGATGAGGGTCCCAGTGTCTGACGGAGGCTCCAACAGCCCTGTACTGCTTTGACAGGGTCCTGTTGTGTACTGCTTGGGATCTCCAGAGATCCCTACATCCCCTCTGAAACAGATATGGTCCTCAGCGATCTTCCCCATGTCCATGATAGCAGCACCTTGCTTTAGGCTGGCCAGGCCGCCCGGGTCAGGCCCGGCCATGGCCACCGTGATGGACTGTCTGGATCTAGAGTTGGGCCGGTAGTACCAAGTCCGACCGAACATAATCTCTTCGTACGTCTTGACGTTAGTATTGGGGGGGCTGATCTGCTGCTCGGCGCTCTCGGAGCGTGAGAAGTAGCCGGAGTCCGTGCTGCCTTTGCTGTGAGGACTGAGGAGGTTCAGGGACTGGGACATGGCACAGTCGGTGTCCTGGCCTTTCTTCTCCGTCAGCCTCAGGGCCAAGCGCTGTTTGATGGTGGGCGAGTCGTCCAGTGAACGAGCTCTTCCACCGGCCTGCGACGCCAACATGTGGTGCGACCCCTTAATGTCCGGGAATGGGGGGCACTCCATTGGTGTGGAGGGGACTCCCCCCGGCCTGGGGACGATTAGGATAGGCACTTTCATAGGTCCCACAGGCAGCTCTTCAGCTGAGTCTGCATATGCTGGTTCCACACCACCTGCTCAGGAGAGTAGAGGAGAAAATAAACAACAGGTGAAGACTGATTAAAAGGTTTTACCTGAAAATGATAAAAATCTGAATCTTTTCCAGCAGCTGTTCCCAAAGTTTTTTGTATGACATTAAAACTAGAGCTGCATGGATGGTAAAACCATTATATTTGGCGACCACCTTCACATCTGGAACATCTTTTACCACCTTGTGATTTCACTGACAGGAAGTGAAAAAGAAATGTATAAAATCATTAAAAATGACCTGTATTCTTGTTGGCTTCGAAGGAGATCTGCGGGATGGGGCTGTCTTTGTCCGTCAGCATGGTGGAGCCCTCCACACCTTCCTCGTCTGTGTCGGTGCTCTGCTCGCCGTCGGAGTGGACCTCGGCCTCGCCCTGGGGCGACGCCTGGTCCATGTCCCCGCCGCGGGCCACCGCCAGCTCTGAGAATGGGACGAGTCCGGCCTTGATGGCGTGAGCGTGGGACTTGCGATGCTTGTACAGGTTGCTCTTGGTTTTGAAGGAGAAGCCGCAGGGGACGCAGGGGTACGGCCTCTCCCCGGTGTGAGAGCGGATGTGCTTCTTCAGGACGCTGGGCTTGGCGCAGGCGCGGCCGCAGTAGTTGCAGATGTACTTCCCCGGCTTCTTCGGCTTGTGCTCCTTCTTGCTGTAGCCCTCCTCGCCGGGCTCGGGGCCCGACTGAGAATACTGTCCAAAGGAACTGGGTAAACTGGGGGATTTCTGTCGGGTAAACCTTCCTGCCCCGGCCCCGTGGGGGTGGGTGTGTCCCGGGTGTCCCACGGGGTACAGATCATCTGAGGGCAACTGGCCGACGAAGGGCCAGGCGTGAGGCTCCAGGCCCGGCTGGGGTTTGGCTCCTGAGAGGAAGCGCTCCGTCTGCGGGTGCTGAGGGTACGGCTGGCCCAGCTGGTAGGGGTAGCCCCTCGGGAACGCCTGGGCAAACGGTCCTGGGGGGTCTTGAGATGGCGGGCCTCCTATGGCCCCGACTGCAGAGGGTCCAGATAGCAGCTTTCCAGAGTTCCCCGTGATTGCGTACTTCTGCTGAGGCGCCGACCCCCCGGTGGCGCCGCATGGCAAACTCTCGCGGTGTTTCGCCTCCGGGTCGGCAAAAGTGCTTCGTTTGGAGGTGGCCGAGGGCTCGGACGCCCACTTCCTCTGCAGAGGCACCTTCTCCTTCAACGGTTCCTTATTTGAACATTTCTGCCCGGCGGCAGCTGATTCACGAGCCTCCATCTCGGTCAAGCTCTTCTGTGGTTTAGAAGAGGGAGGACAGAGGGGGGGGGGGCTGGGAGACGGGAGGGTCCTGGAGGGGGTTACCAGCTCCCCAATCTACCAGACATGATCGCTGAACCTTGGAGGGCTGAGTTCACAGAAACAGGAAGTACCCGTCCATCTGATTGTGGAGCCCGGCTGGAAACAGGAATCAGGAAGTGGAAATAAAAGTGGCGCTTTAGTGGATGACATCAGAAACGTCTCTCTCCCTTTGCCATCTTGTAAACAGGCGAACGTCGTTGTGCGTCGCTTCTCTGTCCAGTTCATCTAAAGGCAGAAGGATCCTCGAGCGATCTGGAGGAAAACACAAAGAGACATGATGGATGGAGATGGATGACGACAACGTGGAGAGTGAATCAAAGTGAACAACAACAACAACAACAACAACATCATCAAGAAGCAGAGTTCAGGGTTTCACCTTTCTTCTGGTCAAAGTGCTTGGTAGAGTCGATCCTGCGTCTGTCGCTTCAACAGTCATTCAGTTCTCTCAAGAAAAGACCTGTGACGAAACAAAGAAACAAGAAGAGGAAGGTTAGTCTGGTTGATTTGTCCACATAATAATCAAACTCAGCAGCAGCCAAACCTTCACCTGACGTGTTGAAGCCGTTTAACCTTTCACAACAACAACAACAGCAGCAGCAGCAGCAGCAGCTCAGACGGTTCGTTCTGTACTGAACCAGCCTGATGTGCGAATGTAAATGTCATTGATTGCTCAGTTAGTTCCTTCACACTGGAATCCATCTGTGCTTTTTTTTTTTGCCATTTCCACCCGTTCCTCCTCCTCCTCCCTCCCTCCCTCCCTCCCTCTCTTCAGCCCTCCCTCCTTCCCTCCTTCCACTCGGGTGAGTCACCGATGCACAGCAAACCCACGCTGTTCCTAAAAAGACACACAAAGGCTTATAAATAGAGCTGTGGAAGTGACGTCGGAGTGTCATAATGTGTGTAGGCGTCCGAAAAGGCCGAGTCGGAGCGCAGAGCAGCCATCAGCGCTCGCACCTCTCCTTCCTCCCCGGCGCTCGTAGTTTCATCTGACTCGGTGTGCACTCTGTCCAGAAGGCAAACACACACACAGGAACACACAGGAACACACACATTCTTGCGTACAGTACTTTGGAGGCTTTGCAAACTGCACTGCAAACACTGCAGACCCAGAGTGCATGTGTGTGTGTTTCCGTTGTTTAACGTTTCTTAACCACACCAACACCTGATAGCAGTGCACGCACACACACACACACACACACACACACACACACACACACACACCCTTGCTGAAGTTGCAGTTTTGCTTTTGTATTTCCTCATCTCAGGGTTTAAACAACCTCCCTCGCACTCAAGATTGCAACACACACAGACACACACACACACACAGAGTGGCCTCAGTGCTGGTAAGCAGGGCTCAGTGACGTGTGTGTGTGTGTGTCAGTGTGTGTGTGTGTGTGTGTGTGTGTGTGTGTGTGTGTGTGTGTGTGTGTGTGTGTGTGTGTGTGTGTGTGTGTCTGGGGGCCCAACGTGAGATCTATAAATAGGAGTTGAGAAAAACATGCTGTATTCTTAGCAGCAGGAACGTTAACTTTGGGCTACCTTGTGTTGCCACATACACACAAATACACGCACACACAAACACACACTAACACACTAACACACACACACATCAGATCCATTATCTCAGCCGCACAGTCACATTGTGATGTTTTCCATGGTGTCATGATGAAGGATGTGGGTTTGAAACCTGAGCGACCGGCTCCTCTGGCTTTTTCTCTCTGACCAGCACTTTCTTTTCTTTTTTTTGCTTTTTTTTTTTGCGCGATGCTGATTGGCCGAAGCACGGGTCAGCTGACCGTGACCGCACGAGGCGATGACCCGCTCTGTGTTTTGTATTTACACGGCACATTTCAACAACACAGCTGAAGAGACAGAGGAGAGAGAACTACGGAGGCTGAGAGGGGCCAAACGCTGCATTTAAAGCTTTGTGTTGCAGGTGAATTATATTCTGTAATTATTAAATAACTCCTGTTAGAACTTTTATTACTTGAACTTTGACTGTGTTCTCTGTCAATAATTATCTGTTTATTGTTGTACTATTGTTTTGAAAGATGTAGTATAAATAAAGTCATAACATTACATCATTCTAATGATTCAAAGTCACTTTATATAACGACGATGACCCGCTCTGTGTTTGTGTTCATACGGCACGTTTCAGACGGAGGACGTTAGAGATCTACGGAGGCTGAGAGGGGCCAAAAGCTGGATTTAAAACTGTTTGTTGCAGGTGAATTAATACGACGGAGTATTAGAGCCACATGGACAAATAAAAAGATCACAAACTTAGAGAATTAAGTCGTAAATTTATGACTTTATTCTCAAAGTGTGAATTTTTTTGTTTTTATTCTCAATGTGGCCCTAATACTCAAGACTACAATCTTGTTAGAACTTTTGTTTGACGTTTGACCTTGTTCTGTCAGCAATTACCTGTTTGTTGTTGTGCTGTTGTTTTTAAAGCCGCAGTATAAATAAAGTTATAACATTACATCGTCCTAATGATTGTAAATGACTTCATATAATGGAATTAAAAACATTTTCAGTTTGACGCTTCAACACGTCACAGCTCTGTTGTTTGTGACGCTCAGATTTCCCATCATCCCACAGGAGGAAAATGGAAGAGTCCGAACCCCGGGAACTTGTGACATCACAAACTGGAACATCAACATCAACGTTAAACACCAGCGTCACGTCGCCGTCTTCACGTCGAGACTCGACACAACAACAGGAGACGGAAACATTTCATGAGCGTGTGACGTGTAGACGTGAAGTCAGATCAAAACTGCTCACTGCACACACACACAGACACACACACACACACACAGACACACTGAGCTCCTGCATCCCAGCGTGACTCTGAGCTCCTGATGTAAAGTGACTGGTTTTGTAATGAAAGTGTTGAATGGCGGCGTCTGCAGAGCGAGTGGAGCCTGGAGTGAATGACTTACATAAAGACACACACACACAGACACACACACACACAGACACACACACACACACACACACACAGACACACACACAGACACACACAACCTGCTCCAGTTCCTGTGCGTAGGAGAGACACAGCTACTGGCATTTTTGTGTGTGTGTGTGTTTGTGTGTGTACGAGCGTGGGAAGTGAGTGTGCCAGTTGTGTATGGGGGAGGGGGGGTGGGGGGGGGGGGGGGGTTGTGCGCTGGCAAAGGGCACGTCGAGACACCCAAGTTGTAGGTCGGTCACAAAAATAGTACAATACACACAGAAGGAAACTGATGAAGGTTCAGTTTAACACACAGATCAATGTGTAGAATATTCCTGTGTGTGTGTGTGTGTGTGTGTGTGTGTGTGTGTGTGTGTGTGTGTGTGTGTGTGTGTGTGTGTGTGTGTGTGTGTGTGTGAGACGCTGCGTTCAGGTGCTCACTGTGAAACAGACACGTGATGATGAATCCAGACACGACAACTCCCTCTAAACAACACTTACTGATCACTTCTCTTTTTAAACTGTTTCTCTGAACTGTTGTTGTTGTTGTTGTTGTTGTTGTCTTTTTTAAACATCAACACAAACACAACTCCTTCTACAACCAATAAAAGCTCTAAAGGACAAATGTCGTCGGTAGTTGACAGAATAAAACAAACTTTAACTTTTTTAAAACAAAATTAATCTAATGGGACTCAAACCCATCCCTGTTCATGTTGGGAGGGGTCTCTGCGACTGGAAGTGAATCCACCTTAAGTTTTCCCTTCTTAAGGTGGAATTTCTCCTCGTCGCCACCCAGAGCCGTTTGAGAGACTAAACTAACGCTCTGCTGTTTCCATGGAGACGCCTGATTTGCAGTGATGCTCGTTAGTTAAATGAAGGAGAGGAGGAGGGGGAGGGGGTTGAGGGGGGGGGGGGGGGGGGGCGGCACTGTCTCATCCTCGTCCTCGTAGTCTTGTTTTGACGGGAGCGTCGCCACGGTGATCAGCTGATCTGTGACACACACACACACAACACCTGCACCTGACGGCCGGGCAGAGTGACAGGTCACATGATCACACACACACACACACACACACACACACACACACACACACACACACACACACGTCCAAACCCTGGAGGTATGAATACTGTGTGGGCATTAATCATGCACTAGGAACAGAAGGCTGCCAGTGTGTGTGTGTGTGTGTGTGGGAGGCTGTTCAGTCCTGAGGCCCAGAGCCCCCCCCCCCCCTCCCTCTACACCCCCCTCCCCTTCCTGTTGCCAAAACGATGAGATAATAGATCAATATTTGTACAAATCCTCTTCTCTCCTCTTGTAATTATGAACGTACAAGTGTGTTTCCGTGTTACAGATCAGGATTGTGATGCAGTCATCACACACACACACACACATACACACTGATACACACACTGATACACACACACAGACACACACACAGAGACACACACACAGATAATCCCTCTCCTACAGGGTCTTGTTCAGATGCAGGAGATAAAGCCGCTCATTTACCTTCAATGAAAACCCAGACGATGAGGCTGAGCTGCTGCAACACAGTGTGTGTCTGTGTGTGTGTGTGTGTTGCCTATATATATGTGTCTATATATATATATATGTGTGTGTGTGTGTGGTGGCAAGTTATTCTTAAATTGGCTCGGCAGGGCGCTGCATACCAACGGGAATGGCTGGAATTCCAGTGACACAAAAAGAGAGAGAAGCTGTGTGTGTGTGTGTGTGTGTGTGTGTGTGTGTGTGTGTGTGTGTGTGTGTGTGTGTGTGTATATGAAGCAAACAGAGGGCGACAGAGAGAAGACGGAGGATCTTCACACAAGAACAGGAAGGAAGGAAGGAAGGAAATGAGGTGTCAAGGATGGAGGGAAAGGAAAGAGGAGATGAAAGGAGGGAACAAGGACGCAGAGGAGAGAGAACAAGGATGTAGGAAAAGGAACAAAGGAAGGAACAAGAGCACCGGGAAAGGTAACAGAAGACTGATGTGGAAGGAAGCAGGGAACAAGGAGAGAGGGAACAAGGAGCCAGCAAAGGAGAGGAGGATGGAGGATGGAGTGAGGACAGAGGAGACACGTGAGGTGCGAGGAAGGGTACAAGGATATAAATGAGGGAACTGCAAAGGACACAAAGAGCAAAGAAAGGACAAGGGCAAAGGATGCAGGAAGGCTGTAGGAAACGAAGGATGTAGGATACGAGGAAACGAGGAAGGAGGGAACAAACTAGGAAGCGAGTGCACGACGATGATGAAGAGACCTTAAAGAACAAAGTGAAGGATGAAGGAGAGGCAGAGAACGCAGGTGAGAAGGAGACGTCGTGCCAACTGATATCAGGTTTATACCAACACACACACACACACACACAGACACACAAAGGGCGGCTCATGTGTCGAGTGGTAGAGAAGTGTTGGTACGTTGGGTGGTCAGTCAGTCAGACGCTGCGTGAATTATTTAAACATGTTACTAATGGTTTCCATTCAGTGATTAACCACTTTATACAGGGAGGGGGGGGGGGGGGCAGGGGGGGCAGGGGGGCGATCCAGGGCAGCTGGCAGTGTGTGTGTGTGTGTTTGTTCTTTGGCTTCGCTCTGTTTGGCCCCAACTGGACCAGAACCACACACACACACACATTACACACCTCCATTAAAACAGCACCTCTGCTTCACCTGAGGGGGGAGGGCAGAGGGGGGGGGGGAGATGTTCCTGGAACAATGAGCTGGACACATAGGGAGCAAGGATGCAGCGCAAGGAAGCGAGGGATGAGATGAAAAAGGGAACGAAAAGAGGAACGAGGAAACAAGGGGAAGTGGACAAGGACACAGAGGACAGAAGGAGAGGGAGCGAGTGGCATTGGGGGAAAGGTAGGAAACAAGGAAGCAGATAAGGATAGGAAAAAAGAAAAGAGGAGCTGAGGACAAAGATAAAGAAAATGTCAGGGAAGTGGATGAGAAGAAAGAGAGAGAGAGTGGACAAGGATGCAGAGAAAGGACAAAAGGACAGGTGAGGATGGAAGAATACATTGGGATAAAGGAGAAGGAACAGGAGCAGTGGGGAAGGAGGGAACAAAGGATGCAGAACAAAGGAAAGGAAACAAGTAGGAAAGGAAACAAGGATGCAGTGCAAGGAGAGAGAGGAAAAGATCGGCACTTGGAAAAGGAAAGGAAACAAGGATGCAACTGAGGAAACAAGGATACGCTGTGCAGAAGGAGGATGCAGAAGGAAGAATGAAAGGATGAGATCCAACATTACAACCTCCACCTGTACCTGCTGCCCCGCCCCCTCAGGCCCCGCCCCTCCATCTGGCCCCGCCCCCTCTGGCTCCGCCCCCTCAGCATCACTGCATTAAAGTGCCAGATGTAAAGCGACTGTGACCAGCGAGGATCAAACGAGGAGGTTTCAACTAGAATCCTAACGAAGTCCGAGTCCTAAAACAGCTCCGTGGTCTGACGGGATTATTATAATCTGAGAGAAACACAAACATCCCCTTAAGTTTGTGGCTGAACACACAACAACTGTGTGTGTGTGTGTGTGAAGTTTAAATTTAAACCATTTTAAGAGCGTCTCTGCGCCAGGACATATAAAACTTCGGGGCCAATTTTCACCCCCCGCTTGCTCCCTGGCTCGCCTGCCCGCCCGCCTGCCTGCTCGCCCCCCCCAAAGCTTTTATAGAAACACAAATGCACTTGCTCAGCAGTTCTATCACAATACCTGCTTTCTTCTCCCATCAGGCCCGGTACGGCGCCGTTACACCGCTCGCCGCTCGCCGCCCGGCGCTGCAAACTAAACAGTCACGTTGTGGCGGCGAAGGAACATCACAGATGCAGCTACTGACCCCTGACCTCTGACCCCTGACCTCTGACCCCTGACCTCTGACCCCTGACCCCGGAGCAAGGCACAGGCTGAGCTGAGGTTAATAACCAGGAGGACGGAGCTCCATGAGCGGGAAGGGCTGATCCATGAGAAGATCTAAAAACCATCTCCATCTATGTCGTCATCTATAGTAACACACAACAGGTCGGTGTCAGCCAATCAGAAGAGGGGAGGAGGCTCTGAGACTCTCTACTGATTGGCTGACTGTTTTCTAAAGTGATCCAAAAAGAAGAGCCGATTACCTTTATTCTGAAGGAGCCTTAATTCAAAGATCTACTTTTATTCTGAAGGAGCTTTAACGCAAACATCTACTTTTTTTCTGAAGGAGCTTTAACGCAAACATGTACTTTTATTCTGAAGGAGCTTTAACGCAAACATCTACTTTTATTCTGAAGGAGCTTTAACGCAAACATCTACTTTTATTCTGAAGGAGCTTTAACGCAAAGATCTACTTTTATTATGAAGGAGCTTTAACGCAAACATGTACTTTTATTCTGAAGGAGCTTTAACACAAACATCTACTTTTATTCTGAAGGAGCTTTAACGTAACCATGTACTTTTATTCTGAAGGAGCTTCAGGTAAACTCCACCTGTCTCTGCTGCTGTTTCCATCCCATCTCCTGGTCGGCCTCCGCAGCAGCACTGGGAGCCGGTTGCCGTCACCTCCGGGTCGTGTGTAGGTGGACTCACAGCTTTTCCAGCCCAAAATTCACTGAGACTTTCTCGTAACCCATTCGTTTTTTTTCTTTCTTTTTTTTTTACAGCCTGCGCTGCATTGAGTTCTGGTCTATTTTCTGCTCCTGTGGGTGCGAACATCGGCCTCTGCCTCTTTTTTTACAATGGATATTTTTTCTCTGAGTGCTGAACGACAGTGTGAACTAACAGCTCCGGAAAAGATCTCGCCTTCTTCAGCTCCAGGGAGACGAACACTATCGTACATCCTCTCTGACTGACGCTCAACCTACCGCTACACAAATACAGAACAGATACAATCTAAATATAAACAACACGTCTGTCAGGTGACTGTTTAGGTTTTCAATTAAATGTTTTAATCCTCAAGGCTCATCAAGCTCAGTCTCTTTATTCTGCTAAAAAATAACAACAACAAAGATATATATTTGGTGATGTTTTATCTCCACAGCCCAAGGACCTGGACCAGGATCAAAACCTCCCCTCTCCCTGGTAACACCAAGGTTTCTGACAAAGAGCCAGTTTAGTTTGGGTTTGAAATATTGAACTTTCTTCTCTGAGGTAATAAAGCAGAGAGTTTCATCATTGGTGAAAGTCCTTGAGCTGCAGGAAAGCAGAAGAAGTTTTAGAAACGATACTGAGGACAGGACAGGTCACTGCAGCGGCTGTTTCTGAGACAAAAGGCTAATGCTAAGCTAATGTGATCAATAACATGTCAATCATGTGATAATGATGTTGTAATAAAGCAACCAAACTCAGCTTAGAGCGAATCTCCTTGTTGTTTACAACGACTTCCAGGTAGAAAACCAGCACGAATGAGAACAGTGGTAACGAACAAAAGTTAAGCTAGGCTATGTGTCATGTTTTTCACGGCCTATCATCATTTCATGTTCAGACAAATATGAAATGACTGAAGACACATTACTATTTCTGTGTGTGTTTTGTGTTGCTATGTGTTGTATTTGTTCAGTTTGAGGGAATCACAGTGTCTAGAAAGCATCAGTGGCTGCAACTGACAGGGACAGCTAACGGTGGCTAAGCTAACGGCGGTAGCTAAGCTAACATCAGGACGTCAGCTGTTAAAACCCTCTCGTTGTGGGACACGACATGAAACTCCTCCAGTAGCTCAGTCATGTTGTAACTCAGATATCCGCTGGAGAAAATATTTATTCATGGAGCGTTTATTGAGTCACTGAGTTATTAAAGTTAAACAGGAAGCTAACCGCTAGCCCGGCTAATCTATGCTAACCATGACTAATTACAAAAATGTGCACATAGTAAATAGTGATGTTTGTCTAATCGTTGGTTTTATAGACTTTACAAACATCTTAGTCTAAACGGTGACATAGTGACATCACTATTCTCGCAATGTTCTCGTGCTGGTTTTCTACCAGGAAGTCGTTGTAAACAACAAGGAGATTCGTCCTATTGTCAAACCCACCAACAGGAAGCTGTGAAGAAGTCAAGAAGAACTACTAAAAGCCCCAGACCGTGTCCCTACAGAAACACTTCCTGTTGTGTTGTCATGTTGACCAGCTTGTTGCAGGGAGTTGATCCTTCTGAGCCACCGTAGGAGACACTGAGGAACAAACAAACAAACAAACGCTCCTACAGATGGGTGGATAACTGCTCTGGAGTCAGCGTGAGCACCGACAGTCACACAGTCAGAGGGTCGGAGCGACGGAGCGGCGGCGAGTTCACGTCGAGGCAGAAATAGAAAAGGATCCATTTGTGAAATAAAAATACCATCACGTAAAAGTCATTATTTCATCTCTGCTCCTCCTCCTCCTCCTCCTCCTCCTCCTGGGAGTCTGTGCTCCGTCTAAGACCACCATCATCCCTCCATCATCCAGGGACTTAAACTGCCGACTGTTCGCGCTGCGGCCGCCGCCATGTTTTGTTTTAATTTAGTGCTGCCAATCAGCGAGGAGCCGAGGCCGAGACGAGGCTCTGCAGAAAAACCACTGACATGAAATCTAAGAGAGTGAGAGATGAACTTCATCTGAACTGTACTGTACGTACACACACACACACACACACACACACACACACACACACACACACACACACACACACACACACACACACTTGAGCAGACAGCTTGTAGACAGTGATTTACAGCAGGTAGGAAGTCAATTATGCTGCTGGATATTTCAGTCAGAAAAAAGATACGTGTGTGTGTGTGTGTGTGTGTGTGTGTGTGTGTGTGTGTGTGTGTGTGTGTGTGTGTGTGTGTGCCCTGAATAGAGTATGTGTGTGGGAGGTGGCAGTACAGGCAGCTTTGCTGAGACAGGATGAGTGTGTGTGTGTGTGTGTGTGTGTGGGAGGAGGAAGTTGTTGGTGTGCCAAGGTTACAGTTCTGCTGCTGCTGCTCTAAGTTACACAACGGAAACGCTCCAAACTTAACGCTGCTCAGTGATGGAGATGAAATCTGACTTCATCATCTCCCTCCTCACTCACAGGATCCTCCTCATCCTCATCCTCATCCTCATCCTCATCCTCGTCTCTGAACTCAGAGTGGGAACGGATCTAAAAACAGTAAACGCTCCCTTATCTGACTGACGCTTTTATTTTGAAGGGTCGGCTTCAACAGGAACAGGAGTAAAGGACACGACATGATGGAAGTTCATCACACTGTTGTCTCATTTCAGGAACTAAAAATCAACAACAAAAGAGTTGTAGTTCAGTGGAGGGTGGGTCCATGTGGTGGTGAGGGGGCGGGGCTTTGTTGTGACATCACAAAGTGACAGGAAGTCCTGGCTGGTTTGAAGGCTCAGTTTCTGAACAAAGGCTGTTATTTTGAAGGAGCTTTAATACAAACATCTACCTTTATTTTGAAGGAGCTTTAATACAAACATCTACCTTTATTTTGAAGGAGCTTTAACACAATCATCTACCTTTATTTTGAAGGAGCTTTAACACAATCATCTACCTTTATTTTGAAGGAGCTTTAATACAATCATCTACCTTTATTTTGAAGGAGCTTCGTTCTATCTGCACTTTAATCCAATCAGACTCTCATGGTTATTCTGTAATTTAAAGCGTCTCTGGCCGCCCCCCCCCCCCCCCCCCTCCTCCTCCTCCTTCAGAGTCGACAGAACAAAGAGGAAATTAGAACTGACAGGTTTGACGTTCCCACAGCGTGGTCGGTGTTCCAGCAGCTGGTTGTTCCCGCGCCGCCGTGTCCCCTCCAGGCTTCCGTACAGCGTCTGAATGGACACCAGTGTGGTTTCACACACGGAGACAGAGAAACGCTGACGGACTCAAACCAGCATCTGAACCGGGTCAATACAAAGACAAGAGAGTCTGATGGAGGAGGAAACATGGCGTCTGCGTCTGTGTCGTCTGCTGCCGCGGCGATGGCAGCGGCGAGGACTGGGTTCGATCCCCACGCTCTGGTTCTGGACGTGTGCGTCGGTAACTACACTGTAAACACTCACAATCTCACCAAGAATATTTGTCTTATTTCTAGTCAAAACAAGTCTCTTCATTCTTTACCCTCCTGTCGTCCTTCTGGGTTCATTCACCCAATCTGTTCCCTTCCTGCTTCCTTCCTTCCTTCCTTCCTTCTTTCTTTCCTTCCTCCCTTCCTTCCTTCCTTCCTTCCTTCTTTCTTTCCTTCCTCCCTTCCTTCCTTCCTTCCTTCCTTCCTTCCTTCCTTCCTTCCTTCCTTCCTTCCTTCCTTCCTTCCTTCCTTCCTTCCTTCCTTCCTTCCTTCCTTCTTTCTTTCCTTCCTCCCTTCCTTCCTTCCTTCCTTCCTTCCTTCCTTCCCTTAGTCCTTACTTCTTCTTCTTCCTTCCTCTTTTAATCCAGTTGTCTTGATCTGTTCCCTGTACCTCCATCTTTCCTTCTTTCCTTTCTTCCTTCCCTGAACCAATCCGTTCCCTCCCTCCCTTCCTTCCTTCCTTCCTTCCCTTCGTCCTTACTTCTTCCTTCCTTTTGACCCAATCTGTTCCCTCCTTCCTTCTATCTTTCCTTCCCTTTTCCCTTCCTTCTTTCCTCCCACCTTTCCCTTTGTCCTCCCTCCCTTCCTTCCCTTCGTCCTTCCTTCCTTCCTTTCTTCCTTCCCTTCATCCTTCCTTTCTTCCTTCCCTTCATCCTTCCTTCCTTCCTTCCCTTCCTCCCTTCCTTCCTTCCTTCCTTCCTTCCTTCCTTCCTTCCTTCCTTCCTTCCTTCCCTTCTTCCTTCCTTCCTTCCTTCCTTCCTTCCTTCCCTTCCTCCCTTCCTTCCCTTCTTCCTTCCTTCCTTCCTTCCTTCCTTCCTTCCTTCCTTCCTTCCTTCCTTCCTTCCTTCCTTCCTTCCTTCCTTCCTTCCTTCCTTCCTTCCTTCCTTCCTTCTTCCTTCCTTCCTTCCTTCCTTCCTTCCTTCCTTCCTTCCTTCCTTCCTTCCTTCCTTCCTTCCTTCCTTCCTTCCTTCCTTCCTTCCTTCCTTCCTTCCTTCCTTCCTTCCTTCCTTCCTTCCTTCCTTCTTCCCTTCCTTCCTTCCTTCCTTCCTTCCTTCCTTCCTTCCTTCCTTCCTTCCTTCCTTCCTTCCTCCTTCCTTCCTTCCTTCCTTCCTTCCTTCCTTCCTTCCTTCCTTCCTTCCTTCCTTCCTTCCCTTCTTCCTTCCTTCCTTCCTTCCTTCCTTCCTTCCTTCCTTCCTTGACCCACACTTTTTACTTCTTTCAAGCAGATTTTAGTAGAACGATCTGCCAGTGGAGCAGGTTTTTCTTTCTTATTACAAACACAAACAACTTTTTTCTACTGATTTCCAGTGAAAATGATCTGAAAACAAGTTCATTTTTAGGCGATGAGTCTGATTTCAAGTGGAAAGAGTTTAGTTTTGACGAAAAATGAGACAAATATTCTTGGAAAGACGTAGAGTTTTTGCAGTGTGATGTGTGTAACGTGTGTGTGTGAGTGTGTGTTGAGTTGAGTCTTGTGAGGTGAGGTCACTCTCTGTTCTGTTTCAGCGCCGTCCAATGTACACAAGTGACGTGCATGTACAGTATGTGTGTGTGTGTGTGTGTGTGCGGTTACAGTGTTATAACACACAGACACACAAAGTTGACTGCTTCCATATTAGTCCTGGAAAAATACCTTCAGTATCACAACCACCGCCCGACGCACAACCACCGCCAGAGAGAGAAAACAACAAACGACAACAACAACAACACTGGATCCTCTCTGACCCCCAACACACACACACACACACACACACACACACACACACACACACACACACGCTGCGGTTCTGGAGGACTTTAATTGTGAAACATCCACAGGAAGTGCAGAGTTTCATGAGCTGAGTCAAAACACATGAGTCAGAGCACGAGTCGGACAAAAAAACACAAAAAGTGAGTGCGACGGTGCCGTGAACTCGTGAGTCAGCGTCACTTCACCGCAGCCGGCGGAGGGCGGGGCTTATTAGCATTCAGCTCATTTCATTGGCTTTTATTATTATTTTTATCATCATTATTATCATTCTGGACTTTAGGTGTGTCAGAGAAGCAGTTAAAGGGACATTCTGTAACTTCTGTTGTCTATTCAGGAAAATCGATTATTTGGTTCAAAAGTCTGTTTTTCATGAATCAGTAATATTTCCTTATGTCCTGTCTCCTGTCTCCTATCTCCTTATCTCCTCCCTCCTGTCTCCTATCACCTCGTGCTGACCGACCACTTGTTTCCATAGAGGCTTGTTAACACCGTTACCTGCAGCGGCCGTCGTCCGTCTGCCCAATTTCACCTGAATGCAGCATGAACAACATACGACCACAACGCTAGAGGGAGGAATTATACAGAATGTCCCTTTAGGAAAAAGTAAAAACAACAGAATCACAGCGTTGCTCGTCAACGTCGTTCTCTGTGATGCGTTCACTTGTCTCTGTGCAGCCAAGTGTCCAGAAGAAGAAGAAGAAGAAGAAGAAGAAGAAGAAGAAGAAGAAGAAGAAGAAGAAGAAGAAGACACAGACCTGAATTAAAAATGACTGATGATGAATTGATTGTCATCTAACGAGCTGCTGCTGCTGCTTCTTAATGGACTCGTCTCTCGTTTTAACCCTTTACATCTGGACTGCTGCCACACACACACACACACACACACACACACACACACACACTGGTGGTGAACATGGAAACATAATGTGACACACACACAGACTGGTGGTTAACATGGAAACATGATGTGACACGGCTCCAGTTCAGGCTGTTAAAGAATTCCATGTTCCATGTTCTGTCTCCACACACACACACACACACACACACACACACACACACACACACACACACACACACACACACACACACACACAGTAACGTACAGTGAGGCTTCAGTTCTCTCTCTTTTCCAAAACAGCTGCGGCTGTTTGACCAACATGTTTCCATTTAACTGAGAAAGTAAAAAAAAAGAGACAGAGAAGAAGAGAGAGAGAGGGAGAGAGGGAGAGAGAGAGGGGGGAGAAAGGAGGGGGTGGGGGGGGGGGGGGAGAGAGAAAGGAGGGGGGGGGGGGGGTGAGGAGGGAAAACAGGCGTCCTGTTGGTGTAAATTGCCAGTGGAAAAGAGAAGGCAGTCATATTTTCCACAGGGCCGTTGAGCCTTGAAACTATTACTGAGTTAGCCCTGTGTGTGTCTGTGTGTGTGTGTCTGTGTGTGTGTGTGTGTGTGTGTGTGTGTGTGTGTGTGTGTGTGTGTGTGTGTGTGTGTGTGTGTGTGTGTGTGTGTGTGTGTGTGTGTGTGTGTGTGTGTGTGTGTGTGTGTGTGTGTGTGTGTGTGTGTGTGTGTGTGTGTGTGTGTGTCTGTGTGTCTGTAGTGAGTGTAGTGTGTGTACTAGTGTGTGTGTAGCTTCATTACATTTTCCACAACAGTTTGCAGAATGCAGCAGGAAGCCCGATGGACAGAGGGAGGAGCAGACGCTCTGGTTAGTGGACCATGGTGAGGAGGAAGAGGAGAACCTCAACGTTCCTCACAGAACCTCAGCTTTGTTGTGTTCTACTCACTTCACCTTCCTCCAGGAACAACTAGCCCCCCCCCAACCCCCCCTCCCTGAGACTCACTGCTGCTAAATGTTGCTGGAGTTAAAGAGTCCTTGAACTCAACACTTGACCTGGAGAACCTCAGAGGAGAACGTCCTGCATGAGGAGAACCTTTAGGAGAACGTCCTGCAGGAGGAGAACGTCCTGCAGGAGGAGAACCTCAGAGGAGAACGTCCTGCAGGAGGAGAACGTCCTGCAGGAGGAGAACCTCAGAGGAGAACGTCCTGCAGGAGGAGAACCTTTAGGAGAACGTCCTGCATGAGGAGAACCTTTAGGAGGAGAACGTCCTGCAGGAGGAGAACCTTTAGGAGAACGTCCTGCAGGAGGAGAACCTTTAGGAGAACGTCCTGCAGGAGGAGAACGTCCTGCAGGAGGAGAACGTCCTGCAGGAGGAGAACCTCAGAGGAGAACGTCCTGCAGGAGGAGAACGTCCTGCAGGAGGAGAACGTCCTGCAGGAGGAGAACGTCCTGCAGGAGGAGAACGTCCTGCAGGAGGAGAACCTCAGAGGAGAACGTCCTGCAGGAGGAGAACGTCCTGCAGGAGGAGAACGTCCTGCAGGAGGAGAACGTCCTGCAGGAGGAGAACGTCCTGCAGGAGGAGAACGTCCTGCAGGAGGAGAACCTCAGAGGAGAACGTCCTGCAGGAGGAGAACGTCCTGCAGGAGGAGAACCTCAGAGGAGAACGTCCTGCAGGAGGAGAACCTTCAGGAGAACGTCCTGCAGGAGGAGAACCTCAGAGGAGAAGGTCCTGCAGGAGGAGAACCTCTGGATCCTCAGGTCTCAGTTCTAGGTTCAGGTTCTGGTCTAAAGGCCTCGGTTCTGAAGAGAACAGATTTTCATTCACTCTGATCTCAGCTCTTCTTCTCTGTTGCATCAGACCTGTAGTATCTGCCTGGTCGTCTGTTGGATGATAATCAGCAGAACTTTGTCTCCAGACCAACAGGAAGCTCACTGTAACCAGTTTAAACCAGTTTAAACCAGTTTAACCAGTCGTTGACCAGCTGGTAGCTGCAGGACACTGGAGGCTCATACATGATGATGATGATGATGATGATGATGATGATGATGATGATGATGATGATGATGATGATGATGATGAAGACGATGCAGCCTCCAACCTGCTGCAGTGACTGACTGATGATGACTGAGTGTGAACTCAGTGAACTGATGACACAGAGGCCTGCAACACACACACACAACCGCAACACACACACAACCGCAACACACACACAACCGCAACACACACACAACCGCAACACACACACAACCGTAACAAACACAACTGCAACACACACACAACTGCAACACACACTCTGTAGAACGATCCAAACGGATCCAGACACCGCTCCGCTGCAGCGCCACCACCTGTCCATCCTCTGCTCTGGTGTGGATGCAGCGCTGCAGCTGCAGGTGTGTGTGTTTTATAACATCAGGGAAAAAAAATAAAAACATTGTCGATCGCCTTTGTCGCCTTTATATGACATCATCATGACATCATGATGACATCACTGATCCAGGTATCGTCAGCATCATCTCCACATATCAGAGCTCCTGTCACCACACCACGCCCCCTCTGCTGGGAGCTCCCAGCATGCTTTGCAACATGTCACATGATGTGAACCTGGAGGAGAGTTCACCCCCCCTCCCCCCTCGCCCCCCCCCCACCCCTAACCCCTCCTCCCCCCCCACACCTTCCTCCTCTTCCTCTTCACTTTAAACGTGACAGAAGGAGCAAACAGAGCAACAAACTAAAACCTCGACAAACTGAGACTCTGAGCTTCTACGGCTTCTCCTCCAGACTCAGTGTGTGTCTGTGTATGTGTATGTGTGTGTGTGTGTGTGTGGGTGTGTGAGTTTTTAAGTGTGTGAAAGTGTGTGTGCAGCAAAATCTGAGTTGTGTGTGAGTGTGAGACTGTGTTCATGCAGTTTATTCTTGACACAATGGGGGTGGACGGTTCAATGACGACTGTCCCCAACACCCGTTACTCACACACACACACACACACAGACACACACACACTAACACACACACACACACAGACACACACACAGCCCGGTGCTGAGTGTCCACCCACACTCAGAGTTCATCTCTGTCCCCTCACATCCGCAGAGCAGCAGGTAGGTAGGAGGTGTGTGGTCCCAGAGAGCCTGGAAGTGTGCATCTCTGTGTGTGTCTGTGTGTGTTTGTGTCTGTGTCTGTGTGTGTGTGTTTGTGTGACTACCATCTTCTAGAATGAAAGGCTAAACTCTGAGCAGCAGATGCTGCAGAGCAACGAGAAGCAGATCAACACTCACACTCTTCACCGCCTCAGCCCAGTGTGTGTGTGTGTGTGTGTGTGTGTGTGTGTGTGTGTGTGTAGCTGCTACTGTACACCTGCATATAAAAATGTTCCTGTTCCATTTCCTGCTGCTGATTTGCATCTCTCTTCCTCTCTCTCTGCTTCAATTTCCTTTTTTCCAGCTTTAGTTTTTTATTGGTGTCACAGTCACGTTGTGTCATTTACATACACACACACGCACACACACACACACACGCACACACACACAGACACACACCAGGTATGACTCCCTGCACCATCTGTTCGTCACATACACTGTAAAAAAAGAAAGAAAGAAAGAAAGAAGACTGAAACAGGAAAGTGAAGCTGAATTCACTTCACCTTCAGTATTGTTGTTATTGTGGGCGGAGCTTGATGACATCACAAACAGGAAGTAATAATGAGCTGCTATAGGTGGATATAATGAGATTAATCCTTCCTTCCTTTAAAAGAGTTAAATATATATACGTATATATGAAAAATTCAAATATAATCTGAATATTTAACAGAAGAAGAGTTAGAAATGTGGATCTGATGTGGGAGGAGGACGGACAGGCCTGAGAACGGAGCAGCTCCAAACCAGGTCAAAGGTCAAAGGTCACGTCAGCCACAGAGGAGGAGGAAACCAACAGCTACTGTACAGTCACACACACACACACACACACACACACACACACACACACACACACACACTGTCCCTGTAGGAGCAGATGAAGGCGCTGTCAGCAGCACCTGCTCCTCCTCCTCCCACTCGCTTCACTAGAAAAGGTGTGTTGGATTCACGCCACATCACGTCTCCGACACGTCAGCTCACAAACAGAGCGGATTCCTTCAACCAGCAGAGTCTTTTCAAAATAAAACACAGTCTTATCAAAATAAAACATCATCCTGATGCTGGAAAAAAAAGTATTTAAAGGGATAGTTCAACATTTTGACAAACTGTCCCATCACCATAACCCCTATAGTCATAGCAGTAGGTTCGTTATCTTTAATTGTCGGTGCAAGCTGTTTTTAAAACGGCGGAGCAGAGCCGTGAGCTGCTCAGAGCTACGCTACGGTGGCTCATGGTTTTGTTTTAGAGGGAAATTCAGAGACTGTTGATGAACAACTGTCCCTGAAGGCAACGTGCATCAGCGGTTTTGCATGAATTTCCCTCTAAAACAACTCTGTGTGGTAACGTTGTGTTATTATCTCATAGTGTGGTGAATGTGCAGGTCACAACTTGTCCACCAGAGCGTTGTGGAGTTGTTGGATTGTGTATTTGATGAGTTTGATGAGGGAAACCAAGAAATCCCATAATGAGCCTCCGTAGCGTAGCTCTGAGCAGCTCACGGCTCTGCTCCACCGTTCTAAAAACAGCTTGCACCGACAATTAAAGGTAACGAACCTACTGCTATGACTATAGGGGTTAAGGTGAGATGAAATGTTGAACTATCCCTTTAAACACCACCACCAGCGAGGAGGTTACATTCGATCCCTCGACCTCCGAGCGGAGAAATCACATGACTCGACCTCTGCAGCGACCGAACACAAAGAGCCGACATTCACCACCGTGTGTTTGTATCAATCCTTTGTTTTTCCTCCACAGTCTCTCTTTGTGTTCCCGTCCGTGTCTTTCTGACCTCTGCCACCTCGTTCTCCTCTTCCTCTCGCTCCTCTTCGCTCTTCTCCACTTCCATTTGTCATCGTTCATCTCCATTTTTCCTCCTTCTCTCTCATTTTTCTTTCCCTCCATCCTTATTATTCCCTCTCATCTCCCTCTCTCTTTTCCCTCCTCTCCTTCCGGTGGTTGTATAATCATTCCTCACCTTTTTCCCCATTTAAAGTTACACTTTCTGTCGTCTGTGGTTTTAATTAATCAGGCGACTCGTTAACGAACTCTCGCGCTCCACCGTTAATTAATCAGGTTTCTGCCTTAATGAACAGTCTAAACTTGTTAAACCTGTTTCGTTCTTAATTAGCCCGTTAGCTCCGGGGCCCTCGTGCTCCGACAAGACTATTATCCTCTACTACGCCTTAATGGCAGCCGCCGCCGCTGCCGCCGCTGCCAGTGTGTGTGTGTGTGTGTGTGTGTCTTCAGATTACCTCACTCCCTAATGGGGCTGCTCAAATATTTATAGGGCAGGAAGCTGAATGGGAAGAATGATAGCGCTCAGGGAGACAGCAGACACTGAGGGAGCACATGAGAAGACTGATGCTGCCTTCAAGTGCTGCTCGTAAGCTCCGACGACTTCCGACCTCCAGAACAAGTTGTGGAGAGATACGGGAAGCCCGAAGGGTCAAAGAAGCAGCGACGTCTCCTTGAACTCACACTGACCGCCGTTTAGATAGCGTTAGCATCTCGTTAGCCACCGGGAAACAAACATCACGACATCTTATACATGTTAATCATCACGTTAATGAAACTGTGACTTTAAGTGATGCTTAAAAAATACTTAAAGCTCCTTCAAAATAAAGGTAGATGTTTGTGTTAAAGCTCCTTCAGAATAAAGGTGTTTCTATTAAAGCCTTAAAACCAGCCGTCAGGACTTCCTGTCACTTTGTGATGTCACAACTAAGCCCCGCCCCCTCACCACCTGGACCCACCATCCATTGAACAACAACTTACAGGATTTGGTTTCTCTGAGTGTTTTATTCTGAAAATCTGCTCTGCTTTTTTTATTGGATCACTTTATAAAACAGTTAGCCAATCAGAAGTGAAGCTCAGAGCCTCCTTCTCTCTTCTGATTGGCTGACACCGACCTGTTGTGTCTAGAGCTCCAGAGAGAAGCTGAGAGAGAGAGGAGATGGAAAACTACACTGAGATGGTTTTTAAATCAAACCCTTCAAAATAAAAGACAGAAAAAGAAGAAGAAAGAGAAGAAAGTAAAACATGGGCGTGTCTGAGGGCTTTGTTGTGACATCACAAAGTGACAGGAAGTCCTGACGGCTGGTTTTAAGGCTCAGGTTCTGTGTGCATTTCTCTGAGTCTCAGTATTAATATAGAACCTAGAGCTGATCAATAATCAATCGATACTCAGAGAAAACTGTGCCGGTGGATTAAACCCCAGGCGTTCAGACACTAAACGAGTTCTTCTGAGAATAAATGCTGAGGGTGAAGTGAAGTCCAGTCCGTGTGTGACTGGACGTCGCAGGTTACCGTAAGTCAGTGAGTAAAACATTCTCATAAAACCGGCGCCTCGTGGCCAGAACGATGTCACCGCGCTGAAATGTAGCTGCGTCGTGGTGCGTTCAGGGGCTGCGGGAGAGATTACTGTCACTCAGCGCCGCAGTGATTCAGAGTTGAGCATGAAAACAGGACGATGTGCAGCGGAATAATTCAGTTCAGATCCCACTCCTTGTGTTTTTTTTTTTGTTCCTCGAGGCGAGTGAAGCCCCGCTCTGCCAACAGAGTGAGGTAACTCCACTTGTTTCCAATTCTGTCTCCGTTTCAGAAATTCTCTGGCAACAACGACTGTGAGGAGCTTGAAGACAAAAAAAAAGAGAAGAAAAGAAGTAGAAAAGGGGAAGATGAAGGCAGATTGCTGCAACACGCAACATCTTAACCCTCCTGGGTCAAGGGAGGAAGGAAGGAAGGAAGGAAGGAAGGAAGGAAGGAAGGAAGGAAGGAAGGAAGGAAGGAAGGAAGGAAGGAAGGAAGGAAGGAAGGACAAAGAAAAAGAAGGAAGGAAAGAAGGAAGGAAGGAAGGAAGGAAGGAAGGAAGGAAGGAAGGAAGGAAGGAAGGAAGGAAGGAAGGACAAAGAAAAAGAAGGAAGGAAAGAAGGAAGGAAGGAAGGAAAAAGGGAAGGTAAGATAGATGGAGGTAGTGAACAGATTGGGTCAACTGGGTCAAAAAGGTAGGAAGAAGTAAGGATGAAGGGAAGGAAGGAAGGAAGGATGGACAAATGAATGAAGGAAAGAAGGAAGGAAGGAAGAGTCAAAGGATTGTGGAAAGAAGGAAGGGAGAAAGGAAGGAATGAAAGAAGGAAGGAGGGAGGAAGGGAACAGATTGGGTCAAGAAGGAAGGAAGGAAGGAAGGGAAAAAGGGACTGTGGAAAGAAGGAAAGAAGGGGAAGGGAAAAGGAAGGAAAGAAAGATGGATGGAGGGCAAGGAAGGAAGCAGAAGGAAGGAGGAACGATGGAAGGAAGGAAGGAAGGAAGAAAGGAAGGAAGGAAGGAAGGAAGGAAGGAAGGAAGGAAGGAAGGAAGGAAGGAAGGAAGGAAGGAAGGAAGGAAGGAAGGAAGGAAGGAAGGAAGGATTGTGGAAAGAAGGAAGGGAGAAAGGAAGCAATGAAGGAAAGAAGGGAGGACGAAGGAAAGGAAGGAAGGGAAAAAGGAAGGAAGGAAGGAAGGAAGGAAGGAAGGAAGGAAAGAAAGAAGGATGGAGGAAGGGAACATATTGGGTCAATAAGGAAGGAAGGAAGGAAGGAAGGAAGGAAAGAAAGAAGGAGGAAGGGAACAGAAGGACAACAGGAGGGTTAAGAAAGAAAAAAAGAAAGAAACAGAGTGAGAATGAAAGTTGCTGTGGCGCAACCTAGGAAACGAACGTTGATGATGATGATGATGTCACTCATTCACAGATTCACCAATGCACAGGTTATCTTTAAATCTGCAGAAGAAGGGAGAGAAGGAGGGAGAGAAGGAAACGGAGAGGTGACGACATGGATGTGGCATCTCGCTGAGGAAGGCCGAGCCGAGGCGATGACATCATCACGGCGGCGAAGACAAACACACGGCGGCGGCGAAAACGAAGAGAACAGGAGGTCAAGGTGTTGTGTTACACGGACGAGAGTGAGGTAGGTGAGGAAGGAAGGATGAGAGAAAGAAGGAGAGAAGAGAGAAGGAGAGAGAGAGAGGTGTTCTGGCGAGGAAAGAAAGAAGGAAACAATAAAAGACAGAAAAGAAGGAAGGAAGGACAGAGAGAAGAAGAAAGAGAGAGGAGAGCGAGAGGTCAGTATGAACTCAGTGTTGAGGGACTGGGTGGAACCAGATGGGAAACACATGCTGGGAAACACACACACACACACACACACACAAACACACACACACACACACGCTGCAGCGAGGGTGGGCGGAGTCTCGCGGCGATGACCTCTTGACACCAGATGGAGGGATGACACTCGTTTACTCATCTTCCTCCTTTCCTCCTTCGTCCTGTCACTCACTCACTCTCCGTGTCAGAGAGAAGATACCGTAACGTTGCAGGAATGCTGCGTTCAAGTCGCGTGGGAGAGGAGAGCGTCGTTGGTCTGAGGCTGTGAAGTGAGTTCATTAAAGGGATAGTTCAACATTTTGGCAAATCGGCCCATAACCCCTATAGTCATAGCAGTAGGTTTGTTACCTTTAATTGTCGGTGCAAGCTGGTTTTAGAACAGTGGAGCAGAGCCGTGAGCTGCTCAGAGCTACGCTACGGAGGCTCATTATGGGATTTCTTGGTTTCCCTTCATCAAACTCATCAAATACACAATCCAACAACTCCACAACGCTCTGGTGGACAAGTTGTGACCTGCACATTCACCACGCTATGAGATAATAACACAACGTTACCACACAGAGTTGTTTTAGAGGGAAATACAGAGACTGTTGATGAACAACTGTCCCTGAAGGCAACGTGCATCAGAGGTTTTACATGAATTTCCCTCTAAAACAACTCTGCTAAGACTAAGAGGGATTTATGGCAATGGGCCAATTTGCCAAAAATGTTGAACTATCCCTTTAAAAAACATCAATCAGTGTTTCTCAAACCACCAGACGTTGCCTTCACTGTTCTGAACCAGAGTCACGTAAAACACAAATTAGAGAGTGTAAGGAGAAGCAGATGCAGCGTGTGTGTGTGTGTGTGTGTTATTCATAATCACACACACACACACACACACCTTGACGCCGTTGTCGGGGAGTTTATGACGACGACCACAGGTGTCGAGAGCGGGCTCCTCATCATCGCCATGGAGACAATCAGACGTTCACACTTCAGCTTCTGTGTGAGCGCGTGGGAGCGGAGGCGTCATGCTGTGTCATCAACTCACCCACACACACACACACACACACACACACACACACACACACACACACACACACACACACACACGCACACACACAGGAACATGTGACCCGGCCATGAAGACGACATGTCGATGTTTTCATGTTCACTGAAGCAAGACGGACGTTTCTCCCACGTTTTCCTCTTTACCTTGAACGCACCACACGACTAATAATCGATTAAATGCACAACAACTGATTATTACATTAATCGACAAATATTTTTTAACACTTTATCGACCAAAGAATTGATCGATTAATCGTTTAAATAATCAACAGATTAATGGATAATTAAAACAGTCGTTAGTTGCCCTATGACATCACTTCCTGTCATGTGACGCTGCTTCAATATGAACGGGTTACATCGTAGAGACGTGACTGAATGAACTTCACAACACACACGCACGCACTGGATGATGTCACAGCGAGCGCAGACGACAGGCGGCGTGATGATGATGACATCGTCTCAGAGTCACTAATCGCCCCCGACCGCCACTGATCACAACCATGTGACCTCCACGCCGCCGCCTCCCGCCTCCTGCCTCCCGCTGCGTTCACATGGAAACCATCTGGGCTTTTCCACGCATCAGTGTGACTGATGTGGTTCCCGTGGAAACACAGCGGCGGCGGCGGCGGCGACCACGAATACGACCACAACGTCCGTCAGCTACTTCCTGTGTCAGGTGTCTGAAACTAATGATGTCATCAGTCGGTCAGGTAGATCGACAACAGGTGCGACCAGCTGCGAGGCGGAGGCGGTGGCGGCGGTCGCCACGACAACCACCGCCACCACCGCCACCGATGTGTCGTCTGGTGTCAGTCTGCCGCGGCGCTCAAACAGCTGACGAGCCGATTCGCTAGAGAGTGAGTCAGTGGTGAATTCTGGGAAAGGGTTGGGTAAGGATGACCAGGACTGATGGGAAACACATCAACACACACACACACACACACACACACACACACACACACACACACACACACGTTCCAGATTGTTATGTATTTTATTGCCCTGGCAACGCAGCAGTGACAGTCGTGCCAGTGATGGATGTTTGAATTTAACTGAGTGGAAGGAGAGCGAGAGACAAAAGAGAAAAACTAACAGAAACTAAAAGGCTTTTACTTTGAAAGAATCCAGGATTTCACAACAAAAGCACACACACACAACGAACGACCGACTCACTAACAGACGGCTCTGTTTCTACCTGACCTTTGACCTTTATCCTCGAACATCAAACCTCCTTCACAATAAAACCAAACTCCTGCAAAGTTGCTGAAAATTAATGTATGAAGGCTTTTACTTTGAAAGAATCAGTGATTTCAGAATAAAACCACACAATGAACGACAGACTCACTAACAGACTGTTTTGTTTCTACCTGACCTTTGACCTTTACCCTGATTTAAGCTGAAACTAGGTCAAACATCAAACCTGCTTCACAATAAAACACTCAGAAACTTATGAAGGCTTTTACTTTGAAAGAATCTGTGATTTCAAAACAAAAGCACAAACACAATGAACGACCGACTGTTTTGACCAATTAAAAACCGAGCAGATTTCAGAATAAAACACTCAGTTGTTGTTGGATGGTGGGTCCAGGTGGAGAGGGGGCGGGGCTTAGTTGTGACATCACAAAGTGACAGGAAGGGTTACGGCTCAGTTTTTTTGAATACACAGTTTCAAACACACACAGAGCTTCCCTCCTGGAAGTCAGGACACACACCGACAGTTTACCCAGGATAGAGTGCACGACGTAACACACACTGTAACACACACTGTAACACACACTGTAACACACACACATCCACATTCTTTGCAGCTGAACTAGAATAAATACATCCTGTATTTACAGATGCGTCTGTGACCTCATGGAAAAAGTGAAATGTACGTTTGCAAACTTAATTTTCTGCTGCGGCTCAAACCTCAGACCAGAGAGATATTAGTGGTTTCAGATCAGGATTATTAGAAGAAGCTGAGGCTGAAGCTGAGGCTGAAGCTGAGCACAAAGACCAGAGGCAGAGCTCTGGAGCCTGAGGTCTGACCTTCAGGGTTCTGGGTCAGAACCCGGTTCCCTCTCCGTCTGCATCGACTGGACTTCATCTGAACCTCCACTGGTTCCCAGTCGGTCACGAGCTCTGAGTTTCACTTCAGACTTCTCAACGCGTTGCACTTTATTGTGAAATTATGGATCTTTTCTTTTCCTCTGAAGAATAAATATTAAAATCAGACGTTCTCCTTCATGGTCTGAATCTAAAGGTTAAATAAAGGTTTAAAGTTCTGA
The DNA here is from genome assembly GCA_030347415.2 of Decapterus maruadsi. Lineage (NCBI taxonomy): Eukaryota > Metazoa > Chordata > Actinopteri > Carangiformes > Carangidae > Decapterus > Decapterus maruadsi. The sequence goes on from CM064891.1 coordinate 25,592,783, forward strand.
CCTGAGCAGGTTCTGGTTCTGGTCTCGGCTCCTCCCGGACTAAACCTGCGCGCGGTCTCCTGGATCGCCGGTTTGATCTCTACGTAAACCCAGAGGGTTTTCTGTCAGAGAGAAACTCCCTGGTCCTCACCGCAGAAAACGGGAAGTTGCATCATGAGCGATTGGCCAATGGCAGGGTTACCGCTCGCCGCTCGCCGTCAGCGGCTGCGTGTGTGTGAGCATGAGTCCAACATGTTGTAACTGATCAAAGTTATTTACATCCTCTGTGACGTCATAGCAACGGTTTGACTCAGGAAGAAACTACCGCTGACCAGTTTGACCAGTTCACACTTCCTGTTTATTATTATTATCTGTTTCATTAATGGAATAAGATCTGGAACCTCCTACTATTAACACACAGAGCAGATTTCAGAATAAAACCCTCAGAGAAACCAAATCCTGCAAGTTGTGACATCACAAAGTGACAGGAAGTCCTGACGGCTGGTTTTTACAGCTTTAACACAAACATCTACCTTTATTTTGAAGGAGCTTTAACACAAACATCTACCTTTATTTTGAAAGAGTTTTAACACAAACATCTACCTTTATTTTGAAGGAGCTTTAACACAAACATCTACCTTTATTTTGAAAGAGTTTTAACACAAACATCTACCTTTATTTTGAAACTTTAATATAAATCTACCTTTATTTTGAAGAGTTTTAACACAAACATCTACCTTTATTTTGAAAGAGTTTTAAAACAAACATCTACCTTTATTTTTTTAACACAAACATCTAAAGAGTTTTAACACAAACATCTACCTTTATTTTGAAGGAGCTTTAACACAAACATCTACCTTTATTTTGAAGGAGTTTTAACACAAACATCTACCTTTATTTTGAAGGAGCTTTAACACAAACATCTACCTTTATTTTGAAGGAGCTTTAATACAAACATCTACCTTTATTCTGAAGGAGCTCCAACAGAAACCTCTACTTTTATTGTGAAGGGGCTCCAACAGAAACCTCTACTTTTATTTTGAAGGAGCTCCAACAGAAACCTCTACTTTTATTGTGAAGGGGCTGCGGGCCGTGTGCAGCCTGTGCAGCTGTGGTTTTGTACAGTTGTTGTCAACTTTGCTCCGACCTTAATTGACAGCAGACGTTTGTTTTTAATCCTCAACAATCTGCTGCTTTTTTTTTTTTTTGTTCATGAGTTCATATTTTCAGCCAGAGTGAAGTTGCAGCTCCAGCTGTTTGCCACCTGTTCAGCTGTTGCGTGCATTTCCTCCTCCTCCTCCTCCTCCCGTCCACATGCAAACATCTACTTTCCATTTACGTCGCTGCTGCCTCACCATCTCGTCAGTAAAGCGTCGTCCGATTGGCCGCTCGGGGCTCGTGCCTGCGACCCGCGAGCTGACGCTGCACTAAGACAAACTCTCACGCTGGAGGTCAAAGGTCGACGGCTCCGTCTGTCGTTCCATCTGATCTGCTGCGGTTCATTGGGAGCATTATTGTGTTGATGAAAGACACATTTCTCCCCCCCAAAAAAATCCTCGAAGCCTCAAACGAGAGTTACCCAACCAGAGCCGGACAGCTGCAACAATATGAGGGAGGAGGGAGGGGGGAGGGGGGGGAGGGGGGGGCGAGGGGGCTGTGGGGGGGATCGGAGGTCGGCGAGGGTCTATTTTTATCTCCTGAGTCGTGTCTCGGTGTAAACGGAGGAGAAGCAGCAGCAAAGCATCTGATAACCTTGGCACAGAGCAGTGTGTAGCGTGTTTGTGTGCGTGTGCGTGTGTGTTGTTGTCGTCATCATCATCATCACACAACCTCACTGTGGGGCGGGGCCTTGTTGTGACATCACAAAGTGGCAGGAAGTCGCTCGTTTTGAGGCCTTACTGGAGCTTTAATAGAAACATCTACCTTTATTTTGAAGGAGCTTTAATAGAAACATCTACCTTTATTTTGAAGGAGCTCAAACACAAACGTCTACCTTTATTTTGAAGGAGCTTTAACACAAACATCTACCTTTATTGTGAAGGAGCTCAAACACAAACGTCTAGCTTTATTTTGAAGGAGCTTTAACACAAACATCTACCTTTATTTTGAAGGAGCTTTAACACAAACATCTACCTTTATTTTGAAGGAGCTTTAATAGAAACATCTACCTTTATTTTGAAGGAGCTTTAACACAAACATCTACCTTTATTTTGAAGGAGCTTTAACACAAACATCTACCTTTATTTTGAAGGAGCTTTAACACAAACATCTACCTTTATTTTGAAGGAGTTTTAACACAAACATCTACCTTTATTTTGAAGGAGCTTTAACACAAACATCTACCTTTATTTTGAAGGAGCTTTAATACAAATATCGACCTTTATTTTGAAGGAGCTTTAATACAAACATCTACCTTTATTTTGAAGGAGCTTTAACACATAACGCGCCCTCTGCTGCGTTTGTTGTTGTTTTTTCATGATATCGTCTCATATTTTCTGGCTTGAACCTCTCGTCCTGTTCCTGAGTCATGTTTAGATTACTGTGTGTGTGTGTGTGTGTGTGTGTGTGTGTGTGTGTGTGGCGTGTTGGGACAGGTAACCTCCTCTCCTCGACCACAGAGTCAGAATGAAACTAAAATCACGGCTGCAGCTTCAACCGACCGACCGGTCAAACCAGTAACACCGGGTCTGGACTGGTGTGTGATGTCATCTGTCGTCCATGGCAACAGGACACGACAACAAGAAACAACAACAACGGCAACGGAGCCGAAACAAATCTGTTCAGGAGTCCAGTTCAGGGACCGACCGTCTCAACCAGCACGACCACATGAAAACAGGAAACAAACTAGTTTTAGAGAAAGTCCCTGAACGCAACACGAGCAGCTGGGAATCCCCGCGTCACCTGTCAAACAACAACAACAACAACAACAACAACAACAACAACAACAACAACAACAAACACCACCCAGTTCATCAGAGCAGCAGCAGCAACATGATAAAATCCTACAGCCTTGAACGCACCGTCAGGAAACAACACAGAGTCATTCACACATCTGGCGGCTAATACAGTCCTGATAGGGCGTCACCGCGGCAACGCTGAAGCTCAGGGGGGTCAGAGGTCACATCCTACAGTACGAGACCTTCACCTTGCCCCAATCCATCCCATAATCCACAGCGTCCTGGTGATGATGAGAGGAGGAGGAGCGCACCACGCCACGACTGTTACCGTAACACAGCACAGTTTGTCGCTGTTGCTAGGCAACGGGAGCCAGGGTTTATCAACACAACAACATCCCAGGTGAGAACAGGAACTCCTCGTCTCACACACACACACACACACACACACACACACAGACACACACACACACACACACACACACACACACACACACACACACACACACACAGACACACGCAGGTCCTACCTGATGGTCTCAGTTTGGCTTCAGTCCAGACCGACGGTGCGTTCAGGGGCCGTGGGACCTGAGAGACACAGAACCAGAGTTACAGGTTTTATATTAAACATTAAACATGTGATCAATATATAAAGGTTTCACATAAATATTGATTATTATTCATTGATTAATGCCGATAGCGAAGCATCAGGATCAACGTCCGGTTCACACGGAGGAAACTTTCACTTTCTGTTTTCTGTCAAGTTTCAGCCTCAGGATGTTTGTCAGGAACGACTTTCAGCGGCGGAAGAATGAGACAGAAAATATCTCAGCGTGTGTGTGCGTGTGTGTGCGTGTGTGTGTGTGTGTGTGTGTGTGTGTGTGAGAGAGAGAGAGAGCATGTTTGCATTTCTGAGGGAGTCCGGTTCTATAGCAACAGGAAACAAACAGGATGTGGTGGAGGAAGTGGTCACCGGAGGTGTGAGGCAACCCCCCCCCCCCCCCCCTTTCCCATTTTCCCATTTCTCACACACACACACACACACACACACGTAAATATTTTATCAAAGAACGACAATCTAGGAGACGAGGTCGGCAGAGTAATGCTGCGTTCAAAACAACTCGGAGGTCGGAATTCCCAACTAGGAAATTCCAGACTTCCGACATCATTGCGTTCACGCTGCAGGAACTTGGAAGAGAAAAAACATGGAAACTGAAGGAAGTTTGGCGTGTTGTGGCTCATGATAACCGTGAAGCGTTGTTTCCGTCACATACAATCACTTTGTATCGGCTTCTGCAACAAAACCAGATTAAAACCTCAACAAACAACTTTAAGTCTTAATTCCAACCGTTTCAGACGACGGCCGCCATGTTTTGATGTTGTCGTGACGTCAAGTCGGAAAGTCAGAGCTCTGAAATGACACCAGAGTTCCCGACCTGTAATTTTTGAGTTTGATGCCGTTCAATTTGTTTTTGACAACTCGGAGCTTGTTTTTCCCGGGTTGTCCTGAACGCACCATCACAGCAGGAACATCAGGCCACAAAGAGAGATGTTCTGCCTCTGCTCTGGTCTGACATTCAGACTCACTGTGACAGAACGGCAGCTCCTATCAGAACCAAACCCAGACCGTCAGCGCCGTCAGGACTTCCTGAACCATCTGCTGTGATTCTGCTGCTTCTACAGGGAATATTTTAGAGACGCTGGCAGTTTTAAAACATCGGTTCTGTTTCTGTCAGAAAATCTTTGTATTGGAGTCAATGAGGAGCAGAGACAGACGTGGCCGCACTCAGAGGCTGATCATTTAAATTCTGTCAGTCTCTCTGAGATGTTGAGCACATGGTGAGAAACAGAACAAGTTTGTCTACAAAACTGGAAAAACTCATGTGTGTAGAGAGTAAACTGTGTCCAGGAGGAGCGTGGGAAGAGGAAAGTTTTAGGTGATTTCAGACGACTTCTCCCACTCTAACTGATGATGTCATCACTCTGACACCAACATTCCGTGCAATACACACCCATTATAATCTCAGCATTTCTCCAAAAATGATCATGGTCATTGATCAGTGATTGATCAGAAACTATACAACCTATCACAACGTGGAGTAACACGACAACACACCAGACTTGTGTCTCCTGTTTCCAGTGTGAACGGAGTCTGGAGGTGAAAGTCTGGCCGAGCAGCAGCAGAATGTGGAGGAAAGTTCCTTCAGTTCATCTGATTCCTCGTCTCACACAAACACACACACACACACACATCATGTACACACACGCACGCACACACGCACAGCTGGAAAATGCCAAACACAGACACACACGCAAAAACTTCCACACACACCGACAACATAATGAATGGAAAACATCAAAACACTCAGTGACAGAAAAATGGACGGTCACATGTGCCACACACACACGAACACACACACACGAACACACACACAGACACACACACATGAACACACACACAGTGGGGCGGCTGTTTTCAGATCAGATTTTTCCGAGTCGTCCTTCAGCTCCGGTCTTCCAGGACGACGGCAGGAAAACTATGACACTGTTTTTCTGTTTCATGTCTGTCAAAACACACACACACACACACACACGCCATGTGTGTGTGTGTGTGTGTGTTTTCCAGGAGGAGCGCGAGGCTCCAGCTGTGACGCCGTCTCTTATTGGTCGGTTCCAACATGATCACACTTCATCTACGACGCAGCAGCTCCTCTGCTTGTTTCTACCCACAATCCCTCTGGGCAGCGAGCACTGACCGTGTCCGGGCCTGAGGGGGGCGCCATCACCGCCGTCACCGCCGTCACCGCCGTCACCGCCGCCGACACCGGCCTGACATCACACACACACACACGCTCATCCATATCCGTTCATAAACCAGACGTCTGAGCTTCGACCCACTGAACTTTTTTTCCTTTTACATATTTTTTTCTATTCTACTTTTTTTTTTTTTTAAATTCTGCAACTCTTGGATGGATTTTAGTTGTTGCTGTTCTTTTTGTTAGTGGAATAGAAGATATATGTGAAAAAAAATAAATAAATAAAATAAAAACTGGAAAAGAAATATTCACATGTACTGTTTTTAGGGCATTTTTCCCAACTGGGAATCTGGGATTGCAAAAAAACTAAAACTCCATCCAAATCAAGTGTGTTACTAATCAATGACATGTCCAAGACTGGTACAACCGCCCTCAACAGATCCAGTTTGCATTCAGTAAAGTGAAAATATCCCCCTTCTTCTTGTGCTTTTTGAGCCATTTTTGGTCATAGGAGCCTCTTTACTGGCATTTAAGGGGTTAAAAGTCTGAAATCAATTGAATATTTGGTATTGATCATCAGAGGACGAGTAGAATAGAAGATGTAATGCAAAAAAAAAATGGACAAAGATCTCTGCTGTATGGAGCTTTAATACATCTACCTTTATTCTGAAGGGTTAAAGGGTCGTTCCGTAGCGTGTGAGGAGGTGAAGGAGCCGCTGTGACGCTGCTGCAGCTCGTTAGCGTGTGGATGTAAACATGGAGCTGATGAAACCGGGCGACACCGAGAAAAAAAAAAAAAAAGCTCATGAATAAATTTCTCTCTCTCTCTTTCTGCACAACGACCTACACGAGGCGTTCACAGTCGGTCTGTAAAAGTGGGTGTTTTCCTCCGTTTCTGCAACTTTTCAGCCCGAGTCAGCAAGAAAGAGAAAGAAAAAAATCCGCTGCAAGAATCTCCACGGAGTTGAGTCATAAAGACCCGGCTGAGGTGAAAGCAGTTTAGAGATCACACACACAGCAACGTTAATGAGTCGCATTTAAATACGAACGCACGCTTTTTATGTTAAAGCTGCAGCCGACCCTTCAAAATAAAACGCAGGGGAAAGAAGAAGGGAAAGGAGCTGCTGAATATTCCTGCAGGAAAAGCTCCAACACCAGTGGAAAGAATGAAAATCCTGAAACTCTGACATCATAAAACTGACCCTGTTGTTAAATTTCCTGCCGTCATTTATCCTGAAATCTCATAAAACTTTTATGGATACATCCTCCAAAATCATAAAGTGCTGCTCGGTCTGTGTCGCGCACACACACACACACACACACACACACACACGCTGTGACTCAGTAAAAACACAGTGTCATTTTAAAAAGTGTGTCAGGGACTAGTTTCAGCGGCGGATTGATACACAACTGTACGTGCACGGGGCTGGTTTCTCCTCGGCTGCTCGGCCAATTAATTACAACCTTTAAATATGAAAAAAAAAACACGTAACCTGGTATTAACTCCTGCTAATCATCCCTCTCTACCTCTCTTTTCCCTCTCTCCATCCGTGCAGATGGAAAGATGAAGGTGGAGAGACGAGAAGAGCCGGAGCACAGACGGAGAGCGAGAGGTGTGGAATATTCCTCTGTTGATTTTCCGTCCTCTGTGGAGCGAGGCCTCCGGGCGAGGAAAACTTTACTTTCTATTCTCATCTCTTCCCTGTTCTCTCTCTCTCTCTGTTTCTGCTTCTTCCTCGTCTCCGACAACAGACGACGACTACAGCTGTTAGTGGTTCTGTTTCTGTCCTGGTCCTGGTCCTGATCCTGATCCTGGTCCTGGTCCTGGTCCTGGTCCCCCCCCCCCCCCCCAAGAAGTCGTCGGTCGATCGATCGCAAAAAAAAAAAGAAAACAAAACAAAAACAAACATTTAAAGCCGTCAAAATCAACAACGACTGAACTGTGAATGAAAGGCTGGTGGGCTTTTAATTTGAAGGAGCAGACACAGGAAGTCACACTGACACTCCTGGGCGCGTCGTCTCTGCGATGTCGCGGTTCTGAGACACTTAAAGGTAGAGTCTGGGAGTTTTGTTCGTTGCAGTTCGCCTCCTCTCGGGCTAAGCTGCGTAGCCTCCTTTGTTGTCATGACAACAAAGGATAGGAAATACAGTCCGAGTGAAGCGCTGGAGCCGTCGGCCGAGAGCCGACCGCCACCAACACCGGGAGCCTCCGGTGTTATGTTGATTTATGCCGTCATAGTGAACTGGGAAGATGGTGTTAGCGGCGGATGCTAACCGCTACCGCTAGCCGAAGTTAGCATCGAGCTAGCTCACTACTACGGCTCTCATACTTGTTACCAGTAGAGGCTTTAGTTGTCGGTGACGGTCGGGATCGGTCCGCGGCTGTATTTATTTGTCTTTGTTGTCCTGATGCTGCAGCTGAGAGAGAGAGACGTGCTAGCACTCGTTAGCATCAGAGACAGCTAACGGCTAGCAGCCCTGAGCTACTACTTCACCTGAGCTCCGTCATTGGCTGGAGACAAAACACCACACAGGACTAGAAGCCCAAAGGTGACGATTAAGGCAGATTCCATTTGTAAATAAGTCTAATGTTTATTTCTGGACACAAAACTTAACAATGAACCAAGATCCAAACCCACAAACACACAAACAACCACCACAACGCTTCTTCCTGTTTGACTCACACATCGATCACAGTCGATCGATCAATACACACAGGTCATTTATTAACTTCATTTATTGATATTCTTTTACTTTATCTAATCTATTGTTATTGATGAACAAGCTGTGTCTGATTAAAACACAAAGAAGCCGAACCACGGTGGCCCGGAAGGTCAAAACCTCCAACACAACAGGAAGTGTTTCTGGGGACCAATCAGTCAACCAACCAGACGCTCGGCTGGTTGCTATAACGACTCAGCCAATCAGCAAGAGGCCATTTAACTCAAAGCAAAGTTTGTAAAAAAAAAAAGAAAAAGAAAAAAAAGCCGACGGCCAATCAGGATGCGGCCAATCAGGCTCCGGCCAATCAGCTGCCGTCTCTGACTCTCCAGGGTTTTTATGGTTCCTCTGAACTGAAGAGAAGACGAGGAAGGAAAAAGTTTTTATTCCACTGTTAAGCTGCTCATTATGGAGCCAGACACACACACACACACACACACACACACACACACACACACACACACACACACACACACACACACACACACAGTAACACACTGACACACAAACACGCACACGCTGCAACACACACACACACACACACACAGGAACACACATAACTTCCCACCTGATGCAAACACACACACACAACACACACAACACTTGCAGCTTTGCCCCTTCAGACTTTAGACACACACATACACACAAACACACACACACAGACGCACACACACAAACGCACACACACAGACCACAAAGGAATTTCCAAGTTTCATATAAAACTGATAATGGGATGTGTCCCAGCGGGAGTGGAAAATCAGAGGTGACTTACGAGCCTCCACATTCCAACCACACACACACACACACACACACACACACACACACACACACACACACACACACACACACTGCAACACACACACACACACACTGCAACACACACACTAACTCCTGCTCCTCTGGGAAGAGAGAGAGAGTCTGGCAGAGAGAAAACAGTTAACTCCTCTAAGTTTCCATGTCTTCACAGCACCGGCCTCTTCCTCCTCCTCCTCCTCCTCCTCCTCCTCCTCCTCCTCCTCCTCCTCCTCCTCCTCCTCCTCCTCTTCCTCCTCCTCTTCCTCCTCCTCCTCTTCCTCCTCCTCTTCCTCCTCCTCTTCCTCCTCCTCCTCCTCCTCCTCTTTCTCCTCCTCCTCCTCCTCCTCCTCCTCCTCCTCCTCCTCCTCCTCCTCCTCCTCCTCCTCCTCTTCCTCCTCCTCTTCCTCCTCCTCTTCCTCCTCCTCCTCCTCCTCCTCCTCCTCCTCTTCCTTTGGTTTCAATGGACGGACGGAGAAGGAGAAGAACTGAACATGTTGCACAAAGAAAGTAAAAAAAGGAAAGAAAAGGGAGTAAGAAGTGAAAGTGAAGGAGTGAGAGAACAGAGAGGAAGAGGAGGAAGAGGAGGAGGAGGAGGAGGAGGAAGGAGGAGGAAGAGGAGGAGGAGGAAGAGGAGGAGGAGAGTAAAGGGGAGAGGGTGAGATGAGGACAAGAGAGAAAGAGAAAGAGGGAGAGATGATGGAGGGATGTGGAGAAGGAAAGAGAAAATATTTCACTAAGATAAGACAGGATTCCTCTCCACTCCTCCTCCCTCCCTCCTCCATCCCTCCATCCCTCCTCCATCCCTCCATCTCTCTGCTCTCCTTCTGACCGTTGATCAATCGCTCACCTTCATCTTCATCTCTGCTTCACTGAAGCTCCTTCACAATAAAGGTCGACATTAAAGCCTTAAAACCAGCCGTCAGGACTTCCTGTCACTTTGTGATGTCACAACTAAGCCCCGCCCCCAGGATTGCAGGATTTGGTTTCTCTGGGTGTTTTATTCTGAAATCTGCTCTGCTTTTGATTGGATCACTTTAGAAAACAGTCAACCAATCAGAGGAGAGGCTCAGAAACCTCCTCTTGTCTTCTCCACCCCCCCCCCCCCCTCCCCCATCATGTCGTTCACTCCTCCAGTCATCCCTCCATCCCTCCTCCTCCTCCTCCTCCATCTGCTCCTCATCTCACTTCTGTCTCTATGACGTCACACGCTCGTCTTTCTCCCTCCATCATCCCTCCATCCTTTCATTCTGTTTCTCTCCTCTTCCTTCCATCTGTACAACCCCCCCCCCCATCCCCCTCCCCCCTCTGTCCTGTCATCCCTCCATCATGAGGCTCTGTTTGCCAGGAGACCAGAGGCTATGATACACTGCCACTACCTGCTGCGTGTGTGTTTCTGTGTGTTTCAGTGTGTGTGTGTGTGTGTGTGTGTGTGTGTGTGTGTGTGTGTGGTCCTGGCAGCGTTCGGAGCACAGACGGTCTAAGGGGCTTATACCTGCAGCGAGCGAGAGAGAGAGAGATGAATGTAGAGTGTGTCATAAAAAAACTGGACGTCAAGGTGATGCAGCACCTGTCTGTGTGTGTGTGTGTTTCAGTGTGTGTGTTTCAGTGTGTGTGTGTGTGAGGAGGAAGCTGGGTTGTGTTTGGTAACATGAGTTTTGTGGTTGAGTTACGACACACACACACAGAAACAGTAATATAGGTCAGACGGAACGACAGACACGTGAGAGAGAAAATGAAATGATAGAAAAAACAGAACGAGTGAATCTGGTTCATTAATTATTAATTATTAAATAATTAACCTCAGAATAAAAGTAGATGTTTGTGTTAAAGCTCCTTCAAAATAAAGGTAGACGTTTGTGTTAAAGCTCTTTCAAAATAAAGGTAGATGTTTGTGTTAAAGCTCCTTCAAAATAAAAGTAGATGTTTGTGTTAAAGCTCCTTCAAAATAAAGGTAGATGTTTGTATTAAAGCTCCTTCAAAATAAAGGTAGATGTTTGTGTTAAAGCTCCTTCAAAATAAAGGTAGATGTTTGTGTTAAAGCTCCTTCAAAATAAAGGTAGATGTTTGTGTTGAAGCTCCTTCAAAATAAAGGTAGATGTTTGTGTTAAAGCTCCTTCAAAATAAAGGTAGATGTTTGTGTTAAAGCTCCTTCAAAATAAAGGTAGATGTTTGTGTTAAAGCTCCTTCAAAATAAAGGTAGATGTTTCTATTAAAGCCTTAAAACCAGCCGTCAGGACTTCCTGTCACTTTATGATGTCACAACTAAGCCCCTGCCCCCTGGACCCACCATCCAACAACAACTTGCAGGATTTGGTTTCTCTGGGTGTTTTATTCTGAAATCTGCTCAATTTTTTAATTGGATCACTCTTAGAGCCTCCTCCTCTCCTCCTCCTCTCTTCTGATTGGCCGACACCGACCTGCTGTTACCATAGCGCTCCAGAGAGAAGCTGGAAAACTACACCGAGATGGATTTTACATCTTCTCCTGGATCTGCCCTTCAAAATAAAACCTATTTTTTTCCTGTGCTCACTCAGTGTTTTTTCTTTCTTCCCTGAGAGCGACCTTGTTGCTAGGCGACACGCTGCCCATGTCCACTTCCTGTTCCTCAGCTCAGCAGCACATGTATGGAGCAGCATCATTTTCCTATGGGATGTAAATGAGCTGAGGCTGCGTTGACCAGGAGGAAACAACAGAGACAGTGTGAGGACGAGGAGTGTGTTATCTGCGCTCGGCTCAGACACACTGCGCCTACACAGCATCGCACCGCAACACACACACACACACACACACACACACACACACACACACACACACGTGCACATACCGGGGCAGAAGCCGCTCACTTCACTGTCTGAGAATTTGTGAATGGAAAAATGGTTTAACACACTTGGCCGAGCGGCAGGACTTCCTACGCAGGGACGGAGCGTCTCTCCTCCGTCTCTCCTCCGTCTCTCCTCTCCTCCGTCCATCTGTCCATCACACAGCCTGTCTGTCTCTTCCTGTCTCTTCCTGTCTCTCCGTCCCTCGCTCTGTTTGTTGACCCGTCTCCTTGTCTTTTTCCATGTGTTTACTCCTCCGTCTGCTTCTGTCCGTCTTTTTTCCCTCTTCCCGTCTCATCCTATCTTCCTCTCTTTCCCTCTCTCTCTCTCCGTCTCTGTCCAGACGACTATTATCATTATCATCATGGTACCTTTCAAAATAACAGCACGTTTTATCACAGTAAATGAGCACATTTCAAATTAAAAGCCTAAAGAAAGAGAGAAAGAGAGAAAGAAAGACATTGAGGAATGAATAGAGGAGACATTTCAAAATAAAAGCCCTCAAATCAAAAAAATAAAAGTCTTTGCAAAGGTGAGAATTGATGGGTGAAAGAAAGAAAGAAAGAAAGAAAGAAAGAAAGAAAGAAAGAAAGAAAGAAAGAAAGAAAGAAAGAAAGAAAGAAAGAAAGAAAGAGGGATTCAAGAAATGAAAGCACAATAGGAACAAAGACACATTTTTCAAAATGAGACTCAACTGACAGTATTCAGAGAAAGAGAAGAAGAAGAAGAAGAAGAAGAAGAAGGGATGAACAGGAAGAAGGCAAAGTGATGAAATAAAAAAGGTGAAGAGAGGAGGAGAAATAAAAGAAAAGAAAGGATGGAAAAGAGAAAAAAGAGGAGGTTAAATAAGAACAAATGATATGAAAAGAAAAATGACAAGAACTCTCTCACAAGGTCAATGAGTGTGTGTGTGTGTGTGTGTGTGTGTGTGTGTGTGTGTGTGTGTGTGTGTGTGTGTGTGTGTGTACTACAGTACACAGTTGTTATGTAAGGGGGGTCCCGACAACGACACACACACACACACACACAACCTGTTTTCTTGTAAATCACTGTTCTCAAGACGACACCCTGTGTGTGTGTGTGTGTGTGTGTGTGTGTGTGTGTGTGTGTGTGTGTGTGTGTGTGTGTGGCCCTCGTTAATGGAGGGAACTGACACCAGTGTGTGTCTGTGTGTCCATTGACAACAGCAGCCTGGGATGGATGGAGGGATAGATAGATAGATAGATAGATAGATAGATAGATAGATAGATAGATAGATAGATAGATAGATAGATAGATAGATAGATAGATAGATAGATAGACAACAGTTACCACACGCTGTCACTCGCGGCTGCTGCATCGCCACGACAACAGGATAGATAGACATAGATAGCTGCAACATACCAGACACACAGATAGATACATAGATAGATAGATAGATACACACACACACACACACACACACACACACAGGAAAGCACCCCCTTAACGGAGTGAGAGAAAGAAAGGAAGACAGAAAGAAAGAAAGAAAGAAAGAAAGAAAATAGATAGAACGATAGAACGATAGAACGATAGATAGATAGATAGATAGAACGATAGATAGATAGATAGATAGATAGATAGATAGATAGATAGATAGATAGATAGATAGATAGATAGATAGATAGATAGATAGATAGATAGATAGATAGATAGAACGATAGATAGAACGATAGATAGATAGATAGATAGATAGATAGAATGATAGATAGATAGAACGATAGAACGATAGAACGATAGAACGATAGATAGATAGATAGATAGATAGATGGATAGACAACAGTTACCACACGCTGTCATAGATGATAGATACGACAATAGGGGACGAGGACAGATAGCTGCAACATACCAGACACACACACACACACACACACACATACATAGATAGATAGATAGATAGACACACACACAGGAAAGCACCCCCTTAACGGAGTGAGAGAAAGAAAGGAAGACAGAAAGAAAGAAAGAAAGAAAGAAAGAAAGAAAGAAAGAAAGAAAGAAAGAAAGAAAGAAAGAAAGAAAGAAAGAAAATAGATAGATAGAACGATAGATAGAACGATAGAACGATAGATAGATAGATAGATAGATAGATAGATAGATGAACTAACCTGGCCGTCTCCCTCTCTCTTTCTCTCATTCCTCCGTTTTCACACTCCCTCCTTCCATTGCCACGGTAACAGACACACCGACCGACCGGCCGACTCTCTCGCTCTCTCTCACACACACTTTCTCTCTCTGTTTCTTCGTCTCACACACACACGCACGCACACTCACACACACACACGCGCGCGCGGCGGCTGAAGTTTAAAGTCCCATCCTGTCGTCCTCCGCTCCGTCCATTCATCCCTCCATCCGTCCCTCCGTCCGTCCTCCACTCTGTTTACATCTGAGTGCGCTCACGGCTTCTCCAGGCAGGCATGTGTGTGTGTGTGTGTGTGTGTTAGTGTGTGTGTCTGTCGGAAGGTGTGTGTGTGTGTGTGTGTGTGTCTGTGCATGTGCATGTGCATGTGTGTGTGTGTGTGTGTGGAGCAGAGTGGGAGCCCTAGAGAAACACTCCTCTTGCCACAGGAGTAAAGCCCAGGCGTGACGCAGAGCCAGAAATAGATGGAGGGGGGGGAGGGGGGGGGGGCAGCGACGGCCCACAGCCACGGCTCCTCTGCAGCGACCGCACTCACACTCTACTGTACATAAACACACTGCGCACGCGGGAGGAAGTGGACTGATACACTGTCAAGATTGTGTGTGTCTGTGGTGAAAACGCACACACACAAAGACACACAAACATTAATATCAGAGTTTTACATGTTCACGTGTCACTGAGGTGAAACTACGGTGAAACTACGGTGAAACTACGGTGGAACTACGGTGAAACTACGGTGAAACTACGGTGAAACTACGGTGAAACTACGGTGGAACTACGGTGGAACTACGGTGAAACTACGGTGAAACTACGGTGAAACTACGGTGAAACTACGGTGAAACTACGGTGAAACTACGGTGGAACTACGGTGGAACTACGGTGGAACTACGGTGAAACTACGGTGAAACTACGGTGGAACTACGGTGAAACTACGGTGAAACTACGGTGGAACTACGGTGAAACTACGGTGAAACTACGGTGAAACTACGGTGGAACTACGGTGGAACTACGGTGAAACTACGGTGAAACTACGGTGAAACTACGGTGAAACTACGGTGGAACTACGGTGAAACTACGGTGAAACTACGGTGGAACTACGGTGAAACTACGGTGGAACTACGGTGAAACTACGGTGAAACTACGGTGGAACTACGGTGGAACTACGGTGAAACTACGGTGAAACTACGGTGAAACTACGGTGGAACTACGGTGGAACTACGGTGGCCCCGAGGGCTCAACAACACACTCTGCTCTCACTTTCCAGCCAACGTTGGTGTGCATTTCAAAATAAAAGCAAATTGTATCACCGTAAATCAGCACATTTCAAATTAAAAGCCTTAAAAGATTGCATTTCAAAATAAGATGTTAAAAGCAGAAGAAGATGGATGTTAAATGTCTTCAAATAAAAAAATAAAAGCGTGAGAAATAATGCATGAAAGAAAAAAAGAAAGAAAGAAAGAAAGAAAGAAGGAAAGAAAGAAAGAAAGAAAGAAAGACAGAAAGACAGAAAGAAAGAAAGAAAGAAAGAAAGAAAGAAAGAAAGAAAGGGGAAACGGAGGGGGGTTCAAGAAATGAGAAGCCGAGAGGAACAAAGAGACATTTTTCAAACTAAGACACCGCTAGTGCTGAACTGACACAGTTTTCAGAGAAAGAGAAGAAGAGGAGACTCTCTCTCTACTTCCTGTCCTGTCAAAATAAAAGCAGAAAATGCTCAAAGAAGTAACTTGGTCAGAACAGGAAGTGTTTCCAGGGGGACAGTAAAGAGTGATGGACCAAATGAGTCCCTCACGTTTCAGCGTCGCCCTGGAAACACTTCCTGTCTGCAGAGTGTTGAGCCTCCAGGGCCGCCGTAGTTTTCTGCTTTGGTTGTTGTTTTAGTTCCAGCTTCTCCAGACAAAACTCACAACAACAACAACAACAACAACGAGCAGGAAGTCACACACACACAGACACACACAGACACACACAGACACACACACCTGTCCTGTCAGTGTTGCTGAGTAACTGACACCAGCTCCAAACCACAATCAGCTCCTTCATTTGTTTATTCATTTGACTAAAGACGCAGAATGATGCTGCTGCTGGTCGCACTGCTGCACGCACACACACACAGACCTGTGACGTTCTGATGTCACAACAAAGCCCCGCCCCCCAAACCACCACCTGGACCATCCATCCATGACGCTACGTTGAAACCATCTCAACAGAAAATGCAAAAGTCTCTGGATTAGCCGTTCTTTCCTTCCCCCCTTCCTTCCTTCCTTCCTTCCTTCCTTCCTTCCTTCCTTCCTTCCTTCCTTCCTTCCTTCCTTCCTTCCTTCCTTCCTTCCTTCCTTCCTTCCATCCCTTCTTCCTTCCACCGTTCCTCCCTTCCCTCCTTCTGCTGTGACACATTGAGGAGGAATGGAGCGTTACACTGATGCTGCATTCAGGTGCAGTCGGGTAGACGGCCGTCTGCCCAATTTCACCTGAATGCAGCATGAAACATATACAACCGCAACGCTAGAGGGAGGAATTATACAGAATGTACCTTTAAGCCTCAAAACGCCGTCGCCACCTAAAGCTGCGTCCCGTTGTGCAAACACACAACTACACACAGTGTGTTTTATATTAGTGATGCAGCGACTGACCTCAGGTCAGTGCTGCTGTGGATCCACTGGAGGCACTCACTGCTAACCTCGCCGCTCGCCGCGCTGCAGCGTGCGCCTGGTTTAACTCTGATGTACACACTATGCATTATGTATGTACACACACACACACACACACACACACACACACACACACACACACACACACACACAGATATGAATTATGTACATGTGCAGCCTGTTATCTGCAGCTACACACTCCTTCAACTGTTTGACTTCACATGACACAGGAAGTGTTTCTGATTTCACACCCACATACACACACACTCACACACACAGAAACACACACCTACACACACACACACACACACTCACACACAGAAACACACACCTACAACTAGGCCAGATAGATGTCTGTTGCCTCCTCAGCATTAACTGCACATTTATAATTCAGAGCTTTATTGTTGACTATCAGCTATCACACACACACACACACACACACACACACACACACACACACACACACACACACACACAGTGGTTATGAAACAGCTGTTGAGTGCAGACTGTGTGTGTGTGAGCAGTGAGAGTGCAGCTTACATAAATACTTGATCGTATCTGGATCTCTCTATAATCCTCCTCGTTAGCATCACTCAGAGAGGAAACTGGGAAATACGGAGCCTGAAGCGCGTCACTCGAACGCATCATCATCATCGCCATCATCATCATCATCGCTTCACCGTCGTGATGTCGCCATGTCAGCGTCTGCAGCTCCCATGATGCTTTGCCGTGAGACGTTTTTATTTATATTTTCAGATTACGTCGAGTTTGAATGGATAGAACAATTTTAAAAAACAGAAAGAGGTGAAAACTTGATCCAAGATGGCCGACTGTTGACGCTGGACCGTCCGTAGCTGTGTTCACGGATGTAGTGACTAGGCCATATAGTGTGTTCAGCATTTTGTTGTGTTGTTTGATCGACAAAACACCCACAATGCACCGCAAAACTGAGTGAACAAGCGATGTACACTACTTTCTACTCCCGTATGTATCCCACAATGCAATGTGGTCGTGTTTTGCCAGAGAAGAAGAGCAAGCTAATTAGCATGTTAGCTACGATTTCTTTAGGTTATTTACCAGTAAACTCCTCAGGCGTATTTGCCTCGGCTCCGTTTACATACAGCAGCATCCCAACATTAACAGCAGCGTTAAATCAATCTAATAAAGAAACTGTAGGAGAATATGGAGTAAATACAAGCTAACGAGCTAACGAGCTAAGCTAATAGCCACAGCTCACGGTCGGGACACACAACAGTCGTTGACCAATCCCAACGTCCGATATTTCAACAGTTTATTGTCTGAGAACCACAACCATGCAGAATCACATCCTCAAATGTTCTCACAAGGGTCCGGTTTTTATTATTTCATTTTTATTTGTCCGGTTTGTTTCATACGTCCATGCGTTTACATGGTCCTCGGCGCGTCTGCCTTCACCTGGTGCTAACACCTGGAGCTAACACCTGGAGCTAACACCTGGTGCTAACACCTGGAGCTAACACCTGGTGCTAACACCTGGAGCTAACACCTGGAGCTAACACCTGGTGCTAACACCTGGAGCTAACACCTGGAGCTAACACCTGGAGCTAACACCTGGAGCTAACACCTGGAGCTAACACCTGGTGTTAACACCTGGAGCTAACACCTGGTGCTAACACCTGGTGCTAACACCTGGAGCTAACACCTGGTGCTAACACCTGGTGCTAACACCTGGTGCTAACACCTGGAGCTGGCACCTGGTGTTAACACCTGGTGCTAACACCTGGTGCTAACACCTGGTGCTAACACCTGGTGCTAACACCTGGAGCTAACACCTGGTGCTAACACCTGGAGCTAACACCTGGTGCTAACACCTGGTGCTAACACCTGGTGCTAACACCTGGTGCTAACACCTGGAGCTGGCACCTGGTGTTAACACCTGGTGCTAACACCTGGTGCTAACACCTGGTGCTAACACCTGGTGCTAACACCTGGAGCTAACACCTGGTGCTAACACCTGGAGCTAACACCTGGTGCTAATACCTGGAGCTGGCACCTGGTGTTAACACCTGGTGCTAACACCTGGAGCTAACACCTGGTGCTAACACCTGGTGCTAACACCTGGAGCTGGCACCTGGTGCTAACACCTGGAGCTAACACCTGGAGCTAACACCTGGTGCTAACACCTGGAGCTAACACCTGGTGCTAACACCTGGAGCTAACACCTGGTGCTAATACCTGGTGCTAATACCTGGTGCTAACACCTGGAGCTAACACCTGGTGCTAACACCTGGTGCTAACACCTGGAGCTAACACCTGGTGCTAACACCTGGTGCTAACACCTGGTGCTAACACCTGGTGCTAATACTTGGTGCTAACACCTGGTGCTAACACCTGGAGCTAACACCTGGTG
Organism: Decapterus maruadsi; assembly: GCA_030347415.2. Taxonomy (NCBI): domain Eukaryota; kingdom Metazoa; phylum Chordata; class Actinopteri; order Carangiformes; family Carangidae; genus Decapterus; species Decapterus maruadsi. Next base: position 25,611,942 of record CM064891.1, read on the forward strand.
CTAACAACTGGAGCTAACACCTGGTGCTAACACCTGGAGCTAACACCTGGAGCTAACACCTGGTGCTAACACCTGGAGCTAACACCTGGTGCTAACACCTGGTGCTAACACCTGGAGCTAACACCTGGTGCTAACACCTGGTGACGCAACCACGTTCAGAGAGTCACCGTGTAGCGTCTGAATTCTCCTCCCGTCGTTCCCTACATCGTCTACATGATGTAGTGGAGAGGGAGAGAAGGGCATTGATCCAAGATGGCCGACTGTCGATGATGGACCAACTACTGGCTGCTAATAGTGTGTGTGTGTGTGTGTGTGTGTGTGTGTGTGTGTGTGTGTGTGTGTGTGTGGGTCACAGTGTAACGCTGCTCCTCGTTAATGGAGAATATTAATTTCCTGTGTTCAGTCGTGACATCATGAATATTTAATGATTAAATCTGACTGGAGCCTCCACGCTGCTCTTCATCCTCCTCCTCCTCCTCCTCCTCCTCCTCCTCGCCGTCTGCTCAGTCTGCTGCCGCCCACCACCGTGAACCGACAGCGCCGACCAGCAGCCGTCGTTCAGGGAGATTCGACCAATGAGGAGCCAAGCACCAATCAATCAACCAATAGAGAAAACGACAACCAGACGAGACGAAGTGAGACGGGACGAGGCGTATCCATGGTGACGGGGGGCATCTTCAACATCAACAGCTGTCTAGTCCACGCAGGCTCCGCCCACTTCCCTCACTCTCGGACACACACACACACACACACACACACACACACACACACTTCTCTGAACAACAGCCAGCGTCTCAGGAAGTGGAGCAAGAGAAAATGCAGCAAAGCATCATGGGAAACTTCAGCACAGAGACACAACGAGGCGTTCGCTGACAAAACGACATCACAGCGTTTTACTACGATCGCCTGATCGTCATTGATCCGATCAGCTGCCGATCGAGAGAGAGAGAGAGAGGGGGGGGGGGGCGAGTTGTTACGCAACACAACCACACACACACACACAGACACACACACAGACACACACACAGGCCAGCTGTCCCTGATTCCAGCAGTGAAAACTATCTGTGTTTGTCTATCTGTGTTTCCCTCCTATCTCCTCCTCTCCTCCCTTTCTTCCTTTCCTCTCTCCCTCTTTTCCTTTCCTTTCTCCCTCTCTTCCTTTCCTCTCTCCCTCTTTTCCTTTCCTCTCTCCCTTTCCTCTCTCCCTCTTTTCCTTTCTTCCCTCCCTTTCTTCCTTTCCTCTCTCCCTCTTTTCCTTTCCTCCCTCCCTTTCTTCCTTTCCTCTCTCCCTTTCCTCTCTCCCTCTTTTCCTTTCTTCCTTTCCTCTCTCCCTTTCCTCTCTCCCTCTTTTCCTTTCCTCCCTCCCTTTCTTCCTTTCCTCTCTCCCTCTTTTCCTTTCTTCCTTTCCTCTCTCCCTTTCCTCTCTCCCTCTTTTCCTTTCCTCCCTCCCTTTCTTCCTTTCCTCTCTCCCTCTTTTCCTTTCCTCCCTCCTTCTTTTCCTTTCTTTCCTCCCTTTCTTCCTTTCCTCTCTCCCCCGTTTCCTTTCCTCTCTCCCTTTCTTCCTTTCCTCTCTCCCCCTTTTCCTTTCTTCCCTCCCTTTCTTCCTTTTCTCTCTCCCTCTTTTCCTTTCCTCCCTCCCTTTCTTCCTTTCCTCCTTCCCTCTCTTCCTTTTCTCTCTCCCTCTCTTCCTTTCCTCTCTCCCTCTTTTCCTTTCCTCCCTCCCTTTCTTCCTTTCCTCTCTCCCTCTTTTCCTTTCCTCTCTCCCTCTTTTCCTTTCCTCTCTCCCTCTTTTTCTCTCCCTTTCTTCCTTTAATCTCTCTCTCTCCATTTTGTTTCCCCCCCCCCTCTCCCTCTGTCCTGTTTTCTCATGGTTTGGATTCCAGCGCTCTAAGTTCCAGACGACATGTGAACGCATCATGAGAGAATGTTTCTGAGTGTGACATTGGAATAAGACATTAAACCATCATACACACAGACACACACACACACACACACACACACACACACTGTACTACACACACTGTATTACACACACACAGACACACACACACTCCTGGACAGTCTGGTCTTCTCTCTTCACCCTCTCACATCACTCTCTCTCTCTCTTCATGTCACTCTACGGGGTCTCATGTTGCCACGGCACCTGTCGCCTCCTGGGGGAGACACACACACACACACACACACACACACACACACACACACACGCACACACATTCTACAGAGACACACACACTCGACTCGATTTACTTTCAAACGGCGGCGTTCATTAATAGAAGTCTTGAAGTGTGTGTAGGGGGCTTCCCACTTGTAACAAGGGCACACACACACACTAACACACACACACACTAACAGACATACACATTCTTACACACAGCTATGCGCACACACACAAACACGCACACACACAAATGCCCGTATGCCAGCAGCAACCTTCCCAGCAGGCTGAGGACAAACCCTGCAGTTCAGCCTCATTAAGAGAAGCTGCGCACACACACACACACACACACACACACACACACACACACAGACACACACACACACACACACACACACCAACACACACTGTGCAGGTAGAGCTGGTTACCATAAACCTCCCTCGGTGGAAAACACTGTGTTTACACCAAACTTCTCTTCATTAAAATTAACGAGTCGAACCTGAAGGCAACACGGACGGAGGTCAGAGGTCGGAGGTCAAAGGTCAAACTCCACTTTAATTACTGAGAATCAAACACACACACACACACACACACACACCTTTAAAAAACAACGGCACATACCTGAGTCCTGCAGCGGGGAGGGAACACCTGTCACACCTGTTACACTCCGTCGCCATGACACCAGACCTGTGGACACACACACACACACACACACACACACACACACACACACACACACACACACACACACACACACACACACACACACACACCTGTTAGAATTTCACTCTTTGATGTTTTTATGTTGACAAACATCATTAAAAAACAGAAACTCAATCGAATCAATTAAACCAGGTGAAAAGAAGCAGAAATTCCTACAGTAGTCCAGACAGTGAACGCAGCACCAGAGTCTGACAGACCATAATATTTATTATTTTACTTTCAGGTAAATGCAATGAATCAACGCGACGTGTTTTCCTCGTGCTGCGTTCGAGACACGTCGGAACTTTCCAACCTTCAACTGGGAGACTCAGATTTCCAAGTTGTCCCGAATGCAGCATTGTTATTGACCTATCAGACACAGCGAACCAAGATTATTATAGTTTTAAAATGTTGATTAGTTTTCATTTCTGTGTAGTTTGAGTCTCGGTCCAGTGACGCCGCTGTGACGTCACTCTGCGTCTGTGAACGAGGCGTTCAAAGTCATCGTCAGCGTCTTGACGTCTTTTCATTTTAACACAGTGATGCGTTCAGGGACCGACCGACCGGCCTGGGACTGTTCTGTTCAGTGGAGGAACTCCCCCCCCCCCCCAGCAGCAGCAGAGGCTGCCAGGCTCTGTGCGTCTGTGTCAGTCAGTCAGCCAGCGGTTCGTTAACTAATTAGTGAGCTCGTTTATCTCATTAGTCTCTGATTGATCTGCCAGCTGACGGACTGGCAGCCTCAGCGTGTGTGTGTGTGTGTGTGTGTGTGTGCATGTGTGTGTGTGTGTGTGTGTGCATGCGTGTGTGTGTGTGTCTGCTGGACGTCAGGCGCAGCGGCCTAATCGATATTAACAACACAGGGAAGAGTTTAACTGTTACGCAACCTCATTATCTGGCAATGACTGTGCAGCGGGGAGAGGAGGGAGGGGGGAGGAGGGGAGGGGGGAGGAGAAGGGAGGGGGAGGGGGGAGGGAGGAGGAGGGGGGAGGAAGGATTCCAGCGTTACACCAATGTCACCAGAAGGACAGACTTCCTGTTAGCAGCAGGAAATTAGCTCCAATAGCAGAACGATTTGCCAAAAAGTTGAACTATCCCTTTAAAAAAAATGTAATTCTTAGAAAAAACTACTCTTATTTATTTATTTATTCATTTATTCATTTGTGTAAATAAAAATAAATGAAATACACTCATCCTGCTCCAAGGTGATCCCCACACTCAGTAAATTTACATTTAATTTACTGAAATTCATGTTTAGAAGTAAAAGATTTAACGTCGTCAGTGTTTTCGTCTTTTTTCCGACCAGTGGACTTTTTCCTCCTGAAGTCACTTCCTGTCTGGTCGGCGACGGCGTTTCCGTGGCTGAAGGAACAAAACACTGACGAGTCATCGCCGCTTCCCCCCAAAAAAACACTCAACAACAAAAACAGGCTGTGAAGTCTGAAGAGGCCTGATGCTGCGTTCAGGCACCGTGGGAACTTTGTCAACTCACTCTGAGGCTGAATGAGACTGAGGGTTGTCATAATATGTAGTTATAACGGAACTAATGTTGCCACAGCAACTGGAACATTGTAGCACAGAGCAGTTAGTGTGTTGTTGCCAGGGTTACGGAGACGCTCTTCTTGTGCCGGTTTGTCTTTATGTTTACGCTGTTATTAAAGTAAATCTAAACGGAGTAAGCCGACCCTCGATCATTTTACATGGTGTCAGAAGTAATTCAAAGGACGATTGAGAGATAAAGTAAGAAGACACACGGCAAGAAGAAAGAAATGGCGAAGTTTAACCCTCCGGAAAACTTTACGTTTGACAAGCCGACAGAGTGGCCCGAGTGGAAGCAACGGTTCGAGCGATACAGAGTCGCAACTAAACTTCATAAGGACGAGGGGCAAGTACAAGTGAGCTGCCTGATTTACGCCATGGGCAACGAGGCAGAAAACATTTTCAAGTCATTCACGTTTGCTCAAGAGGAGGACCGCAATGACTTTGTCATCGTCATGGGGAAGTTTAATGACTATTTTTTTCCGAGGAGGAACGTTATCCACGAACGGGCATGTTTTTACCAACGGGTCCAACGGCCGGGTGAGAAAGCAGAATGTTTCATCAGAGCCCTGTATGATCTGTCTGAGCACTGCGAGTTTGGAGCTACTCGAGAGGAAAACATCCGCGACCGCATCGTCGTCGGGATGATGGATAAAGAGCTCTCTCGCAGGCTGCAGCTGATGTCGGACCTGACGCTGACGCACACAATACAGACCGTCAGACAGTCGGAGGAGGTCGCGACACAAGTGAGTCTACAAGGAGACGCTGCGGGATCAGTACAGGAGGTCCAGTTTAAACGTAAAAACACAAACTGGAAACAACAACAGCGACAACAAGGCAAGTCAAAGGACAGAAAATGGGGGGGAAATGAGAAGAAATGTGGCAAATGTGGGAAAATGCAACATAATAGAGATGAAAAGTGTCCAGCTGAAAGAGCTACCTGCCATAACTGTCACAGAATGGGACACTGGGCCAGAGTTTGTCGTAGCAGGTCAGTGAATGAGGTCACAGAGACTGAGAGAGCTGGGCAGACCTCTTACTTCCTGGGTTCAGTGTGTGACAATGAAAAAAGTGAACAGTGGACTGTGCAACTACAAGTGGATTCCTCTCCAGTGGAATTTAAGATTGACACGGGAGCTGATGTCACTGTCATAAGTGAGGACACGTTTCACACACTCAGACCTGAGAGAACACTGGATCCACCTGACATTCCTCTGGACAGCCCTGGAGGTGAGCTGCTGTGTCTGGGCCGCTTCAACGCCACAGCTAGTCACAAAGGAAAAGACTATCCTTTCACAGCCTACGTAGTGCGTGGACGTAGAGTCAACAATCTCCTCAGCCGGGCCCTGTCAGTGAGGATGAACCTGGTGAGGCGAGTAGATGAGCTAAAATGCATCTCTAGCCATCTAACCCACAGTGAGCATGCCACTCTAAAAACCGAACCAGTCAAAATTCAGCTAAGAGAAGATGCTGTACCATACGCTGTACACACTGCACGCCGAGTGCCCTTTCCCATGTTAGAGAAAGTGAAAGAGGAAATACAGAGGATGGAGAAGGATGGTGTCATCGAGCGGGTAACACAACCTACTGAATGGTGCGCTCCCATGGTACCAGTCCTGAAGAAGAACACAGGCACAGCCCGAATCTGCGTTGACTTGACAAAATTAAACAGGTCAGTCAAAAGAGAACGCTACATCCTACCAACTCCAGATGAGATAACAGCCAAGCTGAGCGGTGCAACTGTGTTTTCTTCCCTTGATGCTGCCAGCGGATTCTGGCAGATCCCTCTGCATCCAGACAGCTGCAAGTTGACAACTTTCATTACACCATTTGGCAGATTCTGTTTTAAAAGATTACCTTTTGGCATTACAAGTGCACCTGAGATCTTCCAGCGGAAGATGCTGGAGACTTTAGAAGGACTGGAAGGCGTGGCAGTCTTCATGGATGACATCCTCATCTATGGGACCTCGATGGAGCAACATGATGCCCGACTGGAGAAGGTGCTGCAGCGTGTTGAGTCAGCCGGGTTGAAACTCAACAAGGAGAAATGCTCCCTCAGACAGAGCCAGCTTCGCTTCCTGGGTCATCTCATCAACCAGTCAGGGGTCAGACCGGACCCTGACAAAGTGGAGGCTATTCACCAGCTCCCACCACCTGAAAATGTGCAGGAGCTTAAAAGAGTCCTCGGCATGGTGAATTACCTGGGGAGGTTCGTCCCAGCCCTGGCAGCGGTGGGACAGCCATTGTATGAACTGCTAAAGAGCAAGAACATCTGGACCTGGGGACACTCACAGCAGGCAGCTTTTGAGGACATTAAAAGAATGCTAACAGAAGCACCTGTTCTTTCCTTTTATGATGTCACAAGACCCACAGCTGTATCTGCAGACGCGAGTAGTTATGGACTGGGAGCTGTGCTGCAAGCTTCAGCTCCACGGAGAAGAGTGGAAGCCAGTAGCCTACTGCTCCAGACGTCTGTCAGAAGCTGAAACACGCTACGCCCAGATAGAGAAGGAGTGTCTAGCTGGTGTGTGGGCTTGCGAAAAGTTTGATAAATATCTGTGTGGCCTAGATGAATTCAAGCTAGAGACTGATCATAAGCCATTAGTGCCACTCATCAACAGCCAGAGCATCGATAATGTTCCCTTGAGATGTCAGCGACTTCTAATGCGACTTATGAGGTACAAACCAGTGGCTGTGTATGTGCCAGGGAAAACTCTCCTCGTCGCTGATGCCCTGTCCCGAAGCCCACAAACTTACACAAAAGAAGAGACTGACACACACAGCGAGGTGGAGTGTTATGTAGCTTCGGTTGTACAAGGCATCCCAGCATCTCCAAGCAAGATGGAAAGCATCAAAATGGCTACTGCAGCTGACAGCGAGCTGCAGTGTGTCATCAAATTCGTGAGAAGCGGATGGCCAGAATACAGTGGAAATGTACTGCCAAATGTCAGAGCGTACATGAAGGTGAAAAATGAGCTATCAGAGGCTGATGGTTTGCTCATACGTGGAAGCAGGATCGTCATTCCACAGTCACAGAGAGCCGACATCATTCAGAAAATACATGATGGACATCAGGGGCTAACAAAGTGTAGAGACAGAGCAAAATCTTCGGTTTGGTGGCCAGGACTCTCTGCAGAAATCAAGAACATTGTGATGTCATGCCACTCATGCCAAGAGCAAAAGCGGGCCCAACAAAAAGAGCCACTCATCTCCACACCTCTGCCTGACCGTCCATGGAAAAGAATAGCTCTTGACCTCTGTGAGTACAACAAAAACAACTACCTGGTAATATCAGATTATTACTCACGGTTCCTCGAGGTGCTACACCTATCATCCACAACAAGCGCTCAAGTCATTCAGAGACTTAAAGCAACCTTTGCAAGGTTTGGGATCCCGGAAGAGGTGGTGAGCGACAACGGTCCTCAATTCTCCAGCGCAGAATTCCAGGAGCTGGCAAGACAGCTAGACTTCAAACACATCACGTCTAGTCCTCACCATCCTCAAGGAAACGGTCATGCGGAGAGAGCAGTACAGACTGCGAAGAGAATCCTCCGACAAGAAGACCCAGTAATAGCCCTCATGTGCTACAGATCAACTCCCTGTGCCACCACAGGAGTCAGTCCAGCAGAACTCTTAATGGGGAGAAAGATCAGAACAACACTCCCCACATTAGAGAAGAATCTGCAACCTAAATGGCCCAACAAAAGGACTGTTAAACAGAAAGATGCTGGTGAGAAGGCAAAACAAGCTTTCTACTATAACCGCAGACATGGAGCCAGACCTCTTCCGCCACTACAACCAGGAGACACAGTCCTCACCAAGCTGGATCAGGAAAAGGCCTGGGTGACACCAGCAGTCGTTTCAAAAGAGTGTATGACTCCAAGGTCATACACCATCAACACATCACAAGGAGCAGTGTTGAGGCGGAACCGTCGCCATCTCCGGGCAGATCTTTCTTCACAACCTGCCCAAGACACACCACTTTCATCAACTGAGAGTACAGGAGTGATTTTCCAGCCAGGAACTGTTATCACTCCAGAGACTGTTTCTTCTAGTCCGAAGGAACTCACAACACACACACACACCCCTGCACAGACATCAGGACAGTATCGAACCAGAGCTGGACGACTGTGCAGAC
>CM064891.1:25622973-25627973 GCA_030347415.2 Decapterus maruadsi
GAGAGGAGAGGAGAGGGAGAGGAGAGGAGGAGAGAGGAGAGGAGAGGAGAGGAGACAAGGAGAGAGGAGAGGAGAGGAGAGGAGAGAGGAGAGGAGAGGAGAGGAGAGGAGAGGAGAGGAGAGGAGAGGAGAGGAGGAGAGGAGAGGAGAGGAGAGAGAGGAGAGGAGAGGAGAGGAGAGGAGAGGAGAGGAGAGGAGAGGAGAGGAGAGGAGAGGAGAGGAGAGGAGAGGAGAGGAGGAGAGGAGAGGAGAGGAGAGGAGAGGAGAGGAGAGGAGAGGAGAGGAGAGGAGAGGAGAGGAGAGGAGAGGAGAGGAGAGGAGAGGAGGAGAGGAGGAGAGAGGAGAGGAGACAAGGAGAGAGGAGAGGAGAGGAGAGGAGGAGGAAGATGACTAAAAAGTTTTTTTTATTTAAAGTTGGAGTTCAAAAAATGTTCCTAGATGCAGAGGAATCTGAATGTGTGCGCGTGTTGTTGTTGTTGTTGTTGTTGTGAAGCTCTCGAGGATCTTTAGCATCACTAGCATGGAGCTAACTCTGAGCTTCCTTTGTTCTCGGTCAAACAACAACACACTCTTCACCTCCGTCTCCTTCCATCCCTCCCTCCCTCCATCCCTCCCTCTGGAATCCAGCGCTCTGACATTCCTGCTGCCACAAACCAAACGGGAAACCTTTAATGGCCTGAGGTCGGGCCGAGGGAGAGATGGAGATAAATTACAGTGTTTGGTTTGTGACGGGGAGAAAAAACCAGCAGGAGTGTGAGCGGGTTCATGTGTGTGTGTGTGTGTGTGTGTGTCCATATTGTGTGTGCACATGTGTTGTGCAGCCTCCGTGTATATGTGTCTATAAATGTGCTGCACACACATAAACAAAAGAACACAAACTCACATTAAAGCCTCAAAACCAGGTAGATGTTTGTGTTAAAGCTCCTTCAGAATAAAAGTAGATGTTTGTGTTAAAGCTCCTTCAGAATAAAAGTAGATGTTTGTGTTAAAGCTCCATTAAAGTCTTAAAACCAGCCGTCAGGACTTCCTGTGACTTTGTGATGTCACAGCTAAGCCCCGCCCCCTCACCACCACATGGACCCACCCTCGAACAACACTTTGCAGGATTTAGTTTCTCTGAGTGTTTTATTCTGAAATCTGCTCTGTTTTTTTTTTATTGGATCAGTTAAGAAAACAGTCAACCAATCAGAGCCTCCTCCTCTCTTCTGATTGGCTGAGACCGACCTGAGAAATAATGAATCAATCAAATGTTAATTAACCGATTTATCAATAATCAAACACTATTTAAATGTTATAATCCTGATTATTGGCAGTTTAATCATTTTAATGTTTAGAGTCGAGCTTTAACACCGGGTTGTGTTGTTTTGTTTTACAGTGCATCTGTAGCTTCTTCTTCTTTGTTGTGTCTTCAGCCGCTGCGTCCTGACCCGCAGGTCGTCTCTAAATAAAGACAAACCTCCACCTGCTTCAGTCGCGGCTGCTGCTGCTGCTTCTCAGCTCCAGGATCTGATGCTGCATGAACACTGATGTGACTCATAACCTGCTCTGCTTTCATGGCAACCGTCTCCGTTTTAGAAGGGACGTCTCCATATTTACATTTCCTCCTCCTCTTCTTCTTCTCCTTCTTCTTCATCGTCGTCGTCTTCTTCTCTTTTTTAAGTGAGACGTATCTGAATATATTTGCATACATATTTCTGGCCCTCAGCTGAACGTCTCTGTGTTTAAGATCCAGAGGGAATTAGATCCAGTAGAAAAGTATTTAAAAAAAAAAAAAAAAATTAAAATAAATAAATGAAGTGACATTAAGACAGTCTGAGGAGAGATCAGACACGCAGACGTCTGACAGCTGCTTCTGATCCTCCGCTGCAGCTTCGCTTAACGGAGAGGTCTGATAGCAGCCAGCTGTCACAGGAACACACACACACACACACACACACACACAGACGCACACAGACGCACACATCAGGTGCTTTCAAAACAAACAGTGAAAATATCTAAGTGTCGTCTAATTTTCGCCTCGTGCTTCGTCAGTTAAAAGAGAGAGAACAAGTGACAGACGAGAAGAGGGGGAGGAGGAGGAGGGGGAGGAGGAGGTGACAGAGGAGGGGAAAGTAGAGGAGAGAAGAAAGGATGTTCGAGGAAAAAAAAGTGAGTAGACCAGGCAAAAAGATGGAAGAAAAAGAAAAGGAGGAGGAGAGATGATGGATGGAGACGAGAGAAAAGTTTCAACAAGAGGAACGAGGGAAGGACAAACCAAGAGAGGAGAGGAGAGAAAGATGAAAAGGGAGGAGAGAGAAGGAAAGACAAGAAGAGAAAGGATAGATGGAGAGGAGGAAAAAGAAAGGAGGAGACATAAAGGAAAGGAAGAAAGAGGAAGGGAGGAGAAGAAACAAGTGGCAAAAAGCTGGAAAAACAGGGGGAGAAGAGGAAGAGATGAAGAAGAAGAAGAAGAAGAAGAAGAAGAAGAAGAAGAAGAAGAAGAAGAAGGAGAAGAAGAAGAAGAAGAAGAAGAAGAAGAAGAAGAAGAAGAAGAAGAAGAAGAAGAAGAAGGAGAAGAAGAAGAAGAAGAAGAAGAAGAAGAAGAAGAAGGAGAAGAAGGAGAAGAGGGAGAAGAAGAAGAAGAAGAGGGAGAAGGAGAAGAAGGGAGCAGGAAGAGGAGAGGAGCACATCAGAGAGGAGACGAAGAGGGAGGAGACGAGTGCAGACAGGATGAGAACAGAGAGGAGAGGGGGATGAAAGAGAGGAGGATTGAATCCAGGGACGGAGAGACAGAGCTTTGAAGAGGAGGAGGAGGAGGAGGAGGAGGAGGAGGAGGAGGAGGAGGAGGAGGAGAACGGACAGAGTGGGAGGAGAGATGGAAAGAGTGCGAAAAAAGAATTCAGATTTTAACAATTATTACGCACTGGACCTTTAAGGTACAAATGGAGCAGAGTTAAAGGGATAGTTCAACATTTAGTCAAACTGGCCCATCACCATAATCCCTATAGTCATAGCAGTAGGTTCGTTACCTTTAATTGTCGGTGCAAGCTATTTTTAGAACGGCGGAGCAGAGCCGTGAGCTGCTCAGAGCTACGCTACGGAGGCTCATTATGGGATGTCTTGGTTTCCCTCATCAAACTCATCAAATACACAATCCAACAACTCCACAACGCTCTGGTGGACAAGTTGTGACCTGCACATTCACCACGCTATGAGATAATAACACAACGTTACCACACAGAGTTGTTGTAGAGGGAAATTCATGTAAAACCTCTGATGCACGTTGCCTTCAGGGACAGTTGTTCATCAACAGTCTCTGTATTGAAGCGAATTTGCCAAAATGTTGAACTATCCCTTTAAAGGTGAAAATCTTGCATCTTAAAGTTCCTCTTTGCCGCTGCAGCTGCATCATCATCATCATCATCATCAAGCATTAAGTAAATAATCTGAGAGGAGACATCTTTACTGCTCCTTCTTCTTTAGCATTAGCTGTAGCCGTGGTCTTACTCAGTAAAAGCCCCCCAGCTCAGTGTTGCCCCCCCCCCCACCCCAGACACACAGCTGCCCCTCCCTCATCCAGGTATTATATACACAACATACGTCTCCTCCACACTTAACCGGAGCAGACAGAGCGAGCGTGTTTCCAGCTCGTGTCAGATTTACTTCCTCTCTTTAAAGCGCTAAGTCTTCGCCCGGCGAGGCCGCGCAGCTCTCGCCGCTAACCGTCGTTAGCACGCATTAATCCCCTCCCTCCATCCCTCCATCCCCTCCCTCCTCCCCCCCCTCTCTCCCTCCATCATATGAGGGACGGGAGGCGCGAGGTGCTAGCCAGCTGCGCTAGCTTTTAAGCCCTAATACCCTGAGAGTGAGTGAGCTAGCGGCGCGGCTAATCAGTCTTAATGCCACGAGTAGAGAGTTAGCTGGCTCGCTAGCTGCTGCTGCTGCTGCTACGGCAACGGCAGCGGCGGCTAATCCCAGCTGCTGCTGCCGCTACGAGCAACAATCCCCCGATTTCCCAAATATGTCAATTTTTTTTTTTTTTTTTTTTTTTTAGAGACTGAGCATGAGATTAAGATTAGTGCAGAAGGAAAGAATAAAAATAGAGCAGAGGAGGAAAAAGAGGAAAAGAGGAGAGAGGGATGAAACTACAGCAACAACTCATCATTAAAGTTAGCTATTTAAACACACGGAGGAGAGGAGGAGGAGGAGGAGGAGGAGGAGGAGGAGGAGGAGGAGGAGGAGGAGGAGGAATAAGAGGGAGAAGAAGAAGGAGAAAAAGAAGGAGAAGGAGAGGAGAAGGAGAAGGAGAGGAGGAGAAGAAGGAGAAGGAGAAGAGGAGGGAGAAGAAAAAGAAGGAGAAGGAGAGAAGGAGAAGATGGAGAGGAGGAGGTGGAGGAGGGAGAGGAGGAAAAAGAATAAGAGGGAGAAGAAGAAGGAGAAGGAGAAGGAGAGGAGGAGGAGGAGGAGGAGGAGGAGAAAAAGGAGAAGAAAAGGAGGAGAAGTCTCAACTCTCCGTTAAAGACCAGACTATATCATCGAGTGTTTCCCTGATTTCGGCGCCGACGCCGCGGTCGACTTCCTGACAGGAAGTGATGTCACTGCTGCTGCCGAGGACACAGAAATATCTCAGCTCTTATCGCTAAGTGTTCGACTGAAGCACCTGCTGCTCCCTCGCTCTCTCCCTCCATCTAGAAAATCACAGCCTTCAGTCCGACCCCCCCTCCCCCTCCCCCTCCTCCTCCTCCTCCCCCCTCCCCTCCTCCTCCCCTCTTTCCACTTCCTCCTCCTCCTCCTCCTTCCGTCCGTCACATGTTACAAGTCTGAGAGCAGCCAGGGCTCTGACATGGACCACAACCTCTCTCTCTCTCTCTCCCTCTCCCTCCCTCCCCCCTCCCCCTCCCTCTCGGTTTCGGGCAGGAAGCCACCGAGTGGCACAGCAGAGCCGAGCCACCTGTTCCTCCCTGGCAGAGGAGATGATGGAGAGACGGAGGGAGGGATGAAAAGATGAAGGCTGGGGGGAA
>CM064891.1:25632973-25682973 GCA_030347415.2 Decapterus maruadsi
CAAAATAAAGGTAGATGTTTGTGTCAAAGCTCCTTCAAAATAAAGGTAGACGTTTGTGTTAAAGCTCCTTCAAAATAAAGGTAGACGTTTGTGTTAAAGCTCCTTCAAAATAAAGGTAGATGTTTGTGTTAAAGCTCCTTCAAAATAAAGGTAGACGTTTGTGTTAAAGCTCCAGATGTTTGTGTTAAAGCTCCTTCAAAATAAAGGTAGATGTTTGTGTTAAAGCTCCTTCAAAATAAAGGTAGATGTTTGTGTTAAAGCTCCTTCAAAATAAAGGTAGATGTTTGTGTTAAAGCTCCTTCAAAATAAAGGTAGACGTTTGTGTTAAAGCTCCTTCAAAATAAAGGTAGACGTTTGTGTTAAAGCTCCTTTAAAGCCTTAAAACCAGCCGTCAGGACTTCCTGTCTCTTTGTGATGTCACAACTAAGCCCCGCCCCCTCACCAGTTGGACCCACCATCCAACCAACAACAATTTACAGGATTTGGTTTCTCTGAGTGTTTTATTCTGAAATCTGCTCTGTTTGTTATTGGATCATTTTAGAAAACAGTCAGCCAATCAGAAGAGAGGCTCAGAGCCTCCTCCTCTCTTCTGATTGGCTGACACCGATTCCTTCCCTGTCAGTAGTGCTGCTGTGTAAAGTTTGTCCTACCTGGAGCAGCTGTTTGTTCCCTGGTCCAGTTTAACAAGTCCAGGCCTGGTCACGGTCCCTGGGGGGTGAGGGGGGAGGGGGGGGGGGGGACATAATGAGGGCGTGTTTGTTGTTTTATGTAAATCCACCTGCTGTAAACAAACCACAACAACATGGCCGCCTGCTTCTCTTCACCTTGTCTCCACTAGAAAGTCACGTTTCAGATTCCACAAAAAACAGTGACTGTGTTGATGAATATGATGAATCACCATGGAGACACCTGACAGCTCCCTGACCCCCCCCCAACACACACACACACACACACACACACACACACACACACACACACACACCTCGGATGCTGCTGCGTGTTTGGACTGAAGCTGTTTTGCCTCCAGTTGCGTTGAAGACAAACTTCAACACTGAGGGAAAGAAGGAGCGTATTTGTTTTCTGTTGTTGTTCAGGACTGAAAGAGTTAACTCAGCTCCACGTGTCTCGTCTCCCGCTACGAGTCCTAGTTCTGGTTAAACCAACCACTTGACCTTTCTTTTTTGTTTTTTACCTTTTTTTTCCGAGAACTATTAAAAAACTTTTTGGGAGGAATTTTTACCACTTTTTATTTTCTAATTTTTTTAATTTTACCATTTCTTTCTACAACTCTTTTCCAGATTTTTTTTTTAACTTTTTTTTTTTTTTTTACCATTTTTCTTTTTTTTTTTTTTTTTCCAGAAATTTTCCAAAAAAACTTTTTGGGGAAATTTTTACAATTCTTTTCCAGTTTTTTTTTTTTTTTTTTAGAAATTTCCCTTTTTTCAAAAAATGCAAAATTACGAATGAACATTTGAACGTTTTTCTCAGAACAAAAAATCTTTTGTTTTTTTTGCTTTAAAATTTTGAAATTTTGCACTTTTTAAAATGTATTTATTTTATTTTTTTCAAGATTTTTCGCCGCCACCTCGGGGCTAAACCGGGCCCGGGGGCCGGAGCCGCCCACCTTTTTTCGGAGAACCTGCAGAATTTTTTTCCAGAAAAGGTTTTTACATAGTTTTTTTTTCTAAAAGGTCAAAGGAATTTTCACCACGAGTGAATAAATCTTTCCTAGAGATATTTACATGTTTAAAACATTTCTTCCTGTTTGTTGTTTTTACCACGTTTTTTTTGCATTTAGAAATTTCTCTTCAATATTGTTGAAACAATACTGAATTAGGTGAAGAAACTGAAGAAGCAATCTTGAAGAGATGAAAAAATATGAAGAGTTTGAAATGGTTGGAAATTACTTGAATTGTTGAAGATTAGTATGAAGAAATTGAAAGTCTGACGTCTACTTGAATATATTTAAAACTTGCAGCTTGAAAACATTTTTGAAACATTACTAATAGAGATGGAACAATATCTGAAGAGTAAAAGTAGAAGATGAAAGATGGAGGATGTATGAAATGGGTCTTGAATTGTGAAGAATCAGTATGAATGAATTGAAATGCTTTGTCTACTCAAATAAGTTTGATGGCTTGAAAACTTTGTTGAACCATTACTAATATAGATGAAACAATATGTGAAGAGTGTAATATTATAGAAGGTGTCACAAAACTTTAAAGGGAGAATAACTAATTATCAATAGAGCATGTAACAGTAGAAGGGTTGAAGTTGATGAGAAAAGATTAGTAGAACAGTTTGAAATGTTTGGAAGATTTCTTGAATTTTTGAAGATTGGTGTAAGCTTGAAAGCTGTACTGGTTGAAAAATGGCTTGAATCGTTGGAATTAATGAGAAAAGTTCAAGTCCTTCAAAGTAAAATGTTAATGGTTGAAGGGATGATGGAAAGTCAGGACATGAAGAAGCTCCAAATCCTGAAATCTCCATGAAGAGAACAAACTAAAATGTTTGTGAGAAAAATAAATCATTAGAGATGTTTAAAAAATCCCCTCAAAGATATGAAATTAATGAGAGGCTGATTAATTAGCTGTAAAACAGAGTTTCCGGTGTGTTGTGTGTGTGTGTGTGTGTGTGTGTGTCTGCCTGCCTGCAGTCATTTAGAACACTGTCTTGTTGCCATGACAAGTCTCACTGCTTGGATGAAACAGGTCTTGATCAAACACATCCAATTTAAGGTTAATTTAAACTTGGTAAGAGCAAAAAGGTTTACATTTTCCAAATCCTAAGGCCTTGCTGAACAAGGACATGTTCTTTTGGTGTTTCTAGAGTAGAAATTGTTGTTTCTAGAGCAGGTTAGAAACAGACGCATTTCTGATTTTCTCAGAAACTCAGCTCCAACTTTTTGAATGAGAGTGAATGAGAGGAGGGGAGGGAACTGGCTGCACTCAGAGGCTCATAGTTTAAATTCTGAGCCATCAGGAGCACATTGTGAGAAACAGGACAAGTTTGTCTACAAAACTGGAGCAGACAGGTTCCAACACACAGACACACAAACAACACACTCCACACACAGGTCCCATTGACTGCCATGTTAAATCAGTCCATGATCAGTTGTGATCAATAACCGTAAAAGATATGAAAAAGTTGAATGGTCGTGAATACTTGAAAGTCAAAACAAAAGCTGCTCTAAAAGGTCAAAGGTCACCAGCCTTCTGATTGACTGCCATGTTAAATCTGAATTTTGTAAAAATCTGATCATGATCAGTTGAAAGGTACTGATCAATAATGGTAGAAGCAGAAAAGTTGAAATTACCCTGAATACTTGAAAGTTTTATGAACATTTCATTTCATTAAATACATTTCTTCCTGTTTGTTGAATGATTTTGAAGGTGACCCGGAATCTCCTGAAGAAGCCGCACGTTTTCAATGATTGTTTGAAAAAATAAATGAAGACCAAAAAAGGGAAGATAGAATAATAATAATAATAAAGATTTGAAGAACAATAAGTGTGAATGCTTTTGCATTCACCCTTAATAAATAAAAAACCTTCGATGAATGCAACGATAAACAAGTGCGAGCGGCTGACAGGCCGTTTCAGGCTGTTTCACAGTTTCACATCACACGTGTCATCTTGATTTTCACTTTTCTTTTGTCACTTTTTCCTTTTGCTTTTTTTTTTTTTTTTGCTCCTTCAAGCCGTCGGGGTTTCTGCTCGTCTCGTTTTCAAGCTCTGATATTTTATGAAGTGTTTTTTTTTTTCTATGGATATGTAAATGAGCCAACCTCCAGCTGCAGCTCCGCCGCGCTAAACTGGCTCTTTATCATGAAACATCAGAATATTTACAGATTTACAGAAACTATCCACGCCATGTCACTGAGAAAGCACCGTGCTTTTATTTTGAAATGTCACCTAGAGTCACTGTGAAGAAATAAATTCCCTCCGACGTCATCACTCGCACTCATTTAGTGCACGTTGGTTTTTTCTTTACTTCACCTGAACGTCATGTTGATTTCCTACATTTCCCAAAATCCCCAGACACACACACACACACACACACACAGACACACAGACACACACGCACACACACGTCTGCAGAAGCATGAAAGTGAGAGTTTCACACTTTTAGTCAAAAGTCACGACCGGTGTTTTGTCCTTAGTAACGAGTTCTGGTTCTGGTTTCAGGTCTGTGTGGGCGGAGCCGCCAATTTCTGGCCGTGTGACCGCGAAGGAGTCATGACTGATATCACACACACACACACACACACACACACACACGCTGACGGTGACGAACAACTCCTCTGATGACACAAAACACTAAACCAGAGCAGAGCTGATGGGAATCTATATTGATGTATCGGTTATCAACGATACGGACTCGACTTCTGCTGTTTGCTTTTATTCTACTTGTTTATTCTTCTTTGCTCCTGCTTTAAAGGGATAGTTCACCCAAAATTCAAATTTCACTCATCATCTCCTCACCCTCATGTGGACTAAGAGCTGTGAGAGTTTTCAGAGTTCTCCGTTCCTTCTCTGAGTTACGGGGGGTCCACGCAGCAGGATTTGTCTATATAATGGTTGTCAATGGACACCAGGTTTCTTTGTCCAAAAAGACACACCGAAAAACATGGACCCCCCGTAACTCAGAGAAGGAACGGAGGACTCTGAAAACTCTCACAGCTCTTAGTCCACATGAGGGGGAGGAGATGATGAGTGAAGTTTGAATTTTGGGTGAACTATCCCTTTAACTCTGTGTTTGGTTTTGATGCTGTTCTTTTGAAATGTTTGTCTTTATGTAAAGCTCATTGAGTTGCCTTGGTATGAAATCCACTATATAAAGATGCCTTGAATTTTGAATAACATATTTGCACCATTAAAGGGACAGTACGCAACTTATTTGGCTTGTTATTAGTAAAAAATTAAATACAGTACATGTGCAATGCCATGTTTGCATCGACAAAATTGGTTCAAAGTAGTTCAGAGTCGCGTCTGATGCCGTCTGTGGCGTTGAGGGATGGAAGCAGCCTCAGCAGACACAGACAGGAGACATTAACCTGAAAATCTGCAGATTCCTTCTTTGATAGGAACACACAGCCTGAGTTGAATTTTCACGGAATTGTCCTTTAAATCCAGAACCAGAACCAGGAATGAAGTGAAGAAATGTGTGAAGAGGAGCTGATCCAGGCTGAGGGGAAGTAGGCCAGTCTGGCTAAAGGTCTCTCTCTCCCCATCACACACACACACACACACACACACACACACACACACACACACACACACACACACACACACACACACACACACACACACACACACACACACACACACACACAGCTCCAGTTACAATACCTCTGTCACACACACACACACACACACACACACACACACACACACACACACACACAGACACAGACACACACACACACACAGCTCCAGTTACAATACCTCTGTCACACACACACACAGTAACACACTCTCTTTCTGTCGAGCAAAGGAACGAAGGAGAACGTGATCTTGTTTCCGTTCTTTTTTTTAAATAAAAAGCTGCTCTGTGATTGGCTCGTGAGCAGCAGCGACACCTGTCAATCAGCAGCAAGGTGAGCTCTGATTGGCTCAGAGAGAGTTTCCCTTCGTGCAGCTGACGACACGCAGAAAACATCCACAAATATTCACATGTTCTTTTCACTCAGGATCCCGGTGGCGACCCACAACGCACCAACAGCCCATAATAACCCAGGCCGTTTTAAATGTAATGAAGCCAAATATTTAATAACCAGCCAATAATATCACAAGTTATTACGTTATTGGACTGGTATTAAAAACAGCTCAGAGACTGGAACAACTGGAGCCGATGACGTCGTCGCCATCACTTCAAATGGTTCACAACTGTGACATCATGAAAAATAAACATATAGTGATACATATATTATGACATCATCGACTCCAGTAACTTAGCAACCAGCCAATTATGTCGTCACTTATTCCATTATTGGCTTAAACATTTAATGACGTCATCTGGTTGTTCAGTCCTGACGTCACGACTTTATCTCTGCGTCCACCGGTGCCATCGGGTCCAGCGTGAACACAACGCAGTAACGTACCACATCGTCATGGCGACCAGACGTTTTCATGAATGTAGCCAATAGATAAAGACGTTATCGATACGTATTCAGTTTGTTTATTTGCTAATCGATGTAAACTCAGTTGAAGCTAAGCGGCCGCTCGGCTACAGGCAGCGTTAGCCGCTAATTAGCGGCTAATTAGCGGCTAATTAGCGGCTAATTAGCGGCTAACGCTAATATCAAAACGGCGTTTCCGATTACGGTGAAGACGCTTCCTACTTTCTTTCTTTTTTCTTTTCTCCTTCCCTCACTCCTTGTCTCCTCTTCTCTGCTCCTCTGCTGCTGCTTTAGTCGTAGAGCAGTGTGTGTGTGTGTGTGTGTTTGTGCGTGTGTGTGTGTGTGTGTGTGTGTGTGTGTGTGTGTGTGTGTGTGTGTGTGTGTGTGTGTGTGTGTGTGTGTCTTAATAATTCAGCCGTCTCTGTCAGGACCTCGGTCAGCGAGCGCTCTCAGGTTCCTCTACAGCTCTCAGGTGTTCTCACACACACACACACACACACACACACACACACACACACACACACACACACACAGACACGTGTCGTCACAACAACAGACTGTGTGAGACAGGAAAGTGGAGCAGAGGTCAAAGGTCAAACTCTCACACCTGATGAACTCGCTTTCACCTTAAAATCCAAACTTTGCCTTTAAATGAATCAGTGAACGGATAAAACAAGGCGACGCGTCAACATCACACACACAGTAACACAGTAACACTGTAACACACACACACACATCAAACAGGACGAGTCACTGACAGCCTGTGATTATTGATCGTATCAGTGAAACAGGTGAAACTCTGATCAAGAACCCAGCGCTGTGTTTTCCTACCGTCCTGTCTGGACCATGAACACAACACCGACACTGATCGCTCTCTGATCGGATCAATACAACAACTGATCACTTCTCACAGTCGCCTGAACACACACACTCACACACATCTTCCTCCTCCTCACTCCCCCATCTTCCTCCTCCTCCACCTCCTCCGCCCCCTCCTCCTCACCCCCCCCCCCCCCCTCCCCCATCTTCCCCCCCTCCTCCCCCCCCCTCCTCTTCCTCCTCTTCCTCCTCCTCCTCCTCATCTTCCTCTGATGTTTATTTTCTCTGCAGGTCGACACACGTCGCAGCGTCACATCAACTGCAGCTCTGATTTCTCTTCTTCAGAACTGTGGTGTGTTAGTTGGCGCACGTGCACACACACACAGACACACACAGACACACTAACACACACACAGTCCCTCTGAGGCCTCCATATTAAATTAATTGAATGTTTCATGCAGTAAATCAGCCTCACACCTCCTGCACACTCTCCTTACCCATCATGCACCTTGCTAACAGAGACTGTGTGTGCGTGCATGTGTGTGTGCGTGCATGTGTGCGCATGTGTGTGCAGGACGCTCACTCCTACGCGGTCGCACAACGACGGCCATCTGAGGTGACAGAGAGACAGATGGTACGTAGGTCGGCCTTTTACCGTACACACACACACACACACACACACACACACACACACACACACATGCACACAAGTCCATCAGAGACACGTGCACACTCATCAAACTTCTCCACGGCAACGGGCCTGTGACCTCATCACCTCCTCAGCTCCATCAAACCCAGTCTCTCTCTAGAAACATCCACTCGTATCCGTCAGTCCCACAGCGACTGACAACACGGAGCACGCCGTCGCCGTCGCCGTAGAGACAGAACCAGGACCAGAGCGACAGTAAAAGTTTGTAAAGAATCAGAGCTGCTATTTATCTGTTTACTTACAGCAGGACGGAGCCGGATCTGGATCTGGATCTGGATCTGGATCTGGATCTGGATCTGGATCCGTGGCGGTGGAAGTCTTTCTGTGTCACATTAAACATCAACGAGCCGCCGCCGCACGCCGACTGACCGTCATGTTGGCAGCAGCTGGACCGCAGCCCGGCCTCCAGACAGCATCCACCATCAGCCCTGACCCCTGACCCCTGACCCCTGACCCCTGACCCCTGACCTCTGACCTCTGACCTCTGACCCCTGATCTGGGTCGCTTTGGTGCAAAAAAATCGGTGGAAGAAAGAAGAAGAAGAAGAAGAAGAAGAAGAAGAGACGGAGCGACAGCGACAGGAGCAGGTTGTAAATCTGAGCAGCGGAGGAAACACAACCATGTTCCTGCAGCAGCACAGGCTGCTTAGAGGAGGGGGGGGGGGGGAGGGGCAGGGGGGGGGGGGTGAGACTTTCTTTTCTTTTTCTTTTTTTACACATTCTGATCTTTGTTTCTGTTTCTATTCTTTTATCTCCTGCTTGTTCACT
The DNA here is from genome assembly GCA_030347415.2 of Decapterus maruadsi. Taxonomy (NCBI): domain Eukaryota; kingdom Metazoa; phylum Chordata; class Actinopteri; order Carangiformes; family Carangidae; genus Decapterus; species Decapterus maruadsi. The sequence continues at coordinate 25,641,389 of CM064891.1, forward strand.
GGTTTTCAACCATGTTTTCTTCCTTTTTGAAGCTTCATTTTCTCAGTGGTTTTGTATTTAGTGAAGCAGTTTGTAGCCTTGGATTTTAAAGTGCTTTCATTGTTGTTATTATTACAGTTACTTAGAGGATAATAGAGCGTTTACAGCAGAGAGACAGAGAGGAGAGGCAGCACGGCCGGGCCGGGCCGGCAGTCGCAGTCCCCCCGGTCGGGGCCCCTCTCTCTCTCTAGACGGCAACACGTCATGGAACATTCCCGGAACCAGCCAGCGCACCACCCACCATCTCACACACACACACACACACACACACACACACACACACACACACACATACACACACACGTAGAAAAAGAGGAAACAAACGATGAGGCTGTGAGATAAAGAAGTCACAGCCTCGTTGTTCAAAAAACCAAGTTGTGTGTTTGTTTTAAAACAGTTCAGAGGGACAAAGTGTCACAAACACAACAACAACAACACAACACAGGTCTATGTGTGTGTCTATGTGTGTGTCTATGTGTGTGTGTGTCCACTATGTGAGGAATGCCTCGGTGCAGCAGCAGCAACAAGGAAATACCACAGCAGCTCTAAGGTCACAACTTACAACCACTTTCTACACTGGCTGTCATGGTGGGGTTGTCATGGAGATCATCTGAAGGGGGAGGAGGGGGGATGGGGGGGGGGGGGGTGCAGGTGAACTTCAGGTGGATCAACCAACCAACCAACCAACCATCCACCGTGTCACGTCGCTGCACCAACACACACAGACACACACTGACCGTGCATCAGCTCCTACTGCAAATTCCTCAGGATGTTACGCAACAAGGCAGTAATCTGCATGCAACGCAGCGCGCGCACGGGGTATTCCCCCTCTGCATAGCCGTGTCCTTATAAGACAAACACACACACACACACACACACACACACAACAGCCCGTCATGGCGCTGCCGCACACACACACATACATGTAGATATGAGTGTGTGTCCGTGTGTGTGTAACATGTCCGGGGCTCCGTCCCTCCTTACCGTGTGTCTCCGCTGCCTGCGCGTCTCCGTCTCCGGCTGAAATGACAACAAGCCGCCCCTTCCCTTCCCCGCTGACAGACAGACAGCAGAGAGCAGGTCCGATTCCGGTTGTCCGTTAGAAACCAGAAGGAGGCGGCGTCGGTGTCGCTGTCGGTTAGAAATCCACAAGAACCGAGGAGGAGGAAGAGGAGGAAGAGGAGGAAGAGGAGGAAACGTCGCGGAGGAAAAGTTGCGGGTGAAAGCGTTGGGAATCCTCCGGAGCTCCGGAGCTCCGCTGCTGCTGCTGCTGCTGCTGCTGCTGCAGGCAGACACACACTCACTCTGCTGCTGTGTGTCTGTCTCTGTGGCTCACCGTGTTGTCACTCACTGTGTATGTGTGCGCGTGTGAGGGTGAAATCAGGAGACACACACAAACGCAACACACAACACACGCAGTCCTCGGTACGCACACGGGGGTTATTCCAAGCGCCACTTCCCAGAATAGCAGCAGCTACAGAGGAGAGAGAGAGAGAAGAGAGAGAGAAGGAGAGAGAGCGAGAGAGGGCGTGTGTGTGTGCGCGCGCGCTTGTGTGACGTCGTCGGATCCCCCAGCGCGCAACCAGGGCAGAGGAAGAGGAGGGGAGGGGAGGGGAGGGAGGAGGAGCAGTGGCCGAGGAGGAGGCTCTGTCTGCAGGCAGAGAGAGAGCAGGATTCCCCGGTCACCTCTGGAGAGACATGTCTGTCTCTCTATCTGTCTGTCTGTCTCTCTGTCTGTCTGTCTGTCCCTCTGTCTGTCTGTCCCTCTGTCTGTCTCAGCTCTGCCTGTGTCAGCACCGGAAGTGAATGCATGAATAAATATCACAATATACATCAAATATGAACAATAACGTGTCTTTATCATCTTTATTATTATTAATTCTATTCATTACCTTTAATTATCGGTGCATGATGCTTTGAGATCGGCGGAGCAGAGACGTGAGCTCTGCATGGTGTGCGCCGTATTTCCCTCATCAAACAGAGGGAGGAGAGATGGAAAGAATTCAGATTTTAATAATTATTACGCACTGGACCTTTAAGGTACAAATGGAGGAGAGTTAAGGGATAGTTCAACATTTTTGTCAAATTGTCCCATCACCATAACCCCTATAGTCATAGCAGTAGGTTCGTTACCTTTAATTGTCGGTGCAAGATATTTTTAGAACGGCGGAGCAGAGCTGTGAGCTGCTCAGAGCTACGCTACGGAGGCTCATGGGATTTCTTGGTTTCCCTCATCAAACTCATCAAATACACAATCCAACAACATAATCATATACTATTACAGTTGTTTTAGAGGTAAATTCATGCAAACCAGATGCACGTCTCCGTTTTCATCAAGACTCTTCATTTCCCTCTAAAAGGTTCGGTTCCTCCGCTCGTCTCCTCGGAGGTAAAGACGTAACCGCCGTCCGCTGTGATAATAAACCAGTCAAGACCGTAGATGTCAGCCGTCCCTTAAAATAGCTCCCATTGTACCTGGGAACAGGTAATGACACATAATGGTCTGATAATTGTCTCCACTGACAGCGCAAGTTACAAGTTATTCAAGGTGAGAGCGAACAAGACGGAGCCATTGACGGAGAAATGAGAAGTGCAGCGACCTTTTGTTGTTGAGTTTCCACTAATGTCACAGCTGTTTAGCATCGCTTAGCGTCGTCTCAGAGGGTTTTAAAGGAGTCGCTCCTTTGTTCAGAGCCTCAGAGCGAAGACACTGGGTCAGATCTTCACCAGCGTCACCTGAGGAGAGACGAGTCGTTGTGTCTTCAAGCTGTTGTTGTTGATGTTCCAGCAGGAACAGGAGGAGTGGTGTGAATCCCACCTCCCTCCCTCCCTCCCTCCTCCGACAGCTCTCATACCACTTCATCTGTCGCTTTATCTGTGATTCAAACACCTCGGCTCTCTGTGATGTACCAACCTGCAGGGACAGGGACGAGATCAGCAACTCTGAGGAGATTTAGTATTTAAAAACTTCCATCCACATGGAATAAGGTCGGTTCAAGAGCTTCCATCTCAGACCTTTACATCCAATAGAAATCCGTGCGTAATGATGTCGTGAGCCAAACCTGCTCAACATGAAGGAGCTCCTACTCCAAGGTCCGTCCAGATGTCTGCACCCTATCTTGAAAGCTTTGCCTTCCGACTTAACTCTTTCCTCAATCTGCTGCTAAATCCTCCCATCATTCATGACCACAACATGGGCCGGAACCTCTCCCTCCATCAACCCTGTGGAAAACCAGGAAGTGGGTCGCAAGTGACGCACCTGTCTGACTGAAAACAGAAGCTAGTTTGTTTAGCTAGCAGGCACGTGTATCACAGATTGCTGCAGGGTTGACAACAATCCCTATTCTTATTGGGAACGCTCCGATCCAGCTTTTTCTGTCCGTTGAATGGTCTGAAGGCCCCCATCCTCCGCCCTGACATGAGCCAATGGCAGGAAAGGTAAGTCTCCTTAACATCGGATGGCGCTCGTCTCGTGCCGTAATCCGAAACATGAAAACAGGAACTGACGTTAACGGAGAAACCATGGAGATTAAAAACAAAGCGCACACAACATTAGCTTGTTATTAGTTTTGAGAAGACGTGTTGGAAAACGAAGCTCGGCAGCAGTGCTTCGCTCCACGTGGCCGTGGCGTCCAGAATTATATTAAAATGTGATGCAAAGACGAAATGTCTCTGCGCCGTCTCCTGGTTCACTCAGAACGGTCATAGCTAGGGCGCAGCCAGAGTGTCCGACGGCTCTAATCCCACGACGCTCCACAACTGTGCTGAACACTGAACACACCAAACATGTGACGTGTACCCGACCTCGTCCGACTCTCCCGGCGTGTTCCAGCCTTCAGCGTTTCAGCCGATACCGATCCAATATCGCTGTTGAGTCAATGAACTGCTCACCTCGCCGTGTGGAAGACAGCGAAGGCATCAACACCATCCCAGCCTCGTGGAACGCCGCTGCTCTGTGTCTGTTGTCCACTGGCATCGATCAGCCCCGCTGTCCGATACCCGGTCCAGCTGTCCAGTCAATAACTGGGCCAGATCCGATCAGCGCTTCCCTAACTGATTTATTTTTATTCCAAATTGTCTCTGTTGTATTGTGTTTTATGCGCCGGCTGCTGTAACAGAGGAATGTCCCAGCCATCTTATCTCAACTTATCGCATCGCTGTGAATGCTCCGACGTTATCTCGTTGTTTTATAACGACGACAGTAAACTATTGAACTGAATAGAGATGAGTCACATAAAGATTATTTGTAGATAAAGTGTTTCCAACCTTCTCCCAGTGACTCCTACAGCCGGGATCTTCTGGGTCAGGCTCCTTGACTCGTCCTTATCGTGCACGTCGGGGAGGAAGAGATGGAGATTGAGATCATGTATGGAGGTTTTCTAGGAGCTGCGTACGGCGCTCCAACATGGCACCCGCCTGGTCACTGAAATGAAAACTGCTCATCCAGGCCTCGAGCCAGGAGGAGTTTTTCCCTGGTGAGTTTCCAAGACGTTCAGTTGTGCGTGTGCTCATGTTCGTTTCTATGAGACTCTGGGAAAGTTTAGCAAACATGAAACCACCGTGTTTAACCGTCCTGTCGTCCTTCTGGGTCAAACTGACCACATCTCTTCCCTTCTTCCATCTTTCCTTCTTTTTCCACAACCCCTTTCCTCTCCCTTCCTTCCTTCCTTTCTTCCTCTTTTGATCCAGTTGACCTGATCTGTTTCCTCCCTCCATCTTTCTTTCCTTCCTCCCTTCCTTCTTTCGTCCCTTCTTCCTTCCTTGAACGAATCTGTTTCCTCCCTCCATCTTTTCATCCCTCTTCCCTCCCTTCCTTCCTTCCTTTTTGACCCAATCTGTTCCCTCTCTCCTTCCTTCTTTCCTCCCATCTCTCCCTTTGTCCTTCCTGCTTTCCTTCCTTCCTTCTTTCCACAATTCTTTTCCTTCCTTCCTTCCCTCTTTCCTTTGTTCTTTCCTTCCTTCTGTCATTCCTTCCTTTCTTCCACCATTCCTCCCTTCCATCTTTCCATCCGTCCTTCTTTTCTTCCTCCATCCCCTCCTTCTTTCCTTCCTTACTTTGATCCAACTGACCTGATCTGTTTCCTCCCTCGATCTTTCTTTCCTTCATCTTTCCCTTCGTCCTTACTTCTTCCTTCCTTTTTGACCCAAACTGTTCCCTCTTTCCTTCTATCTTTCCTTCTCTTTTCCCTTCCTTCTTCCTTCCTTGAATGAATCTGTTCCCTCTCTCCATCTTTTCATCCCTCTTCCCTTCCTTCCTTCCTTCCTTCCTTTTTGACCCAACTTGTTCCCTCTCTTCTTCTATCTTCTTATCTTTTTCCCTTCCTTCCTTCCTTCCTTCCTTCCTTCCTTCCTTCCTTCCTTCCTTTTTGACCCAATTGACCCAATCTGTTCCCTCTTTCCTTCCTTCCTTCCTTCCTTGACATTCAGAGGAGAAAGAGTGAGAACAGACCCTGTAGGGATGGAGGGATGGAGGGATGGAGTCGGATCTCTGACACCACTTCTCAATGAAAGTGCTTTTGCGTCGTCGCTGTCCTGACTTATCCCTGTGTGTGTGTGTGTGTGTGTGTGTGTGTGTGTGTGTGTGTGTGTGTGTGTGTGTGTGTGTGTGTGTGTGTGTGTGTGTGTGTGTGTGTGTGTGTGTACTGGCCGGCGTGATAAGTGGATTAAAGCCTGCCATCTCCCATAAGAGGCTCATCGGGATGTGATCTCATCACTGGTGACCCCGGAGTCCCCATGGCGACGCCGTGGCAACACAGCACCATGGCGACAGAGCTGCTGCTGCTTCTGATGAGACATTTGCATCTGCTTTTAATAGGAGGAGGCCGCGGGCTCTTCTTCTTCTTCTGCTGCTGCAGATTGTCTGTCATTGATAAACGTCCACCGAGCTCCTCTTCCTCCTCCTCCTCCTCCTCCTCCTCCTCCTCGTCTTTGTCTCCAGATGAGTCAGAACTTTAATGATTTGCGTTGCCTCCAGTCCAGCTGTCACGTTGATGAGGTAGGTGTCAGAGTTGTTCACATGTGCTGTTTCACTTTTATGAAACTCCGTGGATTTCTCTCTTTCTTTGCTCATTAATCGTTGTTTCAGTTTGTTTTTTTGACGACAGAAGCAGAGGTTTTTTTTTTTTTCCCCCTTTTTGGACGGTTGCGGATAAAAATAAGCTCAGTGGGAAAACACATCATCCGTCACATAGAAACCCACCCATTCATAACAATGTGCTGCTTTGTTGACGTTAGAATGACACAAGTTTAACAGTCACTCAGCTTCAACAGGCTCTGGACCGGGAGGAGCTGGACCATGGACCCTGTGGATCCTGGACCGAGGCCCGACCGCCAGTCCAGCCAAACACACACACACACACACACACACACACACACTGGGCTGGGTGACCTCATGCTAGCAAACAGCTAGCATAGCCGTTAGCTCGCTGGCTAACTGTGACCTATTTACACATCCAGCTGACGTGGAGCGACTGAGGCAGCGTTTTACTGCGGCAGCTGTGTTTGTTGTGCGACATTCAAATTCAAAGAAGCTTTATTGACACCATCACAGTCAGACAGAGCATCTCAGTTAAAGGGATAGTTCAACATTTTGTCCAAACTGGCCCATCATCATAACCCCTATAGTCATAGCAGTAGGTTCGTTACCTTTAATTGTCAGTGCAAGCTATTTTTAGAACGGAGGAGCAGAGCCGTGAGCTGCTCAGAGCCACGCTACGGAGGCTCATGGGATTTCTTGGTTTCCCTCATCAAACTCATCAAATACACAATCCAACAACTCCACAACGCTCTGGTGGACAAGTTGTGACCTGCACATTCACCACGCTATGAGATAATAACACAACGTTACCACACAGAGTTGTTTTAGAGGGAAATTCATGCAAAACCTCTGATGCACGTTGCCTTCAGTGACAGTTTTTCATCAACAGTCTCTGTATTTCCCTCTAAAACAACTAACTAAACTAATAGCAGGATATTATGCTCAGGAAGCTGGCGACAGCATTGCATTTAACTCAAATGTGTAAAAAAGGTTATTTTGTTTAATGTTTATTGTCAGCAATCTTAGCTCGAAGGCTAAGCTAAACTTGCTATGTGTCGCCCATGAAGAGTGTCGGCCCTTCTTAAAAAACATAACACAACGCAGACAACGGTTACACTAGCACCCATTTCAAGGGAAACGAGAGAGAAAATAGTACATTGGCCATCAATTTTGAGCAATATGATGTGTTAGATACGTTGGTTTGAAAGGTGATAAAGCTGGATATGTCCGCAGACACAGCTGTATAACTGAAGAGAAGAAGTTGTGAATTGTGAAAATGTGAAATTAAACACAAGAAAGTTTGATGTGAAACAGGTTTTTTTTTATAGAGTAGCCTAATGAATGTAGAAGCACGTGGGTTCTGTTTTTAATAAGTATCAAGAATCGTGTAAATTTACTAGTTTTGGTGCTGACTACTGAAATGCTTATCCCACAGCAGACATGTTTATATCGTAATATTGCACAGCTTTAGTCAAGTCACTCTCAGTTGTTACTAACATCATTAGTAGTTTCAGTTGCAGTGGTATCAGTAGTATCAGTTGTAGTTTTCTCCCTCAGGGCGTTGAGCTGTGAAACCAAAACAGGAGCTAAACGCGGCTAAAGAGGTTCAAGAGCTGCAGAGTTGTTTTAGGCTTTTCCTCTCTTTCTCTCTCTCTCACACACACACAGACACACACACAGTCATCTGATTAGTTGATTTATGAGTCTTTTAAAGCAGCCTGAGCTCGTTACATGGCTGAGTCAGAGATAACACTAACCGTCTGCCGCTCCGTAGCGTTAACAACATCTGTCTGACTGCCTGACTGGGACACAGATGTGATACCGGTGCCAGTTCAGTTCCTCTCACACACACCGCCCACCGCCCACCCCCCACCACCACCACAGCGAGTGCCAGGTATCGTTGTCGACAGTGGCGTGCACACAAGGGGGGCAGAGGGTGGCCCACTTGTTGAAAAACATGTACTATAGTGCCCTCTAGGAGCCAAAACGCATGCTAAAGTGCCCTAAAACGCATGCTAAAGTGCCCTCTAGGAGCCAAACATGTCCTAAAGTGCACTCTAGGAGCCAAAACGTGTGCTTAAGTGCCCTCTAGGAACCAAAACGCGTGCTAAAGTGCCCAAAGATGTGTGCTAAATGCCCTCTAGGAGCCAAAACGCGTGCTAAAGTGCCCTAAAATGTGTGCTAAAGTGCCCTCTAGGAGCCAAAACACATGCTAAAGTGCCCTAAAATGTGTGCTAAAGTGCCCTCTAGGAGTCAAAACACATGCTAAAGTGCCCTAAAGCGCATGCTAAAGTGCCCTAAAACACATGCTAAAGTGCCCTAAAATGTGTGCTAAAGTGCCCTCTAGGAGCCAAAACACATGCTAAAGTGCCCACTAGGAGCCAAAACGCGTGCTAAAGTGCCCTAAAATGTGTGCTTAAGTGCCCTCTAGGAGCCAAAACACATGCTAAAGTGCCCTCTAGGAGCCAAAACGCGTGCTAAAGTGCCCTAAAATGTGTGCTAAAGTGCCCTCTAGGAGCCAAAACGCGTGCTTAAGTGCCCTAAAATCTGTGCTAAAGTGCCCTAGCCAAAACACATGCTAAAGTGCCCTAAAACGCGTGCTAAAGTGCCCACTAGGAGCCAAAACGCGTGCTTAAGTGCCCTAAAACGCGTGCTTAAGTGCCCTAAAACGCGTGCTAAAGTGCCCTAAAATGTGTGCTAAAGTGCCCTCTAGGAGCCAAAACGCATGCTAAAGTGCCCTAAAATGTGTGCTAAAGTCCCCTAGCCAAAACGCGTGCTAAAGTGCCCTAAAATGTGTGCTAAAGTGCCCTAGCCAAAACGCGTGCTAAAGTGCCCTAGCCAAAACACGTGCTAAAGTGCCCTAAAATGTGTGCTAAAGTGCCCTAAAATGTGTGCTAAAGTGCCCACTAGGAGTCAAAACGCGTGCTAAAGTGCCCCAGCCAAAACGCGTGCTAAAGTGCCCTAAAACGTGTGCTAAAGTGCCCTCTTCAGTGGCGAGGACGCGCTATATGTGCCCTTTTTTTTCCTTTTCGCCCCTGCCCTTTTCATAAGTCTGTGCACGCCACTGGTTGTCGTCGTTGGGGTAAAAAGGAGCGAGCTCGGCCACAATCCCAGGATGTGAGTCATGAGTTTGAGCAGGAACCCTAAATCCTCTCTCTATTCACCGGTTGCATCCACTGTGCAGTGTAAAGAAAAACAAGCAGCAGAAGAAGAAGAACAAGGAAGCTGATGATGAAGCGTAGTTATGGGAAGTCATGAATAATCCATTACATAAGGGAGGTGCAGACACACGCGCGCGCACACAGACACACACACAGACACACAAACAGCTGGGCCGTGCATGGCCTCAGGCTCTTGTCCCAGAGTCAAACTGTAACGCTATGCAACACAAAGCTCCTCTGTGACAGCTGACTGATTACTAATGCTTATTCACACATGGGCCGCTCCCTGCATGCACTACCACTCCTAGTTCCCACAGATTGACAAGTGAGCGAGCTGTTTCTGCTTGGCACACACTTTTATACACACACACACACACACACACACACAGTAACACAGTAACACTGCTTATCTTTCCATCTTCTGGTCTTTGATTCTCTTCCCGCAGCCACATTAATCCCTGTCACTGTGTCTTTACACACACACACACACAGACACACACTCAGAGTCATCGGTGTGTAAAGGTGTGGCCCAACTGTTACATAAAGGCTCCAGGGTAAAGGTGAAACTACCTGAGAGATAACAGTCTGAGGAGGAGGAGGAGGAGGAGGAGGAGGAGCAGGAGGAGGAGGAGGAGGAGGAGGAGGAGGAGGAGGAGGAGGAGGAGGAGGAGGAGGAGGAGGAAGGAGGAGGAAGGAGGAGGAAGGAGGAGGACGAGGAGGAGGAGGTAGACTCACTGTTCAGGTCAGTGGAGGAGGTTTCAGGGCTGAACAGCGCCCCTTACTGTTCACCATCAGTACTGACACGGGATCTGTAACAGTAACACACAGGAAATTACAAAATAATAATAATAATAATAATAATAATAATAATAATAATAATAATAATAATAATAATACAAAATAAAATACAATAAATATAGAAAAAAAGAAAAAAAGAAAGAAATGAATAAATAAAGAAAAGAATCCAAAAAGATCTATCCATCCATCCATGACCCGTTCCTGCGAGGCTTAGTTTTATTTTGGCGGGCGACGATGAGTCACTATGAGGACAGAAGAATCACCATGGATACGGAGGAGAGATGAACAGCTCCAACAACAATGTTAATTCTAATGGTTTTACATTTGTGTCTCGTTATGAACATATGAGTTGATCTGGTTTCATTTCTGCTGCACCGACACATCATTGATTGATTGATTGATTTATTAGCACGAGAGAAAACTGTTTATTAAACAGCACGATGAAAGAGTAGAACAACAATACAATACATCACAAATGTGCAGGAGAAACCAAAACATAAATAAATAAATAATGCACGTTCAACGTAAAAATAAGACGTGAAGAGCATCGTGGTTTCATATCACTGCTGTGCAAATAAAGATGATTAACACTGGTTGATACAAAACACATCCAGCTGTTGGTTTTATTAGTAACGTTATTTTAAAGAGTTCATGTGCACACACACACACACACACACACACACACACTGGCTGCAAAGTGAGCGCTGGGTAAATACAGAACTAATCTTATCAGACGAAGCTCCATAATTATTTAGTTATAGAGAGATGAGAAGCTGCAGCAAGAGGAGGGAATATAATAATTATTGTGTTCATTGTGTGTAATCATTAAACACACTGTCACACAACCAGGAGGAGGAGGAAACGTGTTGTGTGTGTGTGTGTGTGTGTGTGTGTGTGTCCCTCTGTGAAGTGGCAAACTGACATCCTGCTATAGAGGCTTATTTCCACAATAGGAAACTTTTCACACATTCCCCCCCTCACACACACACACACACACACACACACACACACACACACACACACACACACACACACACACACACACACACATACACACACACACGCGCGCGCTCCGGCAGCAGCATCCTTTCTTTCCCTGTGTGGGATTTTCCACAGAACTCTTCCAGACTCTTGTCTCTGGTCACAGCTCAGCAGCTCCAGCTCAGACTCTTTACATCTACACTGTGGAGTTTGTTTGTTTGTTTTTTACCTTAAAACAAAGTTTCCAAACTCACTGAGGCGGTAGAAACGGTTCATAGGGTCCAACCGGCTGAACCTGAGCTCAGTAAGACCACCAGTAACAGCAACGCTAACACATTCACTTAGAGCCTCTGGAAACATGACTTTAAATAGTAAAATTATTATATTATTATATCAAAGTCAAGTGTCTCATTAAGCCACAAAAATCTATTCATAACTATTAGAAAACCTGGTTTACAAACAGCTCATTTTGCTTTTTAGGCCACTAGGCACCCTAATTGTATTGTGTAATAAATCCCAGAGATCAACCCTAATTTCAAAAATTTACAAAAGCTTAAAAGACAAATATTTAGAATTTGGATAGAAACTGGCTTCTCGTTATTTTTACATGTTTAATAACATGTATGTTAGCCTACATAAGACCCTGAATTACACAGGCTAGTTAGAAGGCTTTTATGGATTAGGGTTTCTAGAGGCGCTAGGCTAGGCTAGGCTAGGCTAGGCTAGGCTAGGCTAGGCTAGGCTAGGCTAGCAGACAGCTGCTCTTCCCAACTACAGCACCGGTGTCACCAGCCTGTTGCTATGACAACATACCTGCGTCTTCACCTGTTCTTCCTCCATGGACCCACACACACAACAGAGCCGAGCAGAGCCGAATGTAGACTCGGTAACTTCCGCCAGGAGTCGTCGTCGTCGTCGGCGGCGGCGTCAGCGTCATCATCGCTCCAACCGTCCATCACGTGAGCTCTTATTTTGAAATCTGAGTACGGCTAACGGCGGTTAGCAGTTAGCAGCGTGCTAACGGCTAACTCAGCTCTCCCTCTCTCTCTCTGCTGCTACCAACACCAGCTCCACACCGAGCTGCTCCTCTGACACTCCTCTGTCCCAAACTCACTCCCACATTAAAAACTAGCATCGTTTGCTTGTTTACGTGATACTCCTGCCGTTTCCGGTCTGGTGGTCAATGTCTGCGCATGCGCACTGTCACAACTGCGGTCAACGGTAGGTGAAGGTTTTTATTTTTTATTTTTTTTCAGTTTACCTTTGTCTTATTTATACTATTTTGTCATCCACATTCATATTTGTCTTTTCTTTTTTAGTTTATTATTATATTTTTGTAGGTACTGTTCATGTTTTACTATCATATCTTATCTCTTTGGATCTCGTTTCCGGTGTCCTCCAGGCCAGTAACCTGTTTTAATGAGATGAAATTTTTTAACCTGTTTTAATGAGATGAAACTAATCCCCTATCGCTTTCAGCGATAGGGGATTAGTAAACAACCAAAGATCTTCACCCATTTCCAAACATCACCCAAGTTGATGTTAAATCACAGAAGCTGGAATAAGTGGAGCTAGTTTTAGAGAGTGTTATAAATGATATGATGAATGTAAACAGCAGATCAGAGATCACATGTCTTCCTCTTCAGTGTAATGGAAGTGTATCTTCAGCCGACATCATGTCAATGTTCTTTATTAGCTACCAGTGGATCATCACCAGGACCTTTGACCAGACACCAAGACCCTTTCATGCCAGTGTCCTAGAGAGAGGAGCTCGTCTTGATGAGCAGGTAACATACGATCCTCAGTTAATGTTGTGACCTAAACCAAAATAAAGTGGGGGTTTTTGTCGCCGACTGGAAAAGAAAAACAGACGAATAGAGAGACGGAGGGAGAGGTTTTACCCCGCTGAGACCAAATGGGATGATCAGCCATCTTTGTCAAACCAGTCTGACCACCGTCCTGCAGCAGATGGCGAAGGCCCGGCGCCATTTCATGGTCAGACAGACGACCGCCACACATGAAATACACACATACATACCATGCATTTAGACATCAGAAACATATCGCTGTAACGGTGAGGAGACTCTGAGCTGCAGCAGTGCAGATCTCCTTCAGACGTTCACAACCAGATGTTCAGGACCCTGCGTGTCAAACCGAAACATCAGAGCACCATTTTTAGATTTACATCGTCCTCTGCTGCTGCACTCTGACAGATAATTTGGTGTCATGTGCATGAGTAGTCATCTGTGTGGAGATCAGTGACAGCAGTGCCCCCTCCCTCCGTCTCCAGCTGACAGATGCTGCACAACCAAGAAGTTGCATCAAGTTTGAAACTGTTTTGGGCGGGGAAAAAGCTGCAGTAATCTTTCTTGGCCAGGGTTTTATTTTGATCTCCATGTTTGGTCTCCACCTCAGCTGCAGCTGGACAGAGATATGATCATACAGGTAAATACAGAGACTGTTGATGAAAAACTGTCCCTGAAGGCAACGTGCATCAATGGTTTTACATGAATTTCCCTCTAAAACAACTCTGTGTGGTAACGTTGTGTTATTATCTCATAGCGTGGTGAATGTGCAGGTCACAACTTGTCCACCAGAGCGTTGTGGAGTTGTTGGATTGTGTATTTGATGAGTTTGATGAAGGAAACCAAGAAATCCCATAATGAGCCTCTGTAGCGTAGCTCTGAGCAGCTCACGGCTCTACTCCGCTGTTCTAAAAATAGCTTGCACCGACAATTAAAGGTAACGAACTTACTGCTATGACTATAGGGGTTATGGTGATGGGGCATTATGACAAAAATGTCGAACTATCCCTTTAAGTTGCAGTGCTTTGACCTGTCTGGGCCACCATACAAAAACATTTCAGTCGTTTCACCTGTATGAGCTGTGTGTGGAGCTGTGGGCGACGGCTCAGGCTCAGAGACAGTTTGTCTCTACAGAGAACACGTATGTCAACACTCAGACCAACACGGATCCTGACTGTGTGTCAGGACATGTGTTAGTGTGTGTGTGTGTGTGTGTGTGTGTGTCCCTCCATCCATCCATCCATCCATGAAGCTGTAAGTGCAGACACAGGGCTACACTTCTGCCTGAGTAGCTATACTCAGCGTTGCCGTGGCAACAGCATCACCTCCTCTCTCGCCTGCTGAGGCTCTTTTTTCCTGAACGTCTGTCGGCATCCTCTCTCTCCTCTCTCTCTCTCTCTCTCTCTATCTATCATCTATCTATCTATCTATCTATCTATCTATCTATCTATCTATCTATCTATCTATCTATCCATCTTTCCTTCTGCCTGGTTCAATGTTCAATTTCATTTACAGGTACTTTTATTGTATAAGTGCCATTCTTACTTAAAGGGACAGTTCAACATTTTGTCAAATTGTCCCATCACCATAACCCCTATAGTCACAGCAGTAGGTTCGTTACCTTTAAATGTCGATGCAAGCTATTTTTAGAACGGCGGAGCAGAGCCGTGAGCTGTGTACGCTACAGAGGCTCATTATGGGATTTCTTGGTTTCCATCTCTGGCAACTGAAGGAAAAAATAAAATAAAATAAAAAATAAAATATCACTTAAACAATGGAAGGACACTCTTCAGAAAGGCACCTAACTTATGCTTATAACTTATAACTTTTGCTTATCAGACTGTAACAAGATTAGTTTGAACATAGATCGGCGACTAACATTATACTGTGGGAGATATTTTTCTCTGAAATGTATTATACGGCAACTAACAATTATTTTCATTATCGATTGTAATCTGTTGATATTTAAAACAATTAATCCATTAATTGTTTGGTCAATAAAATAAAAAAAATATGAATCAGTGTTTCTCAAACCACCAGACGACGTCCTCTAATGTCTTGTTTTGTCCACAAACCAAAGAGAGACTCAGTTTATTGTCATTGAAGAAGCTGAAGAAGAGAATCTGGACATTTTTTCTTAGAAAACTACTCAAACAGATTATTAGATTATCCAAATAGGTGCTGATTAATGAAATAATAGATTATTGTTCGGTGAATAGATGAACTGATGCAGCTCATCAGGACAGTTATCCTCACTCACGTTACAAAACCTCTGCCTTGTATCGAGGCCTTTAACCTTCCTATGAATTCATTCTGCTGTTATTAACTCTTCAACTGCAGATGACCTGTCTAAACACAGTAGGAAACTCCTTTTTAAGCGCTTTAATCACGTCCCCCGCTGTGCCGCCTCTGTGTAGCCCCGCCCCCTGACGTCATCGGCGTCATCATCACAACACGGAAGCAGCGGACGGTGTGAGGGAGGCAGCAGCAGGAGACGCAGACGGTGCAGCCAGGTGGAGCAGCGGAGGAATACACAGAGACAGGTGGAGGAGCAGCAGCTGCAGGTGAAGCAGAACCAGACCAGGACCAGGACCAGGACCAGGACCCGGAGCTGTGGTGAGCATCATGGCGCTGATCCCGTCGCAGGTCCTGCGCGTGGCCATCCTCCTGTCCTACTTCTCCATCCTGTGTCACTACAAGGCTCTGGACATGCCGGCGCACCAGACCTACGGGGGCAGCTGGAAGTTCCTCACCTTCATAGACCTGGTAGGTAGGCTAAGACCCGGACTGACACACCGACACGACACCACCTGCACTATACACCCTACACCCCCCCCTCCACCGTTTCCGCTTCCCGCCCTCTTTGTTCCGGTGTTTGATCCGCCGCCGCTCCAGCTGCACGAGGCGGTGGTTCGGTCCAGACCAGGTGGGTCCGCACCGAACCGAACCGATCCACCGCCGGGGGTTTCCCGTTGCAGGTGCAGCCTATATAACGCTTCACATGCCCCCCGCCCCCCCCCATCACTATTGTGTTACCCCGAGGGGTGGGAGCGCGCCGCGCGTGCACAGACGCTGCTGCTGCTGACTGTGGAGATTCTCCAGTAAACACGAAAGGAAAGGTGTCAGCTGGGTTTTAATGACTTATTATACAGTTACACTACACTGTATCACAGTTACCGCTTTAAAGCTGCACAGGAAATACAAATGAATTTGATTCCACTATGGGTCATAAAATTAGTAATAACTCATCTATCAGACCATGTAGGACAAACTTTGTGCAAAATTCTAGTTTCAAGTAAATTTTTTGAACTGAAATGTAGTTAAAAAAAAAAAAACGTAATCTTAATGTGTTATTTACTTATTCAAATGTTTCAACCTTTATTTATTCAGGGAGACGACAGCGAGTTCTCGTTCTGGCTGCTTGGATTCCCAGTTGCAGCGAAGACAGCGTAGATAAGATGACAGCATATAAATAATGACAATATAGTGTAAATAATTAATATAAAATTAATATGAAATCAACAAAAAAACACTATTTTCTGAATTCTGACCTCTCAGAGCCACCGTACAGAGCAGTTTTTATTTTTCCTAAAAAGTGCATTGCCTCTACATCAGGGTTTTTTTTGTTGTTTTTTTTAACTTTCTGGGTTGAGCAGCGTTTCTCTCCACTCAGCAGCCGCAGTCATTTCACTGTTCATGCAGTTGCTATGTGGGAGTCGTTATTTATGGCGCTGCTGGATCCAGAAGAGAAGAAATCCCATTCATTTTTCCCACAGACGATGTTCAGTGACTCAGAGTTTGGAGTCTGGATCCACATGAAACTCTCCTGCTTAAATCATCATCCGCACAAAAAAAAAAAAGCTATATAATAAATAAAAGAAAGTCCGTCCTGACTCAGAAAGAATCTGCTGCTGTGATGAAGAGTCGAAGGTACGAAGCTCATACACATAAAAACCTCCAGGTGGGCGGTTAATACTACCACGACTCCCAAAGTGCATTATGTGAGGAGACGGCCAATCACAGGGCTTTGAAGTCTCTGCTCAGCGGCCGACGGTGAAGATGGCGGCGCCGAGGAAAGCTGCTTTAAAACAAACCTCCTGGTTTAGTTCAGACGATGAAACGGTGACGCAGAGTTTGAGCTAAAACCGGCTAGAGTTGTTTTAGAGGTAAATACAGAGACTGTTGATGAACAACTGTCCCTGAAGGCAACGTGCATCAGAGGTTTTACATGAATTTCCCTCTAAAACAACTCTGTGTGGTAACGTTGTGTTATTATCTCACAGCGTGGTGAATGTGCAGGTCACAACTTGTCCACCAGAGCGTTGTGGAGTTGTTGGATTGTGTATTTGATGAGTTTGATGAGGGAAACCAAGAAATCCCATAATGAGCCTCTGTAGCGTAGCTCTGAGCAGCTCACGGCTCTGCTCCACCGTTCTAAAAATAGCTTGCACCGACAATTAAAGGTAACGAACCTACTGCTATGACTATAGGGGTTATGGTGATGGGACAGTTTGACTAAATGTTGAACTATCCCTTTAAACACAACAGAGTGGCATTGAATGCATTATAAAGAGTTCATCTATAACCTACAATAATAATAATAAAATGTCAACAACAAGCTGGTTTCTATGAAAATACAGTCAAACAAAGAGTTACTTTTTTAATCAAATATCAAAATCTTTCAACATAAAAACATAATTTTCCTCCGGTCGTCGTCAAACAGCAGCTGTGCAGATGTGAGGGATGAGACGAGGAGAGGAAAAGGCTCGGAGGGCAGATGGAGGATTAATGATAATTATATAAAACTTCATTAGGCTAAAAATAATAGAGTAGTTTTCTGCTCTTGATGTAATAATTATAAGAGCTGTCACACTGTCGTCCATCAGAGCTCCATCCACCAGCTCCACGCCGCGTCTGCTGCAGGTTTGAATAACTTTATTTACACAGTGAAACGTGCTTCATCTGAAAAATGTTACATATAAAATACAATAAGGATCAATAATAATGTAACATGTAGCAGATATGAGCTGTGAGGTTCCAGGGATTAGACCGAGCCGCTTCATAAAGGCTGCAGTCATCTGAAATATTAAATTAAGGAGTTTACACAGACACACACACAGATCCCATTCATACAAAACAAAGCACACACACACACACACACACACACACACACACACACACACAGAGAGCGAGGCTGTTAGTGTTAGCGCTGCTTGTGTTTCTGCTGCAGAGGCTGTAAAGCAGCAAATAAAACAACACAAACAGCAACGGTAACGACAACAACAACAGTTGTGTTTATTCCGACTGCTCTGCTTTTCTATTTATTACCATTAATGACAATAACTCACATGCAGCTCATCAGTTATTGATTGATAATCGGCTCCGAGCGCCAATAAACATCATTAGACTTCTCTAAACTCAGATAATCCCTCTCAAGTGCATACCTGTGTGTGTGTGTCTGTGTGTGTAAGCGTGAGAAATAGCTGTGTCATATTTTCCACATTAGACCTCTCCTCCTGGTTAACTGTGTTTTTAATGACCTGCACACACCAGCAGCTGTGTCATATTTTCCACATTAGACCTCTCACTCCTGCAACATCTGGCTCTTAACCATCTGTGTGTGTGTGTGTGTGTGTGTGTGTGTGTGTGTGTGTGCAACATCTGGCTCTTAACCATCTGTGTGTGTGTCTGTCTGTGTGTGTGTCTGTCTGTGTGTGTGTGTGTGTGTTAGTGCATGTGCAGCACCAGACGTTGCACAGTCGGAGCTCTGACATGATTTGCTCTCAGATCCACTTCACAAACATCTGAGAGAAGAGTCGTTAGCAGCTCGCAGCCTCAGCGCTAGCTGAGTTCTCATAGAAAACCATTATCTACGTAGCGGGGAAGCTACATTAAATCTGAATGTAGGATAATTTACACAAGTGGAAGTGATCATCCCCCCTTCCTTCCTTCCTTCCTTCTTTCCTTCCTTCCTCTCTTCCTTGCTTCTCTTCTTCTTTCTCTCCTTTCCTTCTCTCCTTCCTTCTTCCTTCTTTCCTTCTTTCTTTCTTTCTTTCTTTCTTTCTTTCTTTCTTTCCTTCCTTGCTTCTTTTCTTCATTCCTCCCTTCCCTCCTTCATTCCATCCCTCCTTCCTTTTTCCCTCCTCCTTTCCTTCTCTTCTTCCTTCATCATTACTTTCTTTCTTTCTTTCCTTCCTTCCGTCCTTCCTTTTCTTCCTTCTTTCTTTCCTTCCTCCCCTTCCGTCCTTCCTTCTTTCCTTCCCTCCTTCCTTCTTCCTTCATTCCATCCCTCTTTCTTTCTTTCTTTCTTTCTTTCTTTCTTTCTTTCTTTCCTTCCTTCCTTTTCTTCCTTCTGTCCTTCTCTTCTTTCCTTCTCTTCTTCATTCCTCCCTTCCCTCCTTCATTCCATCCCTCCTTCCTTTTTCCCTCCTCTCTTCTTCCTTCATCATTACTTTCTTTCTTTATTTCTTTCCTTCCTTCCGTCCTTCCTTTTCTTCCTTCTCTTCTTCATTCCACCATTCCTCCCTTCCCTCCTTCCTTCTTTCTTTCCTTCCTCCCCTTCCTCCCCTTCTGTCCTTCCTTCCCTTCCTTCCTTCTCTTCTTCCCTCCATCATTACAGGCATCTCATCCCCTCACCCACTGGGTGAAAGATCCTCCCATCCCTTCCTCTCCATCCTCTGGAGAGGAAGGTCAGATCACTGTGGACGCATCGACGGGAGTGTTTCCTTACACACACACACACACACGCACACACACACACACACGCACACACACATAGAGGTGGAGGTCGAACGCTGACCAAGGTTGGAGCTTTCCTCCGTCTCCATGGCAACACGACACGTATGATGCTGCTGCTGACAGAGCACAACAACAACAACAACAACAACAACAACCTGGATTCACATATTTATAAAGCGCCGCCGCCGGAGAGACGCTGTATTCAGGTTCAGGGGCGGCTGGTTCAACACTGTTCATCCGTCCTGTTTACCTCTGTTTACTCAACATGTTTAATGAAATCATCAACAACAACAACAACAACAACAACCAGAGACACTGAGAGAAACTTTCCTGCTGCTTCTCTATTATATTAAATACCATCTGAGCGTCCTTGATTCTGATTGGAGGAGAGAGGAGCAGCTGTGACGATGAGGACGAGGTCGCTCGCCGCCGTGTCCCTGACGTTTAACACACACACACACACACACACACACACACACACACACACACACACACACACCAAGTGGAAGTCAAGTGCAGGATGTGTTTGGCATTCAAGAGCTTTAAGTTTGAGTTTGTGTTGCTAGGCGACGGGCGATGAAATGGAAACGGCCTCGCTCGCTTTTTAAAGGTGGAAGATGATTCTGTGTCAGTGGATTTCAGAATAAAAGCCCCGTGTTTCATACTTTTTATCTGAAGTGGTGATCCATGAGAAAAGAAAAAAACCCTCTCCTCTCTCTCTCAGCTTCTCTCTGGAGCTCTAGTAACAACCGGTCGGTGTCGGCCAATCAGAAGAGAGGAGGAGGCTCTGAGCCTCTCTTCTGATTGGCTGACTGTTTTCTAGACTGATCCAATTAAAAAAAACAGAGCAGATTTCAGAATAAAACACTCAGAGAAACTAAATCCTGCAGGTTGTTGTTGATGGACGGTGGGTCCAGGTGGTGGGGAGGGGGCGGGGCTTAGTTGTGACATCACAAAGTGACAGGAAGTCCCGACGGCTGGTTTTAAGGCTTTAATGGAAACATCGATTTTTATTCTGAAGGAGCTTTTTTGAGTTTAAGTTAAATTTACTGTCCTTTCTCCCTTCCTCCCTTCCCTCCTTTCCTTCCTTCCCTCTTTCCTTCCACCATTCCTTCCTTCTTTCCTCCCCTCCTTCCTTCCTTCCTTCCTTCCGTCTTTCCATGCATCCTTCTTTCCTTCCTTTGTTCCTCTGTTGATGTCTTTGAAATGTTGGATATGTGAAAGTACAATGCACAACTAAACAGCTCACTGAACTCTTTCTCTCCTTCCTGTCCTTGTGTCTTTATGATCCTTCTTTCCTTCCTCTGTTCCTCTGTTGATGTCTTTGAAATGTTGGATATGTGAAAGTACAATGCACAACTAAACAGCTCACTGAACTCTGTGTGTGTGTGTGTGTGTGTCTATGCGTGTGTGTGTGTGTGTGTGTGTGTGTGTGCAGGTGATCCAGGCCGTGTTCTTCGGCCTGTGCGTCCTCATCGATGTGTCCAGTCTTCTGACTAAAGCCGGCGACAGCAGGGAGCAGGAGCGCCAGCTGAGGAAGCTGATTGGCCTGAGGGACTGGATGATGGCGGTGCTGGCGTTCCCTGTCGGAGCGGTGAGCACGCACACACACACAGACACACACAGCCTGGGGAAGGATCAGCATGGCTTTCTCTCTACAAACCTCTCATTACAGAAGTGTTGCTGTCAGACATTCAGAGCTCGCTGACACAAGCAGCTTCTTCTTCTTCAGACTTTCATTTCTTTATTTCCTGTTGAGTTGGTCACATGACGCAGCGGCTTCAGCTACAACAACGAACTGTTCAGCAGGATCTTCATCTCCGTTATATAAAGTTTTCTCACACTCGCTGCTTTATTTATTTTCCATTTATTGATCAGTTATTGGAGGGGATCGAAATCTCCTGTGCTGCAACCGAACGACACGGCTGTCAGCTGATTGGCTGTTTGCCTGTCACTCATAGCGTTCAGGATGTTTCAGCGTTCCACATCCTGGAGTTTTACTCTGCTGACCGGCATCATCAGAACAGACACGTCCTGGTGGCGACGTAGGAAACAGAGGATGTGACGCATCGACATGCAGCGCAATGCATCGCAATGCAGCGCATAATCAAATCAGAACGAATCGTGAGGCCAGAGAAGATGCAAACCACTGGTGTGAACAACAGGTGTGAACCAGTGTGAACAGGTGTGAACAGGTGTAAACAGGTGTAAACAGGTGTGAACTGGTCTCTACAGGTGTGAACAGGTGTAAACAGGTGTAAACAGGTGTAAACAGGTGTGAACTGGTCTCTACAGGTGTGAACAGGTGTAAACAGGTGTAAACAGGTGTGAACTGGTCTCTACAGGTGTGAACCAGTGTGAACCGGTTTCCTGAGCTCAGCTGGTTCAGTCTGGCTGAATGAACCGAGGAAGTGGAGTCGTCCTGTTGCTTCAGACTCTGACCTCTGTCTGGTCCTCAGGCTGCTCACACAACGCTCACATGGCTCCGACACACACACACACACACACAGACTAACACACACACACACACAGACTAACACACACACACACACACACACACACACACCTCCTTTATTCAAGACTGCAGTTGGCGGATGGCCCTGTAGCTGCCACACTGAGGAACCTGTCTGACAGCAACCATATCCTCTGTTTCAACACACACGTGCACGCACACACACACATGCACATGCACATCCACATGCACACACACACAGTCATGAATATGTAACTCTACATTCACACACTCCGTTGATAACAAACTGCCGTGAGCAGACACACACAGAGCCGGTCGAGTCTCTGGCAGCGTCTGCACTGACACACACATCCTCTCTGTTACACACACACACACACACACACACACACACACACACACACACACACACACACACACACCTATGGACGCAGTCAGCTGGCACGGCGCCGCGAGTTGGACACACAGTTCAGTTTACACACAGGACAATAGACATGATTATCACCACAGCGAACGTCTGGAAACCTAGAGCCACTGATATGGACCCAGTGTGTGTGTGTGTGTGTGTGTGTGTGTGTGTGTGTGTGTGTGCAGTGGTGGAGAGTAACAGAGTACATTTACTTGAGTACTGTTCTTAAAGGGATAGTATCATTTTTAAATTCATTTAGAAAAAAATATAGTAATCCATTGATGTGAAAAATAAGACTGCAATTTAAGTACTTAGGGGCTATTTGTAGATCATACAACCACACTTTAAAAACATGATACTATCCCTTTAAGAACATATCCAGAGGATATGCACAACAAAAGATTTCAGAGAGTTAATTCTCAGAAACAAGAGTTAAAAGGTCCTTAAATTCATTTAAAAAAAATTATAGTAATTCATTGATGTGAAAAATAAGAAATTTACACTTTTTACACTTTTATTTTTACTTAAAGTAAATTTAAAAGCAAGTACTTTTTTACTCTTACTCGAGTAACATGTCGACTGAGCTACTTTTACTTGTAATGGAGTACATTTTGACCAGTAGTATTTGTACTGGGGTCGAATACTCTGTCCATCTCTGCATGTGTGATCGTATGTGGTGTGTACATGCCTGAGTGTGCAGGTGCATATATTAGTACACTCCTATATATACAGTATGTGGATGTGTGTCTATATGGGCGTCTGCTTTAGTGTAAAGCTGCTGGGTGGAAAATATGTGTGTGTGTTTCCTGCCACCACTGGCTTGTTGAAAGCAGAGAACAATGGGGAGGTGTGTGTGTGTCTGTGTGTGTGTGTGGAGCAGGTAATTCCAGCTCCGTCCTGTAGAACATGTTCTGGCCCGAGTCCAGAGATACATTAGAACCAAGGAGCTGTTCAGCTGTGGTGCGTTCAGGGAGCGTGGGACAGACGACAATGGGATCGACCGTCAGGATGTTCTGGTCGCCTGCAGAAAGGAGGAAAGGAAGGAAGACAAGAAGAGAGTTTTAAATAAATAAAATAAATAATCAATATTTATGAAAAATGTAAATGCAGAAGGACAGTATAAAATCTGTTTTATCTTTTCTCAAATTCCATTTTTTTCAATTCAGTTATTTTGCTCTTATTTACTACTAAAAACTATGAAGTATTAGGGCAAAAAGATAAATAATCTGTCCAAAAAAAAAAGTCCAGCAGGGGAAAAAAAAAATGTCAAAAATAAAAAAAGAAATCCATCGTAAAAAAAAAAAATCTTGCACAAAAAAAAAACATTGGAAAAAAATCTGGCAAAAAAAAATCCATCGTAAAAAAAAATCTGGCAAAAAAAAAAATCCAGCGGGAAAAAAAAATCTGGCAAAAAAAACCTGGAAAAAAAATCTGGCAAAAAAAATCCACAGTAAATGAAAAAGGAAAAAAAAAACATTGGAAAAAATCTGGCAAAAGAAAAAAAAATGGAAAAAAAATCTGGAAAAAAAAAATTTGGAAAAAAATCTGGAAAAAAAAAAGAAATGAAAAAAAAATCCAACGGGAAAACAAATCTGGAAAAAAAAATCCATCGTAAAAAAAAACTGGCAAAAAAAAACATTGGAAAAAAAATTCCACCGTAAATGAAAAAGAAAAAAAAAAACATTGGAAAAAAATCTGGCAAAAAAAAAAAATTTGAAAAAAAAATCTGGCAAAAAAAAAATCCATCGTAAAAAAAAAAAAATCTGGCAAAAAAAAAAACATTGGAAAAAAAAATGAAAAAAAAATGGCAAAAAAAAATCCATCGTAAAAAAAAAAAAGATCTGGCAAAAAAAACTAAATAAAAAAGAAAAAAAAAGCATTGGAAAAAAAATCTGGCAAAAAAAAAATCTGGCAAAAAAAATCTATTGTAAATGAAAATGAAAATAAAAACATTGGAAAAAAATGTAGCCAAAAAAAAAGGGAAAAAAAACTGGAAAAAAATCCATCGTAAAAAAAATCTGGCAAAAAAAAAGTAATCTATCAAAAAAAAATCTGGCAAAAAAAAAGTAATCTATCAAAAAAAAATCTGGCAAAAAAAAATCTGGCAAAAAAAATCTATTGTAAATGAAAACGAAAAAAAAACATTGGAAAAAAAATGTAGCAAAAAAAAAAGGAAAAAAAAACTGGAAAAAAATCAGGCAAAAAAAAAATCCATCGTAAAAAAAATCTGGCAAAAAAACATCGTAAGGAAACTCCACAGAGACGCTGCAGACAGACAGACAGAATAAATACTTGAGCTTTGTTTTCTAACTCTGTTGTTGTTGTTGTTGTTGTTTGTGTCTCTGACAGTTCGTGGTCTTCACCTTCTGGAGTCTGTACCTGTACGACAGAGACCTGGTCTACCCCAGACTACTGGACAACTTCATCCCTCAGTGGCTCAACCACGGCATGGTGAGTCCTCCTGCCTCGTCCACCCACTGATCACTTACTGGTGCATTTTATTTTAAAACCCTCAATAGCTACGTTCACTAATATTTTTAAAAGAATTCACTGGCGGAGCTGCTCCACATCCTCTGGAAGCTCATCCCGTTCTCTTGCAGCCTTAAGTGTAAAAAAACATGTTTTCTTTTGTCAGAGCGACACATTTTTGGTCTGAGTTTTAAGGAGTTCCCTCTGAGGTCGTTCCGATTATTCCAGAAACCTCAGTCCTGTCGCCTCCGAGAAACGAGAGCTGGCAGTTTGAGATGACATCACAGTCAGACCTGGGACTCATCTGGTTCCTCTTCTCTGAACCGCTTCGATTATTTCAATATATTTTGCTTTCGAAGGACACCAGACATTCAGGATGAGATCTCACCAAAGCTTTAAAGGGATAGTTCAACATTTTAGCTAATTGTCCCATCACCATAACCCCTATAGTCATAGCAGTAGGTTTGTTACCTTTAATTGTCGGTGCAAGCTATTTTTAGAACGGCGGAGCAGAGCGGTGAGCTGCTCAGAGCTACGCTACGGAGGCTAATTATGGGATGTCTTGGTTTCCCTCATCAAATTCATCAAATACACAATCCAACAACTCCACAACGCTCTGGTGGACAAGTTGTGACCTGCACATTCACCACGCTATGAGATAATAACACAACGTTACCACACAGAGTTGTTTTAGAGTTAAATTCAGTAAAACTCTGATGAACAACTGTCCCTGAAGGGACAGTTGTTCATCAACAGTTTTCTGAATTGCCCTCTAAAACAACTCTGTGTGGTAACGTTGTGTTATTATCTCATAGCGTGGTGAATGTGCAGGTCACAACTTGTCCACCAGAGCGTTGTGGAGTTGTTGGATTGTGTATTTGATGAGTTTGATGAGGGAAACCAAGAAATCCCATAATGAGCCTCCGTAGCGTAGCTCTGAGCAGCTCACGGCTCTGCTCCACCATTCTAAAAACACCTTGCACCGACAATTAAAGGTAATGAACCTACTGCTATGACTATAGGGGTTATGGTGATGGACCAGTTTGACTAAATGTTGAACTGTCCCTTTAACAATAACAATTTCCTTACGTAGATTTGTAGCCACATTCCTTCATCATGTGTGTAACACGTATGACGTGACGCCGTCGTCAGGTGTTTGGTTTTTATCAGCGGATCATAAACTCCACACACACACACACACACCGGTATCTAATCAGCTGCTCGACCTCTGAGTTTGAATACCAGCCGCTCGCCGCTCGCCGCTCGCCGCCCGCCGGCTTTGATTTACCATCTAGAGGAAGCAGTTTAATCTAATGTTTAGACAGCGGCCAACACACACACACACACACACACACACACACACACACACACACACACACACACACACACACACACAGACACACACAGACACACACACACACACACACACACACTGATAACACCGTCAGCTGTGTGTGTGTGTGTGTGTGAATCAGCTGCTGCGATAACCTGAGCGTTTTCCACCACCATGCAAAACGCCTCCTCCTCCTGCTGCGTCCAACTTCCTTCAGCTGGAGTCGTGGCGATGGCGATGGCGGTGGCGGTGGCGTCCACGTCCACAGAGCGAGGAGTGTGTGTCTGTGTGTGTGTGTGTGTGTGTGTGTGTCGACCTCTCCCACAACACTACAACATGTGGAATTGAAAGAGACGAGGAGGAGGAGGAGGCGGCGGCGGCTCGAGTGTCTGTTCACAGTCTCTTCTCCTTCTCCAGGAGTGATGTAATAATAGCTGAGTGGTTGCTATGGCGCCGTCGCCAAGGACCAAAACAACCAGAACACAGAGAGAGAGAGAAAACGTGAGGAGGTGTGTGTGTGTGTGTTTGTGCAGGCCTTTGTGTGTGTGTGTGTGTGTCCAGTGGTTGTAAATATTTTGCGGTATTCCATGGTATCGCTGTTGTTTGTTTATGCTGGCTGCCACGGCAACCATCTCGCCATTCCCATCGGAGGAGGAGGAGGAGGGAGGGGTGGAGTGGTGTTAACGCTGAGCGGAGCAGAGCTGATAGAGACCGGAGGAGAACAGACAGGTCGTCGTGGTGATGATGATGATGATGATGATGATGTCATCGCACACTAATGCACCTGATGTAATTAGTGAAAACTCGTTAAGTCTCCATGACGGCCGCTGGAGTTCCGTTAATCACACATCCAATAATAATAACAAAACATTTAAAGCTGAAGCTCTGGAGCTCTATAGTAACAACAGGTCGGTGTCAGCCAATCAGTGGAGAGGAGGAGGCTCTGAGCCTCTCCTCTGATTGGCTGACTGTTTTCTAAAGGGATCCAATGGAGAAAAAAAACAGAGCAGATTTCAAAATAAAACACTCAGAGAAACTAAATCCTGCAAAGTTGTTGTTGTTGGATGGTGGGTCCAAGAGGTGAGGGGGCGGGGCTTAGTTGTGACATCACAAAGTGACAGGAAGTCCTGACACAAAACACAAGCTTTAACACAAACATCTACCTTTATTTTGAAGGAGCTTTAATAGAAACATCTACCTTTATTTTGAAGGAGCTTTAACGCAAACATCTACCTTTATTTTGAAGGAGCTTTAACACAAACATCTACCTTTATTTTGAAGGAGCTTTAACACAAGCATATACCTTTATTTTGAAGGAGCTTTAACACAAGCATCTACCTTTATTTTGAAGGAGCTTTAACACAAACATCTACTTTTATTTTGAAGGAGCTTTAACACAAACATCTACCTTTATTTTGAAGGAGCTTTAACACAAACATCTACCTTTATTTTGAAGGAGCTTTAACACAAACATCTACTTTTATTTTGAAGGAGCTTTAACACAAACATCTACTTTTATTTTGAAGGAGCTTTAACACAAACATCTACCTTTATTTTGAAGGAGCTTTAACACAAACATCTACCTTTATTTTGAAGGAGCTTTAACACAAACATCTACCTTTATTTTGAAGGAGCTTTAACACAAACATCTACCTTTATTTTGAAGGAGCTTTAACGCAAAAATCTACCTTTATTTTGAAGGAGCTTTAACACAAGCATCTACCTTTATTTTGAAGGAGCTTTAACACAAGCATCTACCTTTATTTTGAAGGAGCTTTAACACAAGTATATACCTTTATTTTGAAGGAGCTTTAACACAAACATCTACCTTTATTTTGAAGGAGCTTTAACACAAACATCTACCTTTATTTTGAAGGAGCTTTTACACAAGCATATACCTTTATTTTGAAGGAGCTTTAATAGACACGTCTACCTTTATTCTGAAGGAGCTTTAACACAAACATCTACCTTTATTTTGAAGGAGCTTTTACACAAGCATATACCTTTATTTTGAAGGAGCTTTTACACAAGTATCTACCTTTATTCTGAAGGAGCTTTAACACAAACATCTACCTTTATTTTGAAGGAGCTTTAAGGCGTTTCCTCTGAGTTGTTTGTGTCCCACAGTAAAGGACAGTTCTGTCCTATATGACATCGTCTCTGATCTCTTTGTTTTCATCCGACCCTGACGAGCGAAATCAAATCAAGTCGAACAGTAAATATTCATTTCAGATGAACTCTGTGAAAGTTCGTGGCTGTCATTTCTTCTTCAGTCTGAACGGTTGAACTCCTCTGTGCCGTGTGTTTGTTCCAGCGTGGTGGAGACGGGGAGTCAGGGCGGGTCCGCTGCTGCTCCGTGTCCGTTACTAAGAGAAAAACATGGATCAAAACAAAAACTCACTAAAACTTCAGCCGGTTCTGATTCTTTTCTTTTTTTTTTAATTCCACAGTTTAACAAGTTATCGTTTCGTCACACGCTCAGAAACACCGGCAGCTCCTCCACCGCTCCGCGTGTCAGTGCCTTCATGATGACTCCTAATATACAAGTTAATTATCAGTATTTATTAACGGACACTTTAATATGGCACCAATGTTCATTTGTAGGATCTTCTTATTGATAATAAGGGTAATAATAACATTAAATAGTCTTTAAATCAATATTTTACACCATTTCTCCGCTCTGAGTCTCTGAAACTTTATATATTAATTCAATGCTGTTTTGAAATTGGTCACAATGCGTTTGTTAAAAATTAAATAACTACATAAAAATCATTGATCAAGACGTTAAACTAATCACACAGATGTTAACACAGTGCACCTGCATGAACATCTCTCTCCAGAGTTATAGAATAAATGTCAGGACGGTCCAGATGTGACAGCTGTTGATCTGTGACTGTAATGAGCTGTGAGGCGTTCAAAGTCCTCAGAGCAGAGTGGGAGTGTTTGGAGCTGGATCGTCGTTAAGCTACTTACGTTATGAGAAGACGTCTGGTTTGATTTCCAGGGTTCAAGTAGAGTTCAGTAGAACTTTTTTTTTTGTTGAGAAACTTTGACCACTTATTTATTTTTGTCCTTTTTTTATTTTTTTTTCTAGAATTTCTTTAAAAACTAGATTTTTTTTTTTACTTTTTTTGTTGAAATAAAAAATATTTCAATATATATTTCAAAAAATATATTCAAAAATATTTCAAAAAAATTCACACCATTGGCCCTAATTTGAATGTACATTGACTAAAAAAGTAACGTTCTTCAGTCTCAGAACCAATATATTTGTGTATTTCTCGTGTTTGAATAATAAAAAAAAGTGGTAAAAAATTCTCAAAAAACTTTATAAATATAAATTCTAGAAAAAGGTGGTACAATT
This sequence comes from Decapterus maruadsi, assembly GCA_030347415.2. Taxonomy (NCBI): domain Eukaryota; kingdom Metazoa; phylum Chordata; class Actinopteri; order Carangiformes; family Carangidae; genus Decapterus; species Decapterus maruadsi. Next base: position 25,670,993 of record CM064891.1, read on the forward strand.
TCAAAAAATTTTCTTCTAAATCTTAGAAAAAAAGTTACAATTTTCCAAAGAAAAGTGGTAAAAAAATTTCTAAAAAAAGTTTTTAAAAAATTCTAGAAAAAGTAGTAAAAATTTCTCAAAAAAAAGTTTTTAAAGGGAAAAATAAATAATAAAAAAGAGTGGTAAAAATTTCTAGAAAAACAAAAAACTTTATAAATTCTAGAAAAAAGTGGTACAATTTCATATTTTTTCTTTTAAATTCTAGAAAAAAAGTGATACAAAAAAAGTTAAAATTTTCCAAAGAAAAGTGGTAAAATTTCTCAAAAGTTTTTTAAAAAATCTAGAAAAAGTGGTAAAAATTTCTAATGTTTTTGTTCTTTTTTTTAATGGAAAAATAAATAATAATAAAAAAAGAGTGGTAAAAAAAGTAAAGTTGGGGACCCCCTTAAACCCTCTCAAGGACCCCTGTGGGTCCCTGGACCCACAGCAGGGTGTGATCTGATTGGACCGTGGACTCTGGGGTCAGGCGTCCTCTGAGTGTGATGTAAACGTTGCTCATCACCATGACGACCGCGCCCTGAGCGATATCTATGTGATGAACGTCTCTGTCAAAGTCCAGAGGGAGCGACGGGAACGCCGTCTGATCAGCTGGTCAGGCTCCGCCCCCCGTGTGCGTCCTCGCTCTCACACTCCGATCTGGAGCCGATGCATTCGCTTCAGTGGAAAAATGTTTGACCCCGTGACCCCCGCCCTCGGTCATGTGACACACACACACACACACAGACACACACCAGCAGCTCTGAACATGGTTTGTCCCGTTTTTAGCCCCAGACCGCAGGATCAAACCATACAGGGGAGGAGGGGGGGGGGGGGGATTTTCCACAGAGGCAGAGAAACTGGCTGCTGGAGCGAAACCACAAACCTCGGGTGGGAGGGAGGAGGAGGGGGGAGGGGGAGGGGGAGGAGGGGGAGGGGGGGGGCTAGAAACCAAAATAGAGAGGGAGAGGGACAGTGAGAATAAAGAGAGTATTATTTACGAGCAGCGACTCAACAGAGACTAAACTTAAACACGACCAGGAGGCTGGAATTCCACCGAGGCATTCTGGGTAAAACTGCAGCGTCAGGCCGTGTGTGTGTGTGTGTGTGTGTGTGTGTCTCTGTGTGTGTGTGTGTGCAGTGGTAATGATGGGAGGGAAACCTAGTATTTCAGCCCCCGGGGAAGATGCTGCTGCTGCTCCGTCCTCCAGCGGTTTCCCTCGGCAGCTCATCGCTCACTGTCACCGCTCTGCGCTCAGCGGCGCCACCGCTGGCCAGACGACGTCACTGCTTCCATCAGACGGGACAGATTCTGCTTCATCCAGACTCACACGTCACTTCTACATGATTTTCAGCTCCAAAACGTCCCGAGTCGTCTCGTTCGGACGTCATTTAAAACCACTTCCTTCTTGGCTGCTGCTGTCCTCTGATTGGCTCAGTGGAGGCCCTGCTGTCCTCTGATTGGCTCAGTGGAGGCGCGCGTGTGCTTGTTTACCTCGCGTTGATGAGCAGCTACGTAGCACATAGCGATGAGTCTGAGTCCGGCCTACGCTTTTCATCTTCAGTTGTGATTTTTTTTTGTAGAATTTTAAACCCTTTATTTTTGTACAATTTTTACCATTTTTTAAAAATTATTTTTTTAAACTTTTTTTTTCAACAGTTTCTAGAATTTTTAAAAAACTTTTTTTTTTTTTGAGAAATTTTTACCACTTTTTTTAATTAGTATTAGGGCCACGTTGAGAAAAAAAAACACGGACTTCGAGAATAAAAGTCGTAAATTAACGTGAATTAAGTTGTACAATTCATACAAGAAAAAAGTCATAACATCACGAGAACAATGCTGTAAATTTACGAGAATAAAGTTGTAAATTTTATACAAGAAAAAATTTGTCAATGTGGCCGTAATACACCGACGCACTCAGAGAAATCTTACCACACAGCCTGTATTCTTCAAACCAGCCGTCAGGACTTCCTGTCACTTTGTGATGTCACAACTAAGCCCCGCCCCCTCACCACCTGGACCAACCATCCATCAACAACAACTCTGCAGGATTTGTTTTCTCTGAGTGTTTTATTCTGAAAATCTGCTTTTATTTTATTTTCCTAAACTACCACCTGCAGCTGCCGGCGTCTTTTAAGGTGGAATGTTTTGTTGTTGTTTGTACACGTTGAGTATCAATAAATCCACTGACCATTAGACTTCATTATTGATCATAATAACCAGTTACATCATGTACGTGTGCCGGCATCGAACAGGCGATCAGTTTCCATCAGATTCAGTCTGGGAACAATTAGAGAAGAAGGTAGAAGAAGAATCTGAGTCGCTGTTTTTCTCACTGTAACATAACGAGGCCAGCAGGCTGACACACACACACACACAGACACACACACACACACACACACACACACACACACACACACACACACACACACACACACATACACACACACACAGCTGTGCTCCCGAGAGTGCAAATGAGGTAAGAGGTCTCGACTCTGCTGAGACAATTATGCTTGTTGTGTGTTTTCTGTGTGAGTGCGTGCGTGTGTGTTGTGTGTGAGTGTTGTGTGTGTGTGTTGTGTGTGAGTGCCCCCCGGTGGACAAACAGAGTAAAGACAGACTGACCATCAGCAGCTGGAGGAGGAGACTCACTGATCCACTTAGTTCCAGATGTTTGACCAGACAGATGTTCAAGGTGACACACACACACACACACACACACACACACACACACACACACACACATGACATGACAGCAGCTTTTATTTTGAAAGGTCAGGCAGTTTGGTGCACGTCGACCTGCGGCAGCTTTTATTTTGAAAGGTCAGGCAGTTTGGTGCACGTCGACCTGCGGCAGCTTTTATTTTGAAAGGTCAGGCAGTTTGGGGCAAGTCGACCTTCAGCAGCTTTTATTTTGAAAGGTCCGACAGTTTGGTGCACGTCGACCTGCAGCAGCTTTTATTTTGAAAGGTCACACAGTTTGGTGCACGTCGACCTGCGGCAGCTTTTATTTTGAAAGGTCAGGCAGTTTGGTGCACGTCGACCTGCGGCAGCTTTTATTTTGAAAGGTCAGGCAGTTTGGTGCACGTCGACCTGCGGCAGCTTTTATTTTGAAAGGTCAGGCAGTTTGGTGCACGTCGACCTTCAGCAGCTTTTATTTTGAAAGGTCAGGCAGTTTGGTGCACGTCGACCTGCGGCAGCTTTTATTTTGAAAGGTCAACAGCAGAGGAGATTATCATTCTCTTCTTCCTCCTCCTGCTTCCTCTCGTTTAACAGTTTTTAGCTTTTCGTCGTTTTCATCTCAAACGCCGCTGCGTCTCTGTCGTCTCAGTCCAGATGTGGAATCCTCAACGTGACGTACAAACACGTGACAATCCTAGAGAACGCCAACAGAAAGAACGATCAGAACTTATGACAAAAGGAATGAATGAGTCATAACCTCTTTCTCTCTCCCTCCCTCAGCACACCACGGTCCTGCCCTTCATCATCATAGAGATGAGGACCACCCACCATCGCTACCCCAGCAGGTCGTGGGGCCTGGCCGCCGTCTGCTGCTTCGGCATCGGATACATCCTCTGGTAAAACGCGGACTAGTCCTTTATTCAGCTCATAGTCAAGGTCGAACAATGAGCTTAGAAGAAAATAGAACACAAACCAAAACATTACAGACAGCTGACATGTAGGAAGGAATGTTTAAATATGTAAATGAGGCAATATCTCATTAAATATGCGCTAATTTGCATATGTTTCCAGACCATAAACCTGAACAATGGAAAATACTGTCACTAGCCCTTTAAAACATCTACTGTCTCCAAGGAAATGACCATATTTGGAGCTCAGACATTGTTTTGTCCCCCCCCCCCCCCCACCAGGACGTGCTGGGTGCACCAGGTGACCGGCGTGTGGGTCTACCCGGTGCTGGAGCGCATCACGCCGCTGGCCCGCGTCGTCTTCTTCAGCGCCATGACGGTCGTCATCTGTGTCTTCTACGTGCTCGGAGAAATCCTCAACAGCTACGTCTGGGACCAGACACACACAGGTAGGACACACACACACACACCTGAACACACACACACAGGTAACACACACCTGAACACACACACAGGTAACACACACCTGAACACACACAGGTACACACACACACAGGTAACACACACCTGAACACACACACAGGTAACACACACCTGAACACACACAGGTACACACACACCTACACACACACACCTGAGGAGAGGAGAGGAGGGAAGAAGGAAGGAAAGGAGGAGAGGAAGGAGAGGAGGATAGGAGGATAGGAGAGGAAGAGAGGAGAGGAAAGGAGAGGAGGAGACGAGAGGAGAGGAGAAAGGAGAGGAAAGAGGAGAGGAAGGAGAGGAGGAGAGGAAAGGAAAGACGAAAGGAAAGGAGAGGAGGAGACGAGAGGAGAGGAGAAAGGAAGGAAGGAGAGGAGGAGAAAGGAGAGGAAAGAGGAGAGGAGAGAGGAAAGGAAAGGAGGAGAGGAGGAGAAAGGAGAGAGGAAAGAGGAGAGGAAAGGAGGAGAGGAGGATAGGAGAGGAAGAGAGGAGAGGAGGAAAGAAGAGAGGAAAGAGGAAAGGAAAGAGGAAAGGAAAGGAGGAGAGGAGGATAGGAGAGGAAAGAGGAAAGGAAAGGAGAGGAGGAGACGAGAGGAGAGGAGAAAGGAAGGAAGGAGAGGAAGAGAGGAGAGGAGAGGAGGAAAGAAGAGAGGAAAGAGGAAAGGAGAGGAGGAAAGAAGAGAGGAAAGAGGAAAGGAGAGGAGGAGAAGAGAAAGGAAGGAGAGGAGGAGAGGAGAGGAAAGAGGAAAGGAAAGGAGAGGAGGAGACGAGAGGAGAGGAGGAGAAAGGAGAGAGGAAAGAAGAGAGGAAAGAGGAAAGGAAAGATGAGAGGAAAGGAGAGGAGAGGAGGAGAAAGGAGAGGAAAGAGGAAAGGAGGAGAGGAAGAGAGGAGAGGAAAGAGGAGAGGAAAGGAGAGGAGGAGATGAGAGGAGAGGAAGAGAAAGGAGAGAGGAAGAGAGGAGAGGAAAGAGGAGAGGAAAGAGGAAAGGAAATGAGGAGAGGAAGGAGAGGAGGAGAAAGGAGAGAGGAAAGAGGAGAGGAAAGAGGAAAGGAGAGGAGGAGAGGAGAAAGGAAGGAAGGAGAGGAGGAGAGGAAAGAGGAAAGGAGAGGAGGAGACGAGAGGAGAGGAGAAAGGAAGGAAAGGAGAGGAGAGGAGGAAAGAGGAAAGGAGAGGAGGAGACGAGAGGAGAGGAGAAAGGAAGGAAAGGAGAGGAGAGGAGGAAAGAGGAAAGGAGAGGAGGAGACGAGAGGAGAGGAGAAAGGAAGGAAAGGAGAGGAGAGGAGGAAAGAGGAAAGGAAAGGAGAGGAGGAGACGAGAGGAGGAGAAAGGAGAGAGGAAAGAGGAGAGGAAAGGAGGAGACACCTGCACCGTCTCCTTGTTTAAACTTCTTTTCTTTCTCCCTCCAGTGAAGGTGAAAGGTGAGTGACCCCTCCCTCTCTGAGCAGTCTTGGCTCCGCCCCCCAACCAACCAACCAACCAACCAACCGGGACGGCATCGAGCGACCTCTCTGGATTAACCTCTGAACTGTAACCATGACGACGACAACAGTAAAAAACAACAGAAACATCAGTTCATTCATGTAAATAGAAAAAAAAACAGATGAAGAAGCTTCAAGTTTGTTTTTGTTTTGTTTTTACCTCATAACAACAACACACACACACACACACACACCGACACACACAGACACACACACACACAGACACACACAGACAGACACACTACATCTTCATCATAACTACTGAGAAACTCCTCATCATCATTAATGTGTTGATTCTTCCTGTCATTACTAATAAAGTCTGAGTGGAAATCTCCTCACGTCTACTGTCCTCAGTTATTTACATAAAAACAACACATTTAAAGGGATAGTTCAACATTTAGTCAAATTCCCCCATCACCATAACCCCTATAGTCATAGCAGTAGGTTCGTTACCTTTAATTGTCGGTGCAAGCTGTTTTTAGAACGGCGGAGCAGAGCCGTGAGCTGCTCAGAGCTACGCTACGGAGGCTCATTATGGGATTTCTTGGTTTCCCTCATCAAACTCATCAAATACACAATCCAACAACTCCACAACGCTCTGGTGGACAAGTTGTGACCTGCACATTCACCACACTATGAGATAATAACACAACGTTACCACACAGAGTTGTTTTAGAGGGAAACACAGAGACTGTTGATGAAAAACTGTCCCTGAAGGCAACGTGCATCAGAGGTTTTACATGAATTTCCCTCTAAAACAACTCTGTGTGGTAACGTTGTGTTATTATCTCATAGCGTGGTGAATGTGCAGGTCACAACTTGTCCACCAGAGCGTTGTGGAGTTGTTGGATTGTGTATTTGATGAGTTTGATGAGGGAAACCAAGAAATCCCATAATGAGCCTCCGTCGCGTAGCTCTGAGCAGCTCACGGCTCTGCTCCACCGTTCTAAAAATAGCTTGCACCGACAATTAAAGGTAACGAACCTACTGCTATGACTATAGGGGTTATGGTGATGGGACAGTTTGACTAAATGTTGAACTGTCCCTTTAACAGTGAGAATAAAAACATGCAATTTTTTTTAAATTAATATAAAATTGAAAACAATGAAAAGCAAGAATAAAGTCGTGTAAAAGCAGAATGACATCAATCAGCTGATCGGTGTGTGACGACGTGTCGAGTCGAGTGAGAAGTGAAACCAAAAGAAACAGAAACGTCTTGACTTCCTGTCGAGACTCGACTCCACCGTCTGCTTCCTCAAGAGGAAGAGCTTCATGTGTCGACACAACGTGACGTGTGTGTGTGTGTGTGTCGCTGTCAGTTTGCAGAGTTCGACACAACACACACACATTAGCACCCTGTGTGTGTGTGTGTGTGTGTGTGTTCTCCTCATTAACACGTCAGCTCCTCCTGACACATTAAAACATTGAGAATATTCTGCTCTGCATTCATTTGCATAAATTTGCATGTTAATGAGGCGAGAGGAGCCGGACTCTTTGATCTGTGATGTAACCGTGTGTGTGTGTCTGTGTGTGTGTGTCTGTGTGTGTGTGACTCATGTTTGTTTGTGACGCTGTGAAGGTTTCACACGTGTCTGAGGAAGAGGAGGAGGAGGAAGATGAAGAGCAGGAAGCTGATGTGAACAAAGGAAGGAGAGAAAAAAGAAAAAGAAGTTTCACACGCGATGAAATGATGAACCCACGGAAGAAAAGAGGAAGAAGAAGGTGAGAAAAAACAAAACAGGAACAAAGAACAGAAGCAGAGAAAACAGATGGAGGAGGAAGAGGAGGAGGAGGAAGAGGAGGAGGAGGAGACAGAGGTGGAAAGAAGGAGATAAAGGAAGGAAGGAAGGAGTGTTACTGAAAGACAGAAGGGTGGAAGAAGAGGAAGGAAAAAAGAAAGGAGGGAGAAAATGGAAGGATGAAGGAAAAGAAACAGGAAGGAAGAACAATGTGAAGAGAAGGAAGGAAGGAAGGAAGTGGCAGAGGAAGGAAGGAAGGAAGGAAGGAAGGAAGGAAGGAAGGAAGGAAGGAAGGAAGGAAGGAGAGAGGGAGCGTTACTGAAAGACAGGAGAAGGGTGGAAGAAAAAATGAAAGGAGGGAGAAAAGAAAATAGAAGGATGAAGGAGAAAAAACAGGAAGGAGAGACAATGAAGGGAAGGAAGGAAGGAAGGAAGTCTTCTATAAAAAGGACAGAGAGAGAGAGGTTAACTAGACACACACTCAGTTCTTTCACCTCCGAGCTGCAGATGCTGTGAACACACACACACACACACACACACACACACCACAGTGTGTGTGTGTGTGTGTGAGAAAGAGGAAGTGAGAGAAATGAAACAAACTGTGTGTGTGTGTGAGAGACGGCCACTCCTTAACACACACACACACACACACACACACACACTCGTCCTGGCTGTTGTTCTCACAGTCATGTGACAGGAAGTGGTGCGACTGCGTTTTACAGCCACAGAGATGACGAGGTGAAAACAACACACACACTGGACACACAACGACAACAACAACAACAACGACGACAACAACAACAACGACAACAACGACAACAACAACAACAACAACGTTTTCTAAAAGCTGTTTATTAAAATCCAACAAAACAAAACTTGATGAAAACGTCTTCAGTCTCTTCTGGGTTTGGGTTTAGGAGCTGAAACACACAAGGTAGAGACGTTAGAGAGGAGGAGACAAGGAGACAAGGAGAGGAGACAAGGAGAGGAGACAAGGAGAGGAGGAGACAAGGAGAGGAGACAAGGAGAGGAGAGGAGGAGAGGAGAGGAGGAGACAAGGAGAGGAGACAAGGAGGAGACAAGGAGAGAAGGAGAGGAGGAGACAAGGAGAGAAGGAGACAAGGAGAGAAGGAGACAAGGAGAGGAGACGAGGAGGAGACAAGGAGAGGAGACAAGGAGAGGAGACAAGGAGAGGAGACAAGGAGAGGAGACAAGGAGGAGACGAGGAGAGGAGAGGAGGAGACAAGGAAAGGAGTAGACAAGGAGAGGAGACAAGGAGAGGAGGAAAGGAGAGGAGACAAGGAGAGGAGGAGAGGAGACAAGGAGAGGAGGAGACAAGGAGAGGAGACAAGGAGAGGAGGAGACAAGGAGAGGAGACAAGGAGAGGAGAGAAGGAGAGGAGACGAGGAGGAGACAAGGAGAGGAGACAAGGAGAGGAGACAAGGAGAGGAGAGAAGGAGAGGAGACGAGGAGGAGACAAGGAGAGGAGACAAGGAGAGGAGACAAGGAGAGGAGACAAGGAGAGGTGAGGAGGAGACGAGGAGAGGAGACAAGGAGACAAGAGGAGAGGAGGTTAAGAGAGGAGATAAGGAGAGGAGACAAGGAGAGGAGAGGAGGAGAGGAGACAAGGAGAGGAGGAGACAAGGAGAGGAGAGGAGGAGAGGAGACAAGGAGAGGAGGAGACAAGGAGAGGAGAGGAGGAGAGGAGACAAGGAGACAAGGAAAGGAGAAGGAGAGATCATCTCCAGTCACCGTTTGGATTCTCCTGTTTGTAGAAAGTCTTCAGCATCTCCACGGCTTCTTCTGCTCTGTGACCTGAGACACACTGGAGACACAACACCGTCACAGCAGGACAACACAACCACACAACAACTACACAACTACACACAGACACACACCTTGAACCTGGTCCCAGTCTGAGGCAGATCTGCAGAGGAAACGTCCAGAACCGAACCGCAGCCTCCGAACCGCTCGTTGCTGCAGCCGAACACGACCACTGGGATGTCTGACGGTCAGTGAAGGAGGCACGGCTACACACACAGACACACACAGACACACAACACAGACACACACAGACACACAGCACGGTGACAGGATACTGAGCAGGCGTAGAGCCGCTGCACACATGATGCACGGCTCCACGGTGACGTACAGCGCCGTCCGCTCGCACACGCTCCTCACATCCCGGTTGCTACGGCGACACCAGTCCAGGAGCTGGTCCAGAGCGACCATCTCGGCGTGACGGGTCGCCTGCAACGCACACACAGACACACACAGACACACAAAAATGAATTTGATTTCATTTCCTTCTTTCCACAATCCTTTTTCCCTCCTTTCCTTCCCTTCGTCCTTCCTTCCTTCCTTCCTTTTTGACTCCAATCTGTTCCCTCTCTCCTTCTTTCCTTCCTTTTCTCTTTCCCTTTGTCCTTCCTTCCTTCCTTGTCCCAGGAGGACAACAGGAGAGTTTCAAACAACTGGTTTCTGAGCCGTGAAATAAACAAACAGGAAACAGCCTGACATTTATTTTGAAAAGAGCAGGAACAGGAAGTTGTTTTGTTTTCCTACGTTCTTGGTCTCGTTGACTTCGTTGCGTCCTCGTCCCACCACCGTGTCGTCGTGGACCATCAGACATCCGACAGGAACCTCTCCGTTCTGCAGAGCGTCTCTGGCCTGAAGCAGCAGCAGCACAGTCGCACAACACGCACACAACAGTAACATCGGACTAGAGCCTTAAAGGGACAGTACAACATTTTAGTCAGATCCTCCTCTCACCATAACCCCTATAGTCATAGCGGTACATTCATCACCTTTAATTATCGGTGCATGTTGTTTTGAGATGGGCAGGGCAGAGTCGTGAGCTGCTCAGAGAACACAATGGAGGTGAATGGTACTGGTTCCCTGTCCCTCATCAACCTCATCAAATACACAATCCAACAACTCCACAACGCTCTGGTGGACAAGTTGTGACCTGCACATTCACCACGCTATGAGATAATAACACAACGTTACCACACAGAGTTGTTTTAGAGGGAAATGCAGCCGGAACTACTTTCCAGACACGGCTGCTGGGCGGAGGGATTTCAGAAGAGAAAGTAGTTCTGAGTATTTGCTACATGTGTTGTAATATAACATGTTCTCTGAGCAGCTCACGTCTCTGCCCCGCCGATCTCAAAACAACATGCACCGATAATTAAAGGTGATGAACCTGCTGCTGTGACTACAGGGGTTATGGTGAGAGGAGGATCTGTTAAATGTCGAACTATCCCTTTAAATTAAGTGTACTGGTTACTTTATTTTTATATTTTTCACTCATTAATGATTAAAACACTAATAACACACATCCAGTCACTTCCGGTCGGACTCACCATGTCAAACGCTCGCTCCATCCACTTCTCCACGTCCTCGTCTCGCGGATGAAACATCTCTGACGCTGACGTAGTTTCACCGTCTCCCTGCGTCCCCATGGCAACTACAACTACCGCTCCATTCACATCCATCCCATCTTTAATGTTTATTATTTACTAAACATCGACTGTTGTTGAGTCTCTCGTGTCTCTGCTCGTTGCTGCGCATCACGCGCCCACACCGGAGGGGGAAGATAATATTGGACGGACCACTTCCGCTCTGCGAGGCAGCGTGCCGGATCTGTTTGATCCGTCAAGTTACAGTTAAATACACGAACACCGGATATGGAGGAATTCAATCACCAAAATAAAAGCATAATTTATGACGATTTTTATAGTTTGATTTTGTTTGTGTAGAGCATATTACAAAGTAAGCAAAAAAGAAAAGTAAGTAAGTAAGTTAAAAAAAATTAGACAAAGCAGACAAAAGGACTTCCCTAATGCATAAAAATGGATATTGACATTACATGACTGATTTGGAAACAGTAGAATTTATATGTTATTCATTAACAACCATAGCTCATCTTGTAACTGTGAAGACAGATACTGTAAAAATGTGTTTTTATTGGTGGAAATGTAACTGTTAACTAATGAATAGTGCTAATTATTTCACTGTGTGTATAGATATAATGCAGTGATGTAGTCTAATTTGTTGTAGCGGGTACTCTGTTCTACCTGTAACCACATAAATGACAGCATAACATATAAATAATGAGAACAATGAACTTTCCCTTTGTTTTAGTGCAAAGAAGTACATTATTAAGATGTTAAACATTAAATAAACTATCCTTTTACAAAATATATTGTAAAAAACCTTGCATTTCTCAAGAGAAACATGTGCAATTTCAACATTATGCTTCTCATGTCTTCTGTGTAACTTTCACACCACTGACATAGACTATAAAAGTGAGATAGTTTTGTTATTACGGCTGCTATACTGACATATTAATACATTTTAAGCGGGTATGTAGCGTACGACATAGACTACACCACTGATATAATGTGTTTTAATGTGTGTTATCCTCAGAATGGACAAACTTGGGTCAAGCTTATCCGTTTTATTTTGAAAAGCTAAACCGGAAGTCGTGCCAGTTCACTGCCGCTGACTTTGACCGGGCCACTTTTTGACAGCTAGCATGTTAGCATGGGGGGCAACATGTCGGTGAAATAAGAGCTGGACGTGACAGGGAGTTTGTGTTTGTGTAGAGTGTGAGTCTTTGTGACTCCGTGTCCGCGTCTCGACATGTTTTCTTCCGCCTGGAACTTCATTAAA
>CM064891.1:25687973-25692973 GCA_030347415.2 Decapterus maruadsi
GCATCTGTAGTGAAACTCCCAGTCACTTCGTCCAGGTGAGAGACGGACGCTGTCTCGGCGCCGACACCGTCGCCTAGCAACCTGAACTACACAAACTAACCGTGTGTGTGTGTGTGTCTGTGTGTGTGTGTCTCTGTGTGCGTGTGCAGGACCTGCTGCTCAACGACCAGGTGAAGGAGTTTGCAGCCAACGTGTACGAGACGTTCAGCACGCCGCAGGAGCTGCAGAAGTGACCGACCAATCACAGGCAGGAGGACGAGGACGAGGAGCGGGGTGATAATGGACCTGATAAAAGCCCCCGGTGCACAACCCCCCCCCCCCCCCCCCCTCCTCCTGCCCCTCCTGCCCCCCTCTGCTCCTTCACGTCCAGGACAGAAACTCTGACAGAGCGACAGACAGACTCTTTCTCTCAGCGTCCGGCGCCGTGGCGTGGAATCAGGACGGGGCGAGGCGCGGGGGCAAAGGGGGGGGGCAGAGGGGGCAGAGGGGGGGGTTATAGTCTTGATTAATTAATGATGAAATGTTTTAACGAGACAGGACGACGGTGACGGAACCATGACGTCATGAGTTTGATGACGAGAGGTTTTAGACGGCGGCCATCTTTTCTATCAGACGCTGAGTGATGATGTCATCAGACGGGGACGGAGGAGGAGGAGGAGGAGGGGAGGGGCTGGTGATCAGGTGGAGGTTCAACTGTCATATCTTTACTTTTCTTTTATCTTGTCATGGTGTAAAAACTAAAAACAACCCCAGTGCAGCAGCAGGATGGTGATGGCGAGAGACTGAAGCGCTGACCTGGGCGGCGCCGCGTGGCCACCGTGTGGCCACCGGGCGGCGCTGCTGCTGCCGTGTGGCCACCGGGCGGCGCTGCTGCTGCCGTGTGGCCACCGGGCGGCGCCGCTGCTGCACCACATGAAGGAGAAGAAGGAGTTCACTACAAAGACTTTGTCCTGTTTTTAAATCTCATTCAACTAAATGAAATAAAAACAAAAACAAACAACATTTTATTATTTTATTCTTTTCTTTTCCACGAGTGTCAGATTCTCCGACGACCTCGAACGCCTCGTCGTGTCGCGTCGCGTCTCCTTCAGGCGCCGTCTGGACGAATGAGAATTTAGATTCATTTTTATTTGTTGTAACAAGATGAACGTTTTTAATTCACTAGTCAAATTATATAATAATTATTCTTAAAGGGATAGTTCACCCAAAATTCAAATTTCTCATACAGACGAGCAGTATGGAGGGATCTGGATGTTTGTTGGTGTGGTATCCATGACAACCATTATATGGACCAATCCTGCTGCGTGGACCCCCCGTAACTCAGAGAAGGAACGGAGGACTCTGAAAACTCTCACAGCTCTTAGTCCACATGAGGGGGAGGAGATGATGAGTGACGTTTGAATTTTGGGTGAACTATCCCTTTAATAGTAATAATATAAATGAATAAAAACAATCTTATTAGTGATATTAATAATCATAAATGTTATGATTATTCATATGAACCATGTAAATGTCAGCAGGGGGCGCCACCCGGTCCAGTCTGTGGTCAAACCTCTGATTGGCTGTTTGTTGGTCAGTGGCGATGACATCATCACCATCAGGGTTGGCATTATAAAGTTTAATTTCCAGGATTTGACAGAAACTGTGTGTGTGTGTGTGTGTGTGTGTGTGTGTGTGTGTGTGTGTGTGTGTGTGTGTGTGTGTGTGTGTGTGTGTGTGTGTGTGTGTGTGTGTGTGTGTGTGTGTGTGTTACTCATGTGGGGTTTTCCCTGTGGGTTGTTGGTGTGTGTTTCAGGTGTGATGTGTTTTTAGTGGTGTTAACATGACGTCAGCAGATTTTCAGCCGAGTCACCAGTCGCCGACTGTGACTCCTCAGTGAAACAGAAGAAAAACAACTTTATTTTTCTATTTGAAGACAAAGTTGTTTTTAAGGCAGTTCGTCTCCAAGGGCTTCACATCCCATAATGACATCATCCTCTGTCCTTAGACCCTCACATCCACTGATGGAAAACCCTTTTAAAGGGATAGTTCACCCAAAATTCAAATGTCACTCATCATCTCCTCACCCTCATGTCGACTAAGAGCTGTGAGAGAAGACGCAGCAAAAACCATCCAGATCCTCCATCCTGCTGGTCTGTGATGTCCCTCTGGTGGTGAAGCCCCCACAGGAGGAATTGTTTAAAAAAAAATTAAGCTTGTTTGTAGTAGAAGCTCCCAGTGTCTCAGTTCACTGCTCTTCCTGTGTCAGTGCACCGACCGGAGGAACAATTTCTCCTGGGGGGGCTTCACCACCAGAGGGACATCACAGACCAGCAGGATGGAGGATCTGGATGTTTGTTGGTGTGTCAGCTCAGTGGGGAGGACCGGGTGGCAGACTGGGCCATGGAAGGGGTGGGGGGGGATGGAGCTCCGGAGGATCTGCAGAGAGACAGAGAGAGGAGAGAGAGACAACAACAACAACAACAAAGTGCAACAAAAAATGAAAGGGGGGGGGGGGGGGGGGGGGGGGGGTCATGACCATATAAGATATGAAAGATAGAAGAACAGAGACAGAGGAGAGAAGGAGAGGAGGGGGGAGGACAGGGCTCTGTGGTATAAACCTATTCATGAGTTTCAGATGTGTTCCTCCACCTGCCGTGTTGAGGACCAACAGGTGTTTCAGTCTGAGTTGTTGCTGATGCAGAAGGACCAGTTCATTAGTTAGAAACAGCTGTGGGTCTCAACACGGCAGGTTGGAGGAACACATCTGAAACTCATGGATATGGGTGATTTATCATCCACATGTTTGAGTTTCTGATGAAGGTTCCTCAGACCAGCTTCTTCTTCCTCCTCTCCTCCTCCTCCTCCTCCTCCTCCTCTTCCTCTTCCTCTTCCTCCTCCTCCTCCTCCTCCTCCTCCTCCTCCTCCTCCTCCTCCTCCTCCTCCTCCTCCTCCTCCTCTTCCTCTTCCTCTTCCTCCTCTCCTCCTCCTCCTCCTCCTCCTCCTCTTCCTCTTCCTCTTCCTCCTCCTCCTCCTCCTCCTCCTCCTCCTCCTCCTCCTCCTCCTCCTCCTCCTCCTCCTCCTCTCTCCTCCTCCTCTTCTTCCTCCTCCTTCCTCCTCCTTCCTCCTCCTCCTCCTCTTCCTCCTCCTCCTCCTCTTCCTCCTCCTCCTCCTCCTCCTCCTCCTCTCTCCTCCTCCTCTTCTTCCTCCTCCTCCTCCTCCTCCATCTTTATCTTTAGTTTCTTATCAGGACCAAAGACCAAACAGTGGAAAAACAAGAGACGAAGGTCAACGACCCTGTTGTGTGTGTGTGTGTGTGTGTGTGTGTGTGTGTGTGTGTGTGTGTGTGTGTGTGTGTGTGTGTGTGTGTGTGTGTTACAGTCTTCTCTTCCTGGTTCCCTGTGACTCAGCGATGACCTCATCACGTCTCTGACAGTTTCCTTATAAGGCAGAAGAAGCTGCTGCTGTTTTCCAGTTTAAATCTCTCATCTCGTTGTTTCCTGGTGTCGACTCGTTCTGCTTCATGACTCACGACCTCTTCATCCTCGTCCAACACTAATCATCCATTATCAGTTAATTATTGTCAAAGTTATTGTCGCTGTGTTTCTGCTGCAGCTGCAACTCAAAACAAAACAACCTCTTCTTCGTCTTCTTCTTCTTTGTTTGTGTTTTGACATTATGTTCATGTTTTTAGTGTCGTGTCTGCCGTACAAACATGGTGGAGCCAGTTTGTGACGCTCTAAAGACCCTTGTTATTTTATACACGTATACTAATATATTCATGGGGAGTAGATTCAGATTTTAAAGGGATAGTTCAACATTTTGGCAAACTGGCCCATCACCATAACCCCTATAGTCATAGCAGTAGGTTCGTTACCTTTAATTGTCGGTGCAAGCTGTTTTTAGAACGGCGGAGCAGAGCCGTGAGCTGCTCAGAGCTACGCTACGGAGGCTCATGGGAATACAGACATACATTTAGAGGGAAATACAGAGACTGTTGATGAAAAACTGTCCCTGAAGGCAACGTGCATCAGAGGTTTTGCATGAATTTCCCTCTAAAACGACTCTGTGTGGTAACGTTGTGTTATTATCTCATAGCGTGGTGAATGTGCAGGTCACAACTTGTCCACCAGAGCGTTGTGGAGTTGTTGGATTGTGTATTTGATGAGTTTGATGAGGGAAACCAAGAAATCCCATAATGAGCCTCCGTAGCGTAGCTCTGAGCAGCTCACGGCTCTGCTCCGCCGTTCTAAAAACAGCTTGCACCGACAATTAAAGGTAACGAACCTACTGCTATGACTATAGGGGTTATGGTGATGGGCCAGTTTGACAAAATGTTAAAATATCCCTTTAAACTCAAGCTGAAGTGAATGTCAGATAACATCCACTTAGTTTTAGTTTTCTTATTATGGGATGCAACTAAAAGAGAAAAATCATGTGGAAGTTCATCTTCAGAGACTTTCTCCTAAAACCTGAACAACGAAATAAAAACTAAACTCAAACTAAAACTGAAAACAAAAACTATAAAAACCTCGATCCTGACGGAGCCTCATGTTTATGTCCCAACGAGTCTGACACACACACACACACACACACACACACACACACACACACACACACACACACACACACACACACACACACACGGTGTCAGTCAGATGGTTAATAAACAGCCACATGATGAGCGTGTGTGTGTGTGTGTGTGTGATGACAGAGTGTCGACACACCGCTGTCCGTCAGTCGGCCGCGGCCTCGTGACCCCGTGACCCAGAGCCGGGCGCCAGACGCCTCCGGGCCATTGGTCGGTCGGTCGGTCGGCGTGATGACATCATGGTGTTTGTGTCGGCGCTGTCGTCTCCGTCTGCTGAGTCACAGCGAGCGGCGAGGAGCCCGATTGTCCCTGAAGGCGTCACGTTCACACCAGGTCAAAGGTCACATGACTCTGATGTTTGTGTGTCTGTGTGTGTGTGTGTGTGTGTGTGTGTGTGGCACTGAGCTGGAAACTCCCCCCGACGGCGGCC
>CM064891.1:25697973-25840473 GCA_030347415.2 Decapterus maruadsi
AAGGAGACGAAGGAGACGAAGGAGACGAAGGAGACGAAGGAGACGAAGAAGGAGACGGAGGAGACGAGTTCAGAATGTTTCATATAATAATATAATTAATATTTAATATTCATCAGTTTCCTCTGATGTAATAAAGAAGCTTCTAGACTCTGATTGAAAATAAAATCTTTATTGATCCTAAACTGGGAACAATGTGAACACATTCTATTTTAGACATAAAGATAAACTAATGTAGCCTAATATTAAAATATAAACGGCTTGTACTAGAAATATATAATAATAATAATAATAATAATAATAATAATAATAATAATAATAATAATAATAATAATAATAATAATAATAATATCGAGGTTAAACTGGTAATAATAAATGTTAATTCTCTTCAATGCAACACTTTGTTTTAGGCTCAGTGTTTAAATGTAAATATAAATACAGCAACGTGTATTTATATTTACAATGTGTTTCAATTCAATGTTTTCAGAAGAAAGAAAATATGTTTTATCTGGTGGATCAGATATTAAATATGTATTATTTATAAATAAATAAAATGACATAAAACCAACACCAATACAATATATAGGCTATATGTGTATTTGATAGTTGACTTTATTAATTTGACATAAATCATATGAATAATATCAAACAAACCAAATAACATCATAAAGTCACTAAATATGAAAATAAAATTAGACAAGAAAAAAAAAATAAAGTTCTGTATAAATAATAGATTTCAAAATAAAATGCAGTGTTTTAATGTTTTCATGTTCAGCAGAAACAAAACATTTGTTATAATAATATTAAATACAAGTTCAACAAGTTACAGAAACTTTATTAATTTGTTGCAGCTCATTTGATTTATTTCAGTCAAACTTCTATAAAGTTTATTTATTTATTATTATTATTATTATATAAATATCTGTGTGTGTGTTGACGTCATGGAGTGTGTGTGGAACTGGTTTCATTCTCTGCTCAGACGTCGACACACGAAACGAAAATGATTCTGACATCACACACACACACACACACACGCACACACACACACACACACACACACACACACACACACACACACACACACACACACACACACACACACACACACAAACCCGTCTCTCCTCATTCCTCTATAATTAGTGAAACAGTGAGTCGTTGCCGTGACGAGAGGAAGTTTCTCCTCAGGGAGTGGAGCTGCATGCGCTGCGGTCACATCGCCATGACAACATGTTGTCGTCGTCTGTCTGACGTCTGCCCCGTTTCACCTGAACGCAGCATCAACAATACACGGACTGTACCTTTAACTTAACATAACAACAGCGTGATGTTCGCTGTCGGAGCGTCGTCTCCTCCCGGAGGGAAACTGGGAATCTGACTCAAACTACAACAAAGATAAAATACTAAAATATTCAGATTCACACACACACAGCTTCCTTTAACTCTCTGATCAATGAGGTTTTTATTGATTTGATTTGATTTGATCAGCTTTATTGGTCCCAAAGGGCAGTTCTGTTCAGCAGTCCACCAGAACAACAGTAAAAGCTCATCCACACAACACATGGATTACATACATCCCCATTGGTACATGTGCACAGGTGCCAGTAGTTTACAGTGAGCAGAAGATGACCTCTTAAGAAAGAATTAAATATAAAAAACTAGTATAAATAGATCAATAAATTAATAGACAATCAAAAAATAGAGATAAAATGTATTCCTTCCACAAGCTTGATGACCATAGGAATTTAAATAAGAGTCGGAGGAGATTCACTGGTGACAACACAACAACTATTATTATTATATGATATTACATTACATTACATTATATTATATCACATTATATGATATGATATGATATGATATTACATTATATTATATTATATGATATTATCTGTGTTTGTTTGTTTTCAAGGAGCTGAAGTGTTTTTACAGCTGCAACAACAACATGTGACGTTGCTTCAATGCAACAGTTTCAACTGTTCCATCTAAACATGGATCAATGTTTAAACCCCAATAAATGTGAAAAGTGTCTGGAGTCGATCGTTCACACCGACGGCCTGGAGCAGACATCGTTCACATCGTTGACATCGTAGCCTCTGGACTCTGATCTGATCCTGAGTCAGTAACTGATTTCCCTCCAGGGACAATAAAGTTTATATTGATTGAAGAGTCGGTTCTGATCAGGACTTTTATAGATTGTTCCAGAAAGTGACTCTTCCTGTTTCCTCTTCATCATCATCATCATCATCATCATCAGCATCATCATGATTTCATCATCCAGGGACAAGCTAAAGTGATGAATTGATTGAAGAAGTGTTGTTGGTGAAGAGGAGGAGGAGGAGGAGGAGGAGGGGGATCAGGAGGAGTGACTCCTTCCGGTGTCTCTTCCCGGTCTCCTGCTGGTTGCCGGGTAAATCATCGAGGATCTTTATTTCGGAAAAGAAGAAGATCGTAATCATCATGAAGAGGAAGAGGAGGAGGAGGAGGAGGACAGAGGAGAGGACAGAGGAGCTTTTGTTCACGGCTTCTAGAGGGAAAATATAAAACTAAAGAGTTTTCTGCTGCAAAAATGAAATAAATCACAATTTAATTTTAGTTTAAAATAAAAAATAATTTAAAAAGAGATTTGTTTGTTTGTTTGTTTGTTGTTGTTGTTGTGTTCATGATCATTAACATTCATGTTTACAAACACTCCTAATATTAAATGGAGCTGCAACAACAAAAAACAACAAAGCACATTATCATGATTATTATTATCATGAATAATCATGTTTTATTTATTTATTACGTTTTAGTTTCTTTCTAATTAATTAATTTAAATGTGACATTTTATTTTATTACATTAGATTTTGTTTTGGTTATTTTATATTTCATTCACATCAATAATTCTTTTGTTTGTGTTTTTATTTGACCGACCTCCTTCCTGCTCCACATGACGTCATCCTTTCCGGGAAGCTCTTCCTCCTCCTCCTCCTCCTCTCCTTCTCCTTCTCCTTCTCCTTCATCACGGGGAATCCGGGAAACCCCCCCCCCTCCCCCCCCTCCCCCGCCCCTCCTGCACCGCAGCATCACGCCACCGCCGCTGCTGATGAAGATGAAGATGTGGCGGGAAGGGGAGGGTGGTGATCAGGATCGATTCCTGGGTGACGCGCCTGCTCGTGCACGTGTTAATGTGCTAAACGCTAATTAACGTGTTGTTGTAGAAGCTACGGCGGCCGCAGAGGATCCGTCTCCGTCTCCGTCCGACGCGCTGCTGTAAATCTGAGCTGAGCGCGAGGCGGGTGAGCGCGAGGCGGCTGATCAGCCAATCAGCATCAGCCAAGGTGACGTCATCCGATACGGTTACATTTACATCTGATCATAAACAGCTGGAGTTTTATTTGAACCTGAACATCATTTTATTCTATTGATTATTATTTATTATGGGCTGTGTGATTCTATTCTGTCATTATAACTGATTTAATATTAATAAATAAACTAAACTAATAGATCAGTGATTGACTGAGTAATTACTGCATGATGATGAGGTTTCAGCAGCTTCTCCTTCGTTAAACACAAGTTCATCCAGTCAAATTATTAACATTAACATTCATCCAGCAAATAAAACTAAATCTAAACAAATGACTGAGATTAAAACACGTGATTAAAAACTACAGGGAATCAAAGTCCAGATCAGACACGTTTGGTGAAATCAAATCATAAAAAATCATCAGTGAAAATCACGGCTGTGGTGAATATTTAATTAAATATTATAAAGTGAAAACATTTCCACAGCGGT
This sequence comes from Decapterus maruadsi, assembly GCA_030347415.2. Classification (NCBI taxonomy): domain Eukaryota; kingdom Metazoa; phylum Chordata; class Actinopteri; order Carangiformes; family Carangidae; genus Decapterus; species Decapterus maruadsi. The sequence continues at coordinate 25,701,746 of CM064891.1, forward strand.
GACGGAGCTGAAGAGACTGAAGAGACTGAAGAGACTGAAGAGACTGAACAGCTGTGGAGCCCAGAGAGAAAACACAGTGAGGATCATCACAACAAAACCAAACCGTGTTTTACTCTGGATTGAAGTGTTTTCTCAGTGACAACAACAAGTGAAGTGTGTGACGTAGAAAACTGTGTGTGACGCTGTAAACCAACGATGTTTGGCTCTATAGGAGTGTGTGTGTGTGTGTGTGGATGCAGCTGCAGCTCTCAGCCAATCAGAAACCTTCTACAATATCCACTAAAAACCTAAACTATGACGTATGAATGCGGTTTTACGTCATGTTTCAGGAACAGCAAAAGTACTCGATTCTTTACTTGAGTAGAAGTAAAAGTACTTGTGTAAAAAACGACTGAAGTAAAAGTGAAAGTACTGATCCAAATATAAGTAAAAAGTACAGGCTCTGAAATTTACTCAAAAGTATTATTAAAAGTCAAAAGTATTTCTATTGCACGATTAACTGCAAAGCAAATAATCACACGATCATTTATCTTGAATCCATTTCATCGATGTGACAGAACAGTTCACAGTTTTAAAAAGTTTACCTGTCGTGGAAACCCTGATATGTAAATAAAAAACGAGCCTTTTAGGGAAATGTAAGGAGTAGAAAGTACTGATGTTTGCATTAAAACTTTACTGAGTAAAAGTAAAAAGTTGTCAGAAAAGTAAATACTTCTAAAAGTACAAAGTACCTGACAATTAAACTACAGTAACCAAGTATTTGTACTTCGTTACTTCATCACTGTTCCAGCTTCTTCCTCGAGGACGGAGTCACTTCCTGTTTTCACTCACAAAGCAGTGATTTCACTCTAAATGATCAGAAATCTCAGATATTTGACTGAATCATCAAATCAAAAACTTTATTATTATTATTATTTAACCTGAAAAACACAGGTTTGAAGTTAACGCTGCTGCATAGAGAGTGACATCATCACTCTATCTGCTCTCTGATTGGAGGAAGCTGAGGCGTTGACACCGTCCCTGTATCTGCTGTTTATTGATTGATTTATTGATCAGTGAAGCTCTGATCAGCTGTGATCGATGACATCATCACACAGGTGAACAGGCTCGGGTTCAGACTGTGTGTGTGTGTGTGTGTGTGTGTGTGTGTGTGTGTGTGTGTGTGTGTGTGTGTGTGTGTGTGTGTGTGTGTGTGTGTGTGTGTGTGTGTGTGTGTGTGTGTCTTCACTTTCTCTCTCAGTCAGAAACTCCCTGACGTCCCGACGCTCAGAACGAAACCAGAGCAGCAGCGAGAGTTCACAAAGCAAACGCACAAACACACAAACACACAAACACACAAACACACACACACACAAACACACAAACACACCACAGCCCGAAACCAGACTGTGGTGCTGAGGAGTGTGTGTGTGTGTGTGTGTGTGTGTGTGTGTGTGTGTGTTTGACCTGTTGTTAAAGTCCAGATGTTGTGTGTTAGAGTTGAAACGTCCTCATTCGTCTGTGAAGTGGAAGAAGTTCATAAAGGGTTAACGTCCACGTCACGACGTCGCTGATCAATAAAGTTTTTTAGAAGAAAAATCTAGGCCTACTGAGACTTGATTGAGACACTTTGATGAGAAAAGTAACAACATGTTTATTGATAATCGACTGATCAATAGTTGAGTCTGAATGAACCGCTGCTTTATAACAAACGTCTTTATAAAGGCTCATTCATCCATAACTTATTAAATATGAAAACACAAAGCGAGATTATTGATCCAGAGTTGTTAATAAATCACAAACTGATCAGAATCAAATGTTAAAATAGATCAATACAATATTTCATGTGTTTCTACTGTAGTTTGTCAGACTTGAACGTGACGTATTAACCTTTAACTCTGAGGCCGTTGGTCTGTCGGCTCCTGCCAGACCAGCTGCAGGGCACAGTGTGTGTGTGTGTGTGTGTGTGTGTGTGTGTGTGTGTGTGTGTGTAACTGTGTGTGTGTGTGTGCAGCCTTCTCATGTATAAATAGAGAATGTAATATTTAGCCGCCGGCGGCTCCGCGCTCCGATCATATGGTATTAATAGTCGCCGGATCATCCATGACTTCACGTCGCAGCATCGATCTGGATTCACCGCTGACCTCAGACCTGCTGCGCCGTCTACACCCGCCGTGTGTGTGTGTGTCTGTGTGTGTGTGTGTGTGTCTGTGTGTGTCTGTGTGTGGGGTTTTCTTGATTGTAGGTCATTCTAAAAATACTAAAAACACAACTTCAGTGTGTGTCTGTGATTGGACGCAGCTCGACGGCTGTTTGTCCCAATGAAAGAGATACTGACGTGTCTGTGTGTGTGTGTGTGTGTGTGTGTGTGTGTGTGTGTGTGTGTGTGTGTGTGTGTGTGTGTGTGTGTGTGTGTGGTGTGAACACTGTGTGTGAAACCGTCTCACACCAGAGCCACCGTGACCTCTGACCTCTGATCAGCCACAACCACACGGTGTCACTTCCTGTTTCTGCCTGACACAGTTTCACACGGTGACCCTTCACAATAAGAGCCTTTAATTAACCTTATTAGGCATTAATATATAAACTACTGTGTTCATTAATGCTGAGTGATGCATACATAATTATATTCAAATTGTTTGTTTTTTCTTTTCTTTTCTTTTAACCTATAGCAGCTTAGTATTCGTCCACTAAAGGTGCATTCCAACCAAATCTGTTATGTAACATTTGCAACACACTTTTTTAGTTTTATCAACTCAATATAAATATTGTTATTTTTTGAGTTGTTTAGTTTTTTTTTATGAATGAAACAAATAAATAAACTAGACTTTGCTTGTATATTTGAAGCTGTTTCTATTAAAGCCTTAAAACCAGCCGTCAGGACTTCCTGTCACTTTGTGATGTCACAACAAAGCCCCACCCCCTCACCACCACCTGGACCCACCGTCCAACAGCTTTGCAGGATTTTAGTCTCTGAGTGTTTTATTCTGAAATCTGCTCTATTTAGATCTTCATCCCTTTCAAAATAAAAGCCCGGAGAAGAAAAATAAAAATCAAACACGGGTCCTTTAAATGAATCTAAATATTTCTAGTTTGTTGTTTGTTGAGTTGGGAGGAAAAAGCTGAAGTGGAGCAGGACGGTGACCTTTGACCTTTGGCCTGTGATGTCACCAGGGCAGGGAGGGAAACACCGTCTGGTTCATCATTAACTCTGACTTTATGGTTTTAACAGCTGCTGCTCTGCTCCAGGACTCTGCTCCGGCTAATCTGATAAGCAAGGAGATTCCTGCACGGAGCTAAAGGCTTCCCTGGAAACACGCACACACACACACACACACACACACACACACACACACACACACTTGTCCATCAGTTTCTAGTTCAGTCATTTCCTGGTCAGACAGAAACCACTTCGGGTAAGCGGCGCTGAGCCGTCACATCTGAGCTGAGGATGAATTTCACAACTTCCCTCGACCAACGGTGACTTTCATTCTGAGAAAAAGAGAAACCAAATAAACAAAAAGAAAAAAAAAAAACGAATCCGGTGAAAGTGAAACAGAAGCAACTGGAAGTTTCTAGATTACAGCGGCCGGGCTGGAAACGACAGGAAGTGAGAGGAAGAGAGGAAGGAAAGAAGAAGAAGAAGAAAACGTCAGCGCTACGGGAGCCTGGGAGGACAAACTCAAACCAGCTGAGTCAAGGCAGGAGGTGGTGGACGATCAATCAGTCTGAATGTGACCTTAAAGGGATAGTTCAACATTTTGGCAAATCCCTATAGTCATAGCAGTAGGTTCGTTACCTTTAATTGTCGGTGCAAGCTATTTTTAGAACGGCGGAGCAGAGCCGTGAGCTGCTCAGAGCTACGCTACGGAGGCTCATTATGGGATTTCTTGTTTTCCCTCATCAAACTCATCAAATACACAATCCAACAACTCCACAACGCTCTGGTGGACAAGTTGTGACCTGCACATTCACCACGCTATGAGATAATAACACAACGTCAATTTGCTAAAATGTTGAACTATCCCTTTAAAGGACAATTCCGGGCAAATTCAACTCTGACAAAACAGGAGCAATTAAACTGAAAATCTTCATATTCCTTCTTTTAGACCTAAAATGTCGAGTTGAATTTGCCCGGAATTGTCCTTTAACAGCTCTAAACTACCATTATTAACTATTCAACCAATGAAGAGACAGTTTCCTACCGATCAGCTGATCCTCAGGGTCAAACATCACCACCGCCGTCTGTTTGATCAATGATTTCTTTTTTTAAAAAAAATTCTTAAACCAATATTAAACCCACTGTCACCACGGTAACTCCCTCTGTCTGTGTGAGCGCGGGTCGAGCCTCAGGCCTTTATACTCCGTCGGCTCTGAGGTAACGGAGTGTGGAGTCACCGAGCCGGAGGAGGCCATCACTCGTTCATGAGGAATCTGAGGAATGACAGAGAGAGAGAGGAGGGAGGGGGGAGAGGGGGGGAGAGGGGGGAGGAGGGGGGGGGGGTCCTGGTTCATCTCTCAACTCTTTATCTGTTACAACTTTATTACAGTGAAGTTTGGAGCTGGAGAAGAAAAAGGGGGTGAGTGGGAGGAGGAAAAGAGTGAGGAAGAGGAGGGAAGAGGGAGAAAGAAAAAGAAAAAGAAAAGAGAGAGTGAGGAAGAGAAGACTGGAAGGAAGGAGGAAGAAAAATGGAAGGAGAGAGGAAACGACTCGGGAGAGGAGCGGGTGAGGAGGAGGAAGAGAGGGGAAAAGGAAAAGGGTGAGGAAGAAGAGGGGGGAAGGAAAAGACATACAAAGGAGAGAAAAAGAACGAGAGAGTGAAGAAGAGGAGGAGGAGAAAAGAAAACAAAAAGAAAAGAGTGAGGAAGAAGAGGGGGAGAGGAAAAGAGGAAAAGAATGGGGAAGAAGAGGAAGACGGGGGAAAGAAAAGAAAAGCATAGAAAAAGGGGAGAAGAGAGAGTGAAGACGGAGAGGGGGAGAAAAGAAAAAGAGTGAGGAAGAGGAGGAGGAGATGAGAAGACTGGAAGGAAGGAGGAAGAAAAAAGGAAGGAGAGAGGAAATGACTCAGGAGAGGAGAAAATGAAAAGAGTGAAGAAGAAGTGGGGAAAGAAAAGTCATAGGTGGGAGAAGAGGGGGAGAGAAAAAAGAAAGAGAGAATGAAAAAGTAGAGAATAAAGAAAAAGAGTGAGGAAGAGGAGGAAGAGGAGGAGACTGGAAGAGAAAAAGGGAAGGAGAGAGGAAAGGACTCAGGAGAGGAAGAGGAGGGAGGAGGGGAGGAGGGAGGAGGGGGGGAGGAGGGAGGAGGGAGGGGGGTGTCCAGTTATGGCAGAGCAGCTCGCGGGCAGCTGATTGCATCATCGCAGGATCAGCCTTCTATTAATAGTATGACGTCACCCCCTGTACTCTTCTCTTCCCCCGCTCTCAGCCCCTCCCCCTCCTCCCCCCTCCCTCCTCCCTCCTCCCCTCGTAGCATTCCTCGTCGCGTCACCATGGCTCCTCCCCTCGCGCGCGGCTCCTATAAAAGGAGGTGATGCAACGCGCCGGTTACAAGCAGCAACTGCTCTGAGCGGCGGGAAGCGACGGAGACAGAGACACGGAGACAGAGACACGGAGACACGGACACGGAGAAACACGGAGACTCACTGAGGACATTTGTTTTCTTCACAGACACCGGAACCTCCACCAGGTGAGTCCCAGTCCCACCGGCTCTCGGCTCTGAGTCAGGCCGGGTTGAGGCGGCTCGGTGCCGGGCAGCGCAGCGGGGAACTCCCGGTCTCTCGGCGCGGAGGTCCCGGGACACTGCGATATAAAAGTTGAACACGTCGCGTTTCTTTTTTCTGTCAGAGCAGAGGAGACTGATATCGATTATTGATTATGTACAGATCGATAGAATAAAATGTCAACCATGTAAAGAGCTGTTATTGACGGTTATAACAACAGATAGTTGAGTTTTTATCGATCAGATCTGAGGCTGGAGTTTATCGCAGTGTCACCTTGGTTTATTGACTTGTTCAAACTCTTTAAGTTGTTTTTATTCTATTCTTTATTACAATTTAAACTATAAAATGTTTTGATATTCTATGTGAAACCTGATGAGTTCAGGATAAAAGAGACAAAACGTGACATTAAAACGCGATGAAGTGACAGAAACGAACCTAATCATGCAGCTAAATTAAAATAATTATTAACTGACGACAAACCTCTGTCAGAGGAGACTGATATCGATTATCGATTATGTACAGAACGATAGAATAAACTGTCAAACATGTAAAGAGCTGTTATTGACAATTATAACAACAGATAGTTTGGTTTTTATCGATCAGATCTATGATTATCTCAGTGTAACCTGATTTGTTAAAACTCTCTTGAAGTTGTTTTTAATTCTATTCTGTTACGATTTATTACAATTTAAATGATAAAATGTATTGATATTCTATGATATCACATCAGTTCAGGATAATGGAAATAAAACGTGATGAAGTGACAGGAACGAACCAAATGATGTAAATTAAAATAATAACTGACACCTGATGACGACATAATAATAATAATAATAATAATAATAATAATAATAATAATAATAAGAGCATAAAGTTGATTTGGTGACTCAATGTTTGTTTTGTTCTCTGCCATAAACACATCATCATCATCATCATCTTCATCATCCTCTTCTTCAAAGCTTCGATCAAAGTCTCCATGAGTCACTGTTTAGATCAGAGCTGCAACTACAATTTATTTTCATTATCGATTATAATCTGTCGGTTATTTAAACGATTAATCAATTAGTTGTTTGTTAAAAAATGTTTCTCAAACAACAAGATGCACTGCAAAAAGAATATTTGTCTTATTTCTAGTCAAATCTAATCTCATTCTACTTAAAATGAGACTCATCACATTAAAAAGCAGCTTGTTTTTAAGAAACTTTTTACTTCTTATTTTCACTCAAAATAAGTAGAAAAATCTGAACGTGGAGCAAGTTTTTATTCCTTATTACAAACACAAAAAACTTGATTTTTCTACTTATTTCAAAATGAAAAAAATGAGAATGTGTTTGAAACAAATAAAAAAGTTGATTTTCAGGTGATGAGTCTGATTTGAAGTGGAAAGAGTTTAGTTTTGAAGCTGGAATCAGAGAATCTGGACTTTTTTGTGCTGATTTATGTGGAGCAGCTGTTGTGTGTGATGTTTTCTGACCAGTGTGTGTCTGTGTGTGTCTGTGTGTGTGTGTTGATGCAGAATGATGCTGCAGCACTCGGGTCCGTCCCTGGCCGACATCAGCTGCTCGGCCCTGGTGCCGTGCCTCTCCCCCCCCGGCTCGCTCACCCTGGACGACTTCACCAACTTCTCTCCGCTGGTGAAGGAGGAGCTGCGTCTCGCCATCCGGACCAAGCGCCTGTCCAACGGCCTCAGCGCCGACATGAGCTCCGACGGCGGCGCCAGCTCCAGCTCCGACCGCGCCTACGACCCGCCGGCGGGGGGGGCGGGGCTTAAGAGAGAGGTGAGGGTCGTCGTCATCAGACGGCTCACAGTGTTGTTGTTGTTGTTTGTGGACGATGAGCGTGTGTGTCTATGTTATGTGACGTTAAAACGTGTTTGTGTTTGTTTTTCCAGCTGACGGGCGAAGAGCACGACAGGAGGAAGAGGAGGAGGGAGAGGAACAAGATCGCTGCTGCAAAGTGTCGCAACAAGAAGAAGGAGAAGACCGAGTGTCTGCAGAAGGTGAAGCACCACACATGTCACATTCAGAAGAAGAACCTTCTACGTTTCTCTGCAGCACATTCTGGAATATAAAGTAGTGGCTCCACCTTCCCACTCGTCCTCTTTAACCTTCCTCTTGTGTTCAGGTCGTCACCGATCCGTTTCTAGGTTTTTAATGCATAAAAGTACCACATTAAAGGGGTAGTTCAACATTTTGGCAAACTGTCCCATCACCATAACCCCTATAGTCAGAGGTTTGCTTTAAGTGCAAGGTTTTTCGGAGCAGAGCCGTGAGCTTAATTGTCTTGGTTTCCTCATTAAACTCATCAAATACAAAATCCCAAAACTCCACAGCGCTTTTGTAGACAAGTTGTGACCTGCACATTCACCACGCTATGAGATAATAACAGAACGATACGAAACGGAGCCGTTTTCGAGGTAAATTCATGCAAAACCTCTGATACGCGTTGCGTTCAGGGACAGTTTTTCAGCAAGCAGTCTCCGTATTTACCCTGTATTTACCTCGAAAACGGCTCGTTACATTATTATCTCACAGCGTGGTGGTTGTGCAGCTCACAACGTGTCTACAAAAGCACTGTGGAGTTTTGGGATGTTGTATTTGGTGAGTTTGATGAGGGAAACCAAGAAATCCCATGAGCCTCCGTAGCGTAGCTCTGAGCAGCTCACGGCTCTGCTCCACCGTTCTAAAAATAGCTTACACCTACAATTAAAGGTAACGAACCTACTGCTATGACTATAGGGGTTATGGTGATGGGACAGTTTGCCAAAATGTTGAACTATCCCTTTAATGTGTTTATTGCATCAAGACTTTTTGACTTAGGAACTGCTATTCAAGCAAAATAAAACAAAAACTTCATAAATTTCTAAAATGCTCTGGTTAAAATCGTGACATTTGAGTTGTTAGGGTTGGTTTTGACCGATAAGAACAATAACGAGAGTTAAAACTGAAATCACAACCAACCTTTTCATGGATACGGAGCCGAACCACGTGACCAAGAGATGAGAAACAACTGGATGATAAATAATTGTTTTAGTGTGTTTTACAGCTGATTTAAAACACAAGAGACGTAGCAGAAAGCTGACACAAGAGGAAGGTTCAGTCCAAGTCTTTGTGAGGGTATTTAGGGAAGTCACGAAGGAAACGTTCAACATTTTAACCCCTCTGTTTGCTGGGTGCGTCCTGCAGGAGTCGGAGAAGCTGGAGAGCGTCAACGCGGACCTGAAGGCTCAGATCGAGGAGCTGAAGCAGCAGAAGCAGCAGCTGGTCTACATGCTCAACCTGCACCGGCCCACCTGCATCGTCCGCGCCCAGAACGGACAGACGCCCGAGGACGAGAGGAAGCTCTTCATCCAGCACATCAAGGAGAGCACGCTGCAGCTGCACAACCTCACCTCCTCCTCCTCCGCCGCCGCCGTCACCTCCTCCTCCTCCTGCGTCACCTCCTCCTCCTCCTGCACGGTGGATCCTCTGGACGCAGGACTCCTCAGCCTGGACCTGGTCCAGGTCCACTGTCCCGGTCACCTATGAGCCGCTGCTGGCGTCGCCGCTGCTGCGGAGACGAGACCGTAAAGAGACAGTGAAACGCTGATACAACGCTGCTACAACAGAGGGAGAGTGGAGACCTCAAGCCCCGCCCCCTCCCTGAAACCGTAGCTGCTGATTGGACGAGAAGTGATGCACGATGCACAGACACCTTCACATGCATTATGTACTTTTTGTTGTTTGTTTCAGTCAGGGCCAAGGACTTCCAGACGCTAAAGCACTAACAACAACAACAACAACAACAACAACAACAACAACTGCTTTTTTATTTCCAGCTGTTTTCAGTAGATGAGTTGGATTTTGTACCAAAGTGATTTCAAGGTGATGGGATGGCTCGCCCAGTGAGACATAGTATATTTATTTATGAATGAATGAACTACTGTACGACCTTCTGTCACTGTCATCAGCCTGTTGTAGGAACTCTGCTGCTAACACGACCACTCAGGACGACCACGGAAGAAGAAGAAGAAGAAGAAGAAGCAGCAAAAGAAGAAAGAGGAAGTGATCCACAGACAGGGTTTATTATAAATCTGCACTTCAAATATTGTAAACGTAACTAAAGGAAAAAGCCCAGACGTACGAACCTTTATGCAGACGACACCTTACCTTACTTTTCTTAACACTGTAGCTGTCCGACTGTAAATACTGAACCGTATCGATAGCGATCACTGCGCTCCCTCTTAAACACAGCTGGTGTTGAAGCTACGAGACGACGAGTGTTATTTTTCAGACGTGTTATTTGTTTTTTTGTACCTAAAATCTTGTGTATTATATTCTATTCTAATGCATTAATGAACTGTGTCTGTGTCTGTATGGAAACACCAGATGCCTCCTTTCAACAAGATGTTATTGTTATTTAAAAAGACGCAACAGAACAAAACAAAGATATGTTTTTATTTATTGATGAGAGTTGTTGTTGTGTTCACTAGATATCGTTAGCTAGGTATCACCAGTGTTGCATCAGCTTCAGCTCGTCCTGCACCGCCACCACTCTCCCCTCCCTCCTCTCGCCGTGGTTAAGCCGTCCGTCCCTCTGGGGAGTTGTGGTTTTTGTTGCGCAAACAGAAACTGAGGAAGTTGCCGCCGCGTTGATCGAGAGTTTACGTCGAGGTCACGGTCGAATACGGAGAAGAAGAAGAAGAAGAAGAAACGTGTTGAAACTCTGGTTTTATCAGTGTTGGGTTCAGAGGGAGGACGGAGAGACGTCCAGAGTCACAACCACGGTGTTAAAGGACGCAGGCGTCTGTGTGTGTTCATTTTGTTCATGTGTGTGTGTGTGTGTGTGTGTGTAGTTTATTGTGTTGTCATGGCTACTGAGCACTGAGCTCGACTCCACCGTGCCTACGTCTGTCGGACGCCGCTCCGCTCCGCCCGCCGTCGGGTACAAACTGCACTGCTACGACCGACGTGTTGGTTGGTCCATCTCTGTTTTTGATACTTTGTTAATTAAACGATATGTATGACATATTAAAACCACGCAGCGTGTCATCTTTATTTCCAGGGGGGGAAATGTCCATCATGCCCGGGGGGGCATGTCCATCATGCACGAACACAACAGAACAGTCCACCTTAAACGTTGACTGTCAGTACAGATGCATGAAGACGCTGCCTTATATACATATATACACATATACATATAAAACAGAAGGGTGAAATCTGGCGATCTGATTGGTTGTTAACTGTGATGTAATGAGCGAATACCTGCAGCTGCTAGTCTAAAGCCTGATCACAGCGTATCACTCCGTGTGTGAATGGAAGTTACAGTCGGTAGGAAAAGTAGCCGGTGTTTTCACAACGTTAACAAATAAACTAATGAGTTGAATTCACGTGTTCAAGGTGAACTGATTCATATATACTGTATATCTATATCTGCCATATACTATAGTGTCATCATGCAAAAGTTTGGTCAGCCATGGTTTAAAATGTGTGTTAATGTGTTCAACAGTTCATCATGTCATCATCTCCAAAAGACATAAAGTTAAACATGATGAACATATATCTGAATCAGTATCAGTGTATTATTGTAGTTTTCTGCAGTTTGAGAGTGAAAAGGGAAACGAGGGAAACCCAGGAGAACTTTGACCAAGGTGTTTACACACGGGGACGGTTTGCAGCGTTGCATCACAGCGAGATGTTGCCTCATCACGTCTTCTTCACACAACACAACAATGAAAACAAAATAATGTTTTTAAGTGAGATAATGAGTTTGAATAATTTATCAGAAACCTCAGTAGCTCCTGTTGTTATAATAATATTATTATTATGACTTGTTGTTGTACATATAGAGTCATCTTGCTGCCTGGTTACATCATCAGTGACCTGCTGAACAGACTCAGCAGCTTCAGGCTCCGGCTTCTTATTTATTATCTTAGAAAACTTCACAACATGAACACGAGTTCACCTCCAGAGCTGCTGCATGTGAACTCAGAGGACAAGACTGGACATGTCAGAGGGGGGGGGGGGTGGTGGTAGGGTGACTCAGTGTTTCACTCAGATAAACAAACCAACCAACCTTTTCCTTTCTTTTCTTCTATTTTTGCATTCATAGTTGTGGCATTCCAGAGTTACAGACTTTCTGATGGAGCACCTGAACGCACCATTAACATGAAGTTCACTGGAGAAGCAGCTGAGGAAGAACTGTGGTGAAATACCTGTGAACTCGTTTCTACATCTCTGCTGTGGTTCTGGTGAAAAACCTGTCACTTCCTGTGTGTGTGTGTGTGTGTGTGTGTGTGTGTGTGTGTGTGTGTGTGTGTGTGTGTGTGTAACCCTAACGCACCATGACCTCGGAGCAACAGTCGCTTCAGTAATTCCACAATTACACAAGCAGCTGATTGGCACAGAGGGGTTAAGCCCCGCCCACCTGCCACAGTGACACGTTAACACACCTGTCTGTCTGGTGTTCACAGGTAAAGAAAATAAACACCCCCAAAAAACCACAACAAAACAACACAACATCACCACAGTGTGAGGTTGTGTTGTTTACACCTGTTGCCATGGAGTCACGTTTGACAAGAACTCCATGTTGTTTGATTCACAGCTGGTCACATATGAAGCTACATGCTGTTAAAGCTCCTTCAAAATAAAAGTAGATGTTTGTGTTAAAGCTCCTTCAAAATAAAGGTAGATGTTTGTGTTAAAGCTCCTTCAAAATAAAGGTAGAAGTTTGTGTTAAAGCTCCTTCAAAATAAAGGTAGATGTTTGTGTTAAAACTCCTTCAAAATAAAAGTAGATGTTTGTGTTAAAGCTCCTTCAAAATAAAGGCAGATGTTTGTGTTAAAGCTCCTTCAAAATAAAGGTAGATGTTTGTGTTAAAGCTCCTTCAAAATAAAGGTAGATGTTTGTATTAAAGCTCCTTCAAAATAAAGGTAGATGTTTGTGTTAAAGCTCCTTCAAAATAAAGGTAGATGTTTGTGTTAAAGCTCCTTCAAAATAAAGGTAGATGTTTGTGTTAAAGCTCCTTCAAAATAAAGGTAGATGTTTGTGTTAAAGCTCCTTCACAATAAAGGTAGATGTTTGTGTTAAAGCTCCTTCAAAATAAAAGTAGATGTTTGTGTTAAAGCTCCTTCAAAATAAAGGTAGATGTTTGTATTAAAGCTCCTTCAAAATAAAGGTAGATGTTTGTATTAAAGCTCCATACAGAATAAAGGTACATTCACAGCCTGTATTCAGAAACTGAGTCTTAAAACCAGCCGTCAGGACTGCCTGTCACTTTGTGATGTCACAACAACACACCTGGACAACAACTTGCAGGATTTAGTTTCTCTGAGTGTTTTATCCTGAAATCTGCTCTGTTTTTATTTGATCACTCAACACAGTGTGTGTGTGTGTCCTTCAAAATAAAGGTAGATGTTTGTGTTGCTGTCAAAATAAAGGTGTGTTTGTGTTAAAGCTCCTTGTGTGTGTGTGTGTGTGTGCTTCTCACCTGTCACTTCCTTGTTTTTAGTTCAACATCAGTAAAACCCTTTAACAGGGTTTAATCATCTCCTAAAGAGCTGTTAAAGTGTGTCTGTGTTCATGATGAATTGACTTTTAGGCGACTGTGCCGTGACCTTTGACCCCAGCACACACACACACACACACACTCAGCCTGTTGCTGGTCAAACATTATGACACAGCTGTTGCATCAGGCTCTACCTCCACTTGTGACTGAGTTGCATCAGTTGAGAGGATGACAAAGCATCTTCCCTCCTCCTGTGTGTATGTGTGTGTGTGTGTGTGTGTGTGTGTGTGTGCTTCGGCCCTGTGTTGGCCAACAGCCCGCGTGAGGCCACAGACGCCGACGGGTTCAGGTTTCACTCCAAAAAGACCAAAGAAAAATCAACTGGAAACAACAACTCACCTGCTCTGTGATCAATACGATCAGAGCCGATCGATCGGCTCACAGCGATGACCTCAGCGATGACCTCAGCGGTGACCTCAGCGGTGACCTCAGCGGTGACCTCAGCGACGACCGGCGGCTGAACCGAGAGTAAACGAAACTCATCTTCTCTGTTTCTGTTTCCTGTTGTGGAGAACGTGTCCAGGAGCAGATACACAACTGATACACAACTCATACACACAAACTGACACACAAACAGACACACAACTGATACACACAAACAGCCACACAACTGATACACAACTGATACACAACTGATACACACAAACAGACACACAACTGATACACAACTGATACACACAAACAGACACACAACTGATACACAACTGATACACAACTGATACACACAAACAGACACACAACTGATACACAACTGATACACACAAACAGACACACAACTGATACACAACTGATACACAACTCATACACACAAACAGACACACAACTGATACACAACTGATACACAACTGATACACACAAACAGACACACAACTGATACACAACTGATACACACAAACAGACACACAACTGATACACAACTGATACACAACTCATACACACAAACAGACACACAACTGATACACAACTGATACACAACTCATACACACAAACAGACACACTACTGATACACAACTGACACATAAGACATACACAACACATTCACAACAGACACACAACTGATGCAGCACACAACACATACACAACTGACACCCAACTTATACACAATACAGACACACAACTGACGCACACAGACACACAACAGCTCCAGTGAATCATGGCTGTCGCCTGTTTGCATCGATCAGGTTCTGATCAGATCAATAACCTGATTGATCAGCATCAGCTCCAGCCTGTCTCTCATTGGTCGATCCACTCTGTCTGTGTTGTGTTCATGGTCCACACAGGACCGTAGGAGAACACAGTGTTTCCTGTACCTTTCTACCAGGTGTCGCAGGTTCGATTCCTCCCTCTGCAGCAGCGTCTCTGAGGCAGCGGCGGGGGGGGGGGGGGGGGTTCTGGCGGAAGGAGGGGGCGGAGCCAGAGGAAGGATGATGACATCGCTGTGGTTGAAGCTGCGGTGGCGCCTCGCTCCACTGACCGTTATACAAGCGTTGTCGAGGGCAACGGTTTCACTTGAGCAATGGAAGGAAATCAAACTGTTGAAAGAGGAACAGAGTGGATCAGAGGGGGGGGGAGGGGTGCGGGGGGCTGCGAGGAGGGGGGGGCAGCTCTCGATTTCACAACAACTCTGAAAGAAATGAGTCAAAAAGAGTTTATTGGAAAAGCGGCTCCGCTGCTTCTGGAGCCGCCGCGTCCTACGGCGGCTCAGAGGGGACAAACCCCGACGGCTCAGCAGGAGACACACAGAGACACACAGGACCACACAGGAACTGTTAAAGGGATAGTTCACCCAAAATTCAAATTTCACTCATTATTTACTGAACTCATCAACTAAAAAATCCCAAAATTCCAAAACTCCAAAACGCTTTCATGGGCAAGTTGTGACCTGCACATTCACCACGCTATGAGATAATAATGAAACGTTACCATTGTCCAAATAAATACAGAGTCTGTGGATGAACAACTGTCCCTGAAGGCAACGTGCATCAGAGGTTTTGCATGAATTTCCCTCTAAAACAACTCTGTGTGGTAACGTTGTGTTATTATCTCATAGCGTGGTGAATGTGCAGGTCACAACTTGTCCACCAGAGCGTTGTGGAGTTGTTGGATTGTGTATTTGATGAGTTTGATGAGGGAAACCAAGAAATCCCATAATGAGCCTCCGTAGCGTAGCTCTGAGCAGCTCACGGCTCTGCTCCGCCGTTCTAAAAACAGCTTGCACCGACAATTAAAGGTAACGAACCTACTGCTATGACTATAGGGATTATGGTGATGGGACAGTTTGACTAAATGTTGAACTATCCCTTTAAAGAAGGGGGAAGTGCGCATGCACAGAAGCGTCTGGGACAGATTTTGTTCCGGGTACCAATCGGGCGCTGACAGAAACAAAGATTCATCTTCCTGGTTTATTGTGATGATGACACAGCAGAAACACTAAACTATAAACAAACACGTGGTCACTTCCTCCTGTCAATCAGAGCTTTCCTGAGAAGTGTGTCATCTGTTGTTGTTGTTGTTTATCTTTACTCTTTGATGCGCGACTCGTCTGCTTCCTGTTCAGATCGTTTATCTCTCTCAGCTGATCTCACACCAGATCAGATGAAACCCAACCTTCCACAGAAACAAACGCCCTCTCTCCTGTGTCTGAGTCGTCTCTCCCAGCATGACCTCGTTGTTCTCCAGAATCGCCTCGCCATCGACGCGTCACTTCCTGTCCCGGCAGCTTCTCTGGAACGCCAGGGCAACTAGAGTTATAATGAAGAAAGTAAACAGAACTGCTGCTCTGCTTAAGCCCCGCCCACCTCCTCATGCCTCGTCCAAACAGAAACATGCGTCATCGTTTCCAGAACCCTCCATAAACGTCCACCAGGGCCGCGTGTGGCGCCGTAACGCTGCCACACATCAACGCCAGAAACAGAGAAGAAGACAGAAAGCTTCCCTCGCTGGATTCAAACTCCAAACTAGGAGTGGACTAAAGGGATAGTTCAACATTTAGTCAAACTGGCCCATCACCATAACCCCTATAGTCAAAGCAGTAGGTTTTTACCTTTAATTGTCGGTGCAAGCTATTTTTAGAACGGTGGAGCAGAGCCGTGAGCTGCTCAGAGCTACGCTACGGAGGCTCATGGGATTTCTTGGTTTCTCTCATCAAACTCATCAAATACACAATCCAACAACTCCACAACGCTCTGGTGGACAAGTTGTGACCTGCACATTCACCACGCTATGAGATAATAACACAACGTTACCACACAGAGTTGTTTTAGAGGGAAATTCATGTAAAACCTCTGAAAAACTGTCCCAGGGACAGTTGTTCATCAAAGTCTCTGTGTTTCCCTCTAAAACAACTCTGGAGTTGTTTTTGTATTTGAATTTCCGTTCTCATTTATTGTTTATTTGTGGCGGGAAACAAGCTCTAGGCTAATTTCCATCCTGGTCCTGGTGCTTATTATCGGCCCGGTTCCAGTTCTGGTGGTTCTGGTTCCAGTTCTGGTCACGGTTCTTGTCCTCGGTTCAGTCCCGGTTCTGGTCCTGGTTCCAGTTCTGGTCCAGGTTCCGATCCCGGTCCTGGTTCTGGTTCTGGTCCAGGTTTGATGAGTTTGATGAGTTCTGGAAACCAAGAAATCAGAACCGGAATGAGCCAGAACCGACTGGAACCAGAACCGGTACCAGAATCGGAATCGGTACCAGAACCGGGACCGGAACCGGAACCAGAACCGGGACCGGAACCGGAACCGGTACCAGAACCGGGACCGGAACCAGAACCGGAACCGGAACCGGAACCAGAACCAGAACCAGGACAATTAAAGGTGATGAACCTACTGCTATGACTATAGGGGCCATGGTGATGGGCCAGTTTGTTAAAATGTTGAACTATCCCTTTAAATGTTGACTGGGAGACGTATCAGCGCAAATATGATGATGATGAACCTTCTTCATTCACAAACGTCAGACTGGGAGACGCTGATGTTTTGACTTGTATTATTATATGACTCTCTAACCTGGGACTAGTTTCTGTGGCGGAGGGACACGAGCAGCTCTATAGTTTGATCTTCTAAGAATCTGCTCTTCAGAGTAACACCAGTCAGCCTGATTTCCCAGAAGTCTTCAGGGGGCAGAGGACCTCGACGACCTCTGAGGAGGAAACGAAACAGAAACTATGATGATGATGATGATGATGATGATGATGATGATGATGATGATGAAATCGTGCAGCCACTTTGAGGAACTGCCGCAGGTGACCCAGAGTTCACGACTGTGTCCCCGCGGCCTTCGGCGACAGGACGTGACTGGCATCCCATAATAACTCCTGCATGGCCATGTCGTCCTGCAGCAGCGTGATCATGATGACCAGGACGATACCGACACACGAGGCTTCTTCCTGTCGCTGAACGCCGCTCAGGGTTTGGATCAATAATCAACGTAACGACTAATTATTGAGCTGCGTTCAGGTCCAGTCTGTAAAAGTTAGTTTCAAACTCAAAAATAAAATAAAAAAATCAGTTCAGTTAGAAACGAAACCTCCTTCAGCTCTGACACCATGAAATAAAACTCATCTGCTGAGACACTTGAGTGTGTGTGTGTGTGTGCGCGCGCGCATGCGTGTGCGTGACTCACCGTGTGTTGAGCTGTTTCTGCACTTTTACAGCTTGTGACTGTTTCACTCATTCATCATGTGATTTAGACGGAACGGGAAAAATCAAACCTGTGACACTTGACTCATGAACTCTACTATCATATTAATATTACTATTTTTATTATTATCATTATTTTTATTTGTAGTAGTAGTAGTAGTAGTAGTAGTAGTAGTAGTATAGTATCAGAAAATGACTGTTTCCTAAACTACCGGTAAAGATAAACAACTTACATGAAGAAGTAGAAAAAACAGAAGAAGAAAAAGACGAAGAAAATCAAATGTGAAGTGGTTCAGTTCAGTTGTTCCAGTTCATTTCTGAATCATTCATCACTAATTTTTAAATAAACTCAGCTTTATAACCTGTGCAGTTACATTATAATTGTTTTATTTAAAATGTTGTTCCTCATCAGATCAACACGTCGTACAAAAACATATGAACTCACACAACAGGAAGTGATTATAACAATAATAATTATTAATAATAATATAATAAAGACAGTAATGAATGAGTTAATTCTTCATATAAACATGTGATGATTGAACCTGTGGCTCTGAGGCGACGTGTCGGTGTCGCTCCACCACCAGAGGGCGCTGTCTGCTGCTGCTGGTCTGAGCCTGGTGGACAGCGCCCCCCGCAGGCCGCGCGCTGCAGCACAGACACCAGCTGCTGCCTCAGAGCAGGGGGTCAGGCTGCAGAGAGGAGGAAGAGGAGGAGGAGGAGGAGGAGGAGGAGGAGAGGAAGCAGTGCATGATGGGACAGAGAGGCTCGTGGGCTCTGAGGGCTTCAGACAGGAGACGCTGCTCCTCAGACAGAGAGGCCACCTGGAGGAGGAGAGGAGAGTTATCTATCTATCTATCTATCTATCTATCTATCTATCTATCTATCTATCTATCTATCTATCTATCTATCTATCTATCTATCTATCTATCTATCTATCTATCTATCTATCTATCTATCTATCTATCTATCCATAATAATACAGATGACTGTACCTCTCTCCTCAGCTTCCTGTTCCTCTGCTCCAACAGCTCACAGGCCTGGAAGAAGAAGAAGAAAATGTGAGGATTAGATGAAAAACAGTAACACCACACAGACAGAGTTGTTCTTTATCTGTTACAACTTTATTAAAGTGAAGTTTGGAGGTGGAGAAGAAAAAGGGAGTGAGTGGGAGGAGGAAAAGAGTGAGGAAGAGGAGGGAAGAGGAAGAGAAGACTGGAAGGAAGGAGGAAGAAAAATGGAAAGAGAGGAAACGACTCGGGAGGGGAGCGGGTGAGGAGGAGGAGGAGGAAGAGAGGGAAAAAGGAAAAGGGTGAGGAAGAAGAGGGGGGAAGGAAAAGACATACAAAGGAGAGAAAAAGAACGAGAGAGTGAAGAAGAGGAGGAGGAGAAAAGAAAACAAAAAGAAAAGAGTGAGGAAGAGGAGGAGGAGAGGAAGAGAAGAGAAGGAGAAGGACTCGGGAGAGGAGGAGAGGAAAAGAATGGGGAAGAAGAGGAAGACGGGAAAGAAAAGAAAAGCATAGGTGGGAGAAAAAGGGGAGAAGAGAGAGTGAAGACGGAGAGGAGGAGAAAAGAAAAAGAGTGAGGAAGAGGAGGAGGAGATGAGAAGACTGGAAGGAAGGAGGAAGAAAAAAGGAAGGAGAGAGGAAAGGACTCAGAGGAGTGGGTGAGGAGGAGGAGGGGAGGAAAAGAGTGAAGAAGAAGAAGAAGAAGAAGAAAAGAACCTACTGCTATGACTATAGATTAATTTGAAGAAAATGATTAGATGAAAAACAGTAACACCACACAGACAGAGTTGTTTTACAGGTAAATACAGAGACTGTTGATGAACAACTGTCCCTGAAGGCAACGTGCATCAGTGGTTTTACATGAATTTCCCTCTAAAACAACTCTGTGTGGTAACGTTGTGTTATTATGAATGTGCAGGTCACTTCACAGCTCACGGCTCTGCTCCGCCGTTCTAAAAAAGAGCTTGCACTGACAAAGGTAACAAACCTACTGCTATGACTATAATTAATTTGCCAAAATGTTGAACTATCCCTTTAAACAAATACCTGGTGCAGCAGGTCTGCTCTCTGTGTTTGTCTCTTGCGACTCTTCTGAGCTGCGACTCTGTTCTTCTCCCTCCTCTTCATCCTCCGACCTTCGTCCTCCGACCCCTGACACACACACACACACACACACACACACACACACACACACACACACACACACACACACACACACACACACACACACACACACACACACACACACACACGCTGTGAGCTCATTGGTCGCCTCCATCCTCTCCTCCTCCGTGACCTCTGACCTCGCTCACCTCACAGGCGTCACTCAGGACGTTTCTCCTCTGACAGGACGAGTCGCAGTCTGACATCGCAGCTGCCTGGCGTCGCCGCGGGAGACGAGATGAGACGGAGGACGAGCTGGCGGGCGAGCGGCTGCAGAGTGAGAGAGACGGTGAAACAGGCGGTGAAACTTTCACTTCAGCTTCCTGTTCACCTCCGAGGGCCGGAGAGGAGGAGGAGAAGAGACGCTTCACAGAAGTCATGTGACCACACGGGGGGGGGGGAGGGGGGCAGAGGAGAGAGGGGGGGGGGGACAGTGGGGGGGAAAAAGGGGGCAGGAGGACCTGACATGACCTCATCACTAACCTCCATCTTCACCTTCATTCATGTTCATTACAAAGTCTCAGCTCCTGTTTTATTTTGAAAGGTCGACACATGAGAACAGATAAAAACCCAGAGTGGGCGGGGCTTGGTGTTCGCCTCGGGATGACATCACAAAGTCACAGGAAGTTTAATGCTTTTATTGGAGCTTTAATTTAACCAGGTCGTCAGGTTTAACGTCACATTTATGATCGAGTTACAAACTGGAAAGAAAAATAAAAACTCATGAAATTGTTTGTATTTTGTTTTTTGAAAGATTTAAAAAAAACAACTTTTTTTTCCTCATAAATTTGCGACTTTTAACTTGAAAAGTCAGAGTTTTAGTCGTCTCTTCCTGCTTGAGTCACTTTCATCTTCTTCACTTCAGTCCTTTTAACTTATTGTTTCCATGGGAACATGCTGGCGGTGGCGAGCGGCAGCGACACGAGTTCCTAAAACAAACGTCCACAGTCCATAACGTCACACCTCCTGTTTCTTGGCGAGGGGCGCGTAGCAGTCCGTGGCCGCCGCCTCCTCCACGGCTCTCTTGATTGGCTGCCTGCTCCTCACGGCCGCGGCGGCGCTGCTGGGCGGCGGCGGAGCGTCCGATTGGCCGAACACCTCCCTGTGGACGTCCAGCGTGGCGAGGCTGGGCTTCATGTTGAGAACCTCGCAGAGTCCCTCCGCCTGTTTCTGCAGAGCGTTGATCGACTGCACACACACACACACACACACACACACAGGTGTCAATAAAGTTTATACAAACACATGACATTAATGCCACTGTTGCCGTGGGTTACCTTGATCACCTGGATGGCCTGCTTCACCATCCCCGGAGCTGCGGCCGACAAATCTCCCATGATGCTCTCTGCTCAAACAAACACAGCAGAGCGTTGGACAGATGTGGCCGATTGTTGATTTAAAAACATCTGGTTCATGAAACCAAAACATTTAAAAACTGATGATTGTATTCATATTATATATATATATATATAAATACATCATATGTTATATATGATGTAGAGCAGTGGTTCTCATGTCAGAAGACTGAATAACGTTACTGTTTTAGTAAATGTATGAGTTCACGTTTGGGCCGACGGCTTGAAATTGTGGAAATATCGAAGAGAAATGTCCGAAAAAAAGTTGTACAATTTCTCCGAAAACGTTTAAACATCTCTAGAAAAAGTCTTCCCACCCCAAAAAAAGTAATAAAAAAAATTTTAATGTAAAAAAAAAAGAAAGAAAAAGAAAAAAGTTACAAATTATTTAATATAAAAAAAGGGAAAATTTAAAAAAAAAAAAAAAAAAAAAAAAAGTAAAAACATTTAGTGGTACAATTGTGGTACAAAAATTTTTAGGAAGATTTTTAAAAAAAAGGAAAAATAAATATATAAAATAATAATCTTTAAAAAATTTCAAAAAATAAAAAAAGTTGTTGTTTTTTTGGGGAAGATTAAAAAAAGAGAAAGAAGTTCAAAAATTTGCTAAAAAAATTGTAAAATTTCTTGAAAAAAGTTAATTCTAGAATTAGTGGTAAGAATTTCTCAAAAAAAAAAAAAATTAAAATAAATAAATAAATCTTTGTGTGGTGAAAATTGAAGAAGAAGTTGTGGACCCCCCCCCCCCCGCCCTCTCAAGGACCCCACGTTGAGAACCACTGAAATAAAAAATGTGCATCAGTAATTCAATTCAAAAGGTGAAACTAACACTAATAGATCCATTAGACAGAATTACACATTTCATGTCTTTATTTATTCAATTTTGGCTTCACATTTAATGAAGACTTTACTTATTGCAAAAGACCAATTAAAAAAGCATTTTTAAAGGAATGTCCTTCTGACAGCGTACGTCCATCTTTATGCTCTCACTAAGCTGTGGCTGTTACTGGTAAAAGGACTTTCCGTGATATTCTGACTGTATTTTAGTTTTCTGTGTTGAAACTCTGAGGGCTGCGGTGCTTTCAGGTGCCTCCGCTCAGGGTGGGTGAAACTGACAAACCGCCCGCGTTAAACGGAAGTGGAAGCGAGAAATGAAAGCAGCGAGATGTCCAGTGTGAACTCTGTGTGTGTGTGTTCACAGCAGAGTCAAACCGCACGCACATGCAGAATATGACACATTCATTTTCCTGTGGTTACTTGTCTTTAATCGTATTATAATGTGTGTGTGTGTGTGTGTGTGTGTGTGTGTGTACCTTGTTGAGGGTCTCTGGTCACCTCCTGGGGTTTGACCACCTGCTCATACAGACCCTGGAACAGACAGAGCAGCAGCAGCAGCAGCAGGTGTCAGTGATGGATCCGGGAGTTTTAGTAAAAAGTGATTCTAGACTTCTCAAACATCACTAACATGACGTTGTGTGTTTTCATTCTACTCGTTACGTCACTACACAGGGCTCCACTCTGCCCCCGCGTGGAGACAGTCTGGCCCTAGAATCTCAGACAGGGCAAGTAGATATTTTGTCTACATGTGCAACATACAAAGGAGTAAGCTTAAAAAAAAAGAGAAAAAAAATCCAAAAAAAAAAAAAATCCAGACCAAAAAAAGGTTAAGCAAAAAAAAAAATCCCGAAAAAAAAAAGGTTAAGCAAAAAAAAAAAAAAAATCCCAACAAAAAAAAGGTTAAGCAAAAAAAAAAAATCCCAACAAAAAAAAGGTTAAGCAAAAAAAAAAATCCCGACAAAAAAAAGGTTAAGCAAAAAAAAAAAATCCCGACAAAAAAAAGGTTAAGCAAAAAAAAACAAATCCCGACAAAAAAATTTTAAGAAAAAAAAAAAAATCCCGACAAAAAAAAGGTTAAGCAAAAAAAACAAATCCCGACAAAAAAAAGGTTAAGCAAAAAAAACAAATCCCGACAAAAAAAGGTTAAGCAAAAAAAACAAATCCCGACAAAAAAAAGGTTAAGCAAAAAAAAAATAAAAAAATCCCGACAAAAAAAAGGTTAAGCAAAAAAAAAAAATCCAGACAAAAAAAGGTTAAGCAAAAAAAAAAAATCCAGAAAAAAAAAAAAAAGGACAAAAAAAAATGTTAAGCAAAAAAAAAAAAAAAATCCAGACAAAAAAAAGGTTAAGCAAAAAAAAAAAAAAAAAATCCAGACAAAAAAAAGGTTAAGCAAAAAAAAAAAATCCCGACAAAAAAAAGGTTAAGCAAAAAAAAACAAATCCCAACAAAAAAAAGTTAAGCAAAAAAAACAAATCCCGACAAAAAAAAGGTTAAGCAAAAAAAACAAATCCCGACAAAAAAAAGGTTAAGAAAAAAAAAAAACAAATCCCGACAAAAAAAAGGTTAAACAAAAAAAAAAAATCCAGTTAAGCAAAAAAAACAAAAAAAAAAAATCAGGAGCAAAAAAAAAAAATCCCGACAAAAAAAAGGTTAAGCAAAAAAAAACAAATCCCGACAAAAAAAGGTTAAGCAAAAAAAACAAATCCCGACAAAAAAAAGGTTAAGCAAAAAAAACAAATCCCGACAAAAAAAAGGTTAAGCAAAAAAAAAACAAATCCCGACAAAAAAAAGGTTAAGCAAAAAAAACAAATCCCGACAAAAAAAAGGTTAAGCAAAAAAAAAATAAAAAATCCCGACAAAAAAAAGGTTAAGCAAAAAAAAAAAATCCAGACAAAAAAAGGTTAAGCAAAAAAAAAAAAGAAAAAAAGAAAAAAGTCCGGACCAAAAAATCCGGACCAAAAAAAGGTTAAGCAAAAAAAAAAAAAATCCAGAAAAAAAAAATCAGGACAAAAAAAAGGTTAAGCAAAAAAAAAAATCCAGGCAAAAATAAAAGGTTAAGCAAAAAAAATATATATATATATTTTCAGTTTGCATACTTCATCTAAACAAAGTGACGTAGTGATGTAGTTGTGACGCACGCCGGGGTGATCAACCTGGTGAGCGGTGGAAAAAGTGCTGGTTGGAACAGAAAGAGTTTGTACCGTAACGTGTGAAGTCATTTTCTTTTTGTTTGAACTGATTTTATAAAATTGGTATCGAAAAAAAAAGTATCAAAAAAGTATCGTTCAGGAAACGGTGAAGAAGTGATGACACCCAGCCTCGCCTCCTGAAAGTTCACGTTAGGAGCTGCTGTAAAGAAGTTGGTCTGGTGTATGACAGGGTGTGTGTGTGTGTGTGCGTGTGTGATCCAGACAGTGACTCACACACACACACACACACAGAGCTAAATAAAGCCGCCGCGGCCCGACACCCACCATGAGTTTCCGTTCAGCTTTCAGCGAGTGGACCACGTGGGGCAGGATCTGCCTGGGGAAGGCACGGCGCCTCCTGGTGGTCTCCACGATGGTGTCGTCAAGGAGACTCTCCAGGTCGTCGTCGCCCTCGTGCTCTGCTTGACATGGAGACAGGAGCTCTTCATCATCATCATCATCATCATCACCATCACCATGACGACACAGGCCGGCGAGGGAGACAGCGACTCACCTTCAGCATCAGGAGCTTCTTCCCAGCTCAGTCCCTTCACCACCACGTTGTCCTGGACCGCCGCCTCAAAGTTCTGCACAGAGTGACAACAATCAATAATCAATAATACACATTATTAACTATCTGATCGGATTATTGATCAGTCTGTGGATTTATTAAAGGTCTAATGTCTTGTTTTATCAACATCTTCACTGTACAGAATGTCCCCTATCTCTCTCTTTTGTTTTTATATGTTTGTTTTATATTGTAATATATTTGCATATTTTTCTACTTTTTTATTATCTTATCTTGTATGCTACGATGCTACTGTAACAACCACATTTCCCATGTTTGGGATGAATAAACATTCTTGTGTCTTTTCTTCAGTTGGAGGAATGGCGCGTTACGCTGATGCTGCATTCAAGCGCAGTCGGACAGACGGCCGTCGGTAACAAACCAGATGTCGTTTTAGTCACAGAAGTCCAGAGAAAGACGATGATGAAACGTGGGTCAGGTAAAACAACACCACATCGCCATGACAACATATTGTCACGTGTATTGTTTTGCCTCGTGCTGACCGACCACTTGTTTACAAAGAGGCTTGTTTATGCAGCGTCTGTCGTCCGTCTGCCCAATTTCACATGAACGCAGCATGAAAAATATACAACCACAACGCTAGATGGAGGAATTTCTACAGAATGTACCTTTAATGGACAGAAATGTTTAGACTTCTTTGTTTGTGTGCATTAGTTGTGTTGTAGGCTACGTTGTCGACATCTGCTGAACATTTCGTGTCAGTAACTCGATTAGAAATAAATATATTCACTAACAGAAACGTTGACGCGTTCAATACTTATCTTCCCGGCGGTATATAAAACATAATGTATATTTGTGCAGCCTATGTGTATATATGTGTGTGTGTGTGTGTGTGTGTGTGTGTGTCTGACCGCCAGCAGCTCGTGCAGCAGCTCCGTCCTCGTGCCGTCGCTCAGCTCCGTCTGTCCGTCCAGAACCGTCTTTAAAACCTCTTTGTATCGCTTCACCTGCTGCTCCACCTGCCTCTTGCTGCTCACCGCCACTCTCTGCTCCTCTGCAGGCTTCTCCGTCTCCGTCTCCGTCTCCACGGCCGCCGCCATGTTTTACCGCCAACTGTTTATATTTTTAACGGAAACCGGAAGTGAACGCGGCCTTCCCTCTCCTCCTCCTGTCCGCCTGCTACAGTCTTCCTCCCGGTCCCGGCGCTGCAGAAAGGTTCCTCCCTGCTGTTAGCTTCGTGTTCAAAGACCCCAAATCAACAAATATCGTAGTTTTTATTCATTATTCACGTTATTTGTTGTGGTTTTAAATGGAACACGGCTTCGTTGACTCTCACTGTCACATTTCAGCGCGGGAGTTTGAAGAGGTAGGACGTTATAATATAAGCTAATAATAATAATAGCACTGAGCTAACAGCTAACTAATGTAAACAACAGGAGGAAGTGGCCCAGCCAGGTAACATCATTCACAGGTGTTGATTCTAGCTCGTAACGCTGCAACACGTTACCTTAAACTCACTATTTGTCATTTTAAGTCACATTACAGTTGGAATCTAAAGGTTTTCTTACTTATTTACTTGTTTCTCTGTAGTATTTCATATGACATGATGTTTGTAGCTTGTGATGTGCCCACTTTTCATGCCACACTGAGAAACTGTACAGATTCATGTGTCGACTAATCCAGTCAAAAAAGTTGATTTTTTTTTTTTTAATTGTTTTTATTTGCAATTATATAATTTACAAAACATAAAGACAGACAGTCCACACAAAGACAAACACAATTTATCAGAATAATCAATAGGAATCAATTCAATACATGTTCCATTATTATACATAGTTGCACATAATTAAACATAAACATAATTACATTTGCTTCAATTTGGGGGATTTTTTCCATCAGAGGACCCCATATATTGAGAAAGATTTCTGGTTTGAACACTATACATTTTTTCGGGTGTGCAGTATGATAAAATTTCATTCCACCATTGTTTAAGAGATGGTGGTGTTGTTGACTTCCAATTTGTTAAGATACATTTTTTAGCAGCTGTCGTGGACAGCAAAATAAGCCTTTTCTGATGCAGAGCAAAGCCAGGAAGTCTTACCAAGTCCCCAAGAATAAGCACCAGGGGGTCTGCAATGACCGTTTTTTTGAGTATCCTGGACAGGATGTCAAGGATACCTTGCCAAAATGGTTGAAGACACACACATTCCCACAACATATGAATCAGGTTGCCATCCCTGGTGGTAAAAAAGTTGATTTAAACAAAACAGATATTTTCCATCAAAACAAACTTCACTTCAATGCAAAAAAAGTGTTTGAATGCAAAAAAAAATTATTTGAGACCCAAAAAATTGCGTTTGAATTTGTTTTGTATTGTTTATTTTAGAAATATATTTTTTGTTTTTCTGCTGTACCTGCACAGTGACACAAAATGTGTATGTGTTTTAACCAATTTGTTGTATTGTTTATTGTATTGTTTGTGTCTTAGTATTTTTCTTTCTATAATGAACCTTAGTTTGTAATAAAGTTATCTCTCTATTTCAGTCTTTTCATTGTGCAAACAAATCAGTGACTTTGGTTTTTCTTCTTCTTCTCTGCAGGACCTGGAGGACGTGATCCAGAGGACCAGAGAGGTCGGTGACCGATCGCTGAACTAGACGTGTGGTTGAAGTTAATGCAAGTTTTATATAACACTATGATATTCTGTGTGTGTGTGTGTGTGTGTGTGTGTGTGTGTGTGTGTGTGTGTGTGTGTGTGTGTGTGTGTGTGTGTGTGTGTGTGTGTGTGTGTGCGTGCAGGCCGGGGTAAAGACTCTTATTGCCGTTACAGAAGAAGTCAGTGAGTTCGACAGAGTTCTGCAGCTGCAGCAAAGGTCAGTGTTGTGTAACCGGTACCTGAACGTACAGACTGTAGCGTCGTCTCATAAACTTATATCACATAGTTTTATATACAGTATTTTACAGTCTGCTGACTCGTCAGAACGCAGGAAGTTCATAAAGAACATGTGATAACCCTCGTGGGTTAATGTGATGTGAAGAGACGGTTCAGAGAGTTCAGTTCTCTTTAATGTCGATGTATAGAATCAGCGTGTTGGTGTTGACCCGTGCAGCTGTGAGCCGCTGGACGCCGCCGCCGCCGCCTTATTGTTCTGGCTCTTTTCTCACAGATATCCAGATCTGGTGGCTCCGTGTTTTGGGATCCACCCTCTGCAGGGCTGCGGGGCGGGGGGGCCGGGGGGGCCGCGGCACCGCAGCGCCAGGCCTCAGGTAGTAAAACACTCAGCTCCACAGCCGTCCTTTGATTGTTCTACTGGAGAGAGAAACTGGATCCCGGAGACTCAGCGTGACTGAGCCGCTTTGTTTTCATAAAGTAAAGAATATGAAACAGACGCTCGCTGGAAACGTTCAGATTCACTTTAAGTAAATAAACGTAACGTCTAACTCATGGTTTTATGTTTCTGACCTAAACTTCAGCTTTTATTTTGAAACAACTGGTTAAAGGCATAGTTCAACATTTCATCTCACCATAACCCCTATAGTCATAGCAGTAGGTTCGTTACCTTTAATTGTCGGTGCAAGCTATTTTTAGAACGGCGGAGCAGAGCCGTGAGCTGCTCAGAGCTACGCTACGGAGGCTAATTATGGGATTTCTTGGTTTCCCTCATCAAACTCATCAAATACACAATCCAACAACTCCACAACGCTCTGGTGGACAAGTTGTGACCTGCACATTCACCACGCTATGAGATAATAACACAACGTTACCACACAGAGTTGTTTTAGAGGGAAATACAGAGACTGTTGATGAACAACTGTCCCTGAAGGCAAACATCAGAGGTTTTGCATGAATTTCCCTCTAAAACAATCAGAGGTTTTCCACCAGACGTTGTGGAGTTGTTGAAGTTTGAGCTCATGAGCAGCTCACGGCTCTGCTCCGCCGTTCTAAAAACAGCTTGCACCGACAATTAAAGGTAACGAACCTACTGCTATGACTATAGGGGTTATGGGACAATGGGACAGTTTTCCAAAATGTTGAACTATCCCTTTAAACAGCAGGAAACTTGTGTGTTTCCTCAGGATCTGGACGCTGCTCTGCCTCTGATCTACGAACACAGAGAACGCCTTGTTGCTATTGGAGAGGTATACACACACACACACACACACACACACACACACACACACACACACACACACACACACACACACACACACACACACACACACACACAGACTGTCACCGTGAACCTGAACCTCCTTTTTAATCTTTTTACCCTGAAAAACAAAGTTAAAGACCTTCAAAGGAGCTCAAACTAAACTCACTGTCGAGGTCTGAGGCTCTAATTGGTCCTCGCACACACACACACACACACACACACACACACACACACACACACACACACACACACACACACACACACACACACACACACACACACACACACACAGATCTTAACTTTAATGTGACTTATGGAAAAGCAAGAAGGATTAAACTTGTTAAAACTCCCAGTTCACCTCGTTAATCCTCTCTGTTGGGAAAAGTTAATGAACTCAGTCAGTCACAGTCTCACACACACACACACACACACACACACACACACACACACACGCACACACACACACACACACACGCTCTCTGAGGCTGTAGATCCTCCTGTGTGTGTGTGTGTGTGTGTGTGTGTGTGTGTGTGGAATGTGTCTGCGTCAACAGTCCCAGACTCCTGTTGTATTTGGAGATAAGGTCGGAGGCTCAGCGCCGCCGGGCCCTGAACGCACCACGCTGTGACACAACAACACGACCCACCGACCGCTGAGACACATGAACGACTTCTCCTCAGGGACTCTGGGTTCTGCAACAGAACCAGGACCAGAACCAGGACCAGGACCAGAACCAGAACCAGAACCAGTTTAATGGATGCTTCATTATTTCATGACTGTCTGAGGCTCCTGTCGTCTTGTTTTATTGTATTTAACCTGATGATGTCATCGTTGTCGTTGCAGATCGGCCTGGACTTCACGCCGTGGCTCGCCGCCACGCAGCAGGACAGAGACGACCAGATGTCCGTCTTCGTCAGACAGCTGCAGGTCGCCAAGGAGCTGGAGCTGCCCGTGTGAGTCCAGGAGAACTCAATAGACCTCAGAGGAGATCAGTTAAAGGGATAGTTCACCCAAAATTCACATTTCACTCATTCACTCCGTTCCTTCTCTGAGTTACGGACTCTGAAACTTCTCCCAGGCCTTAGTCGACATGAGGGTGAGGAGATAATGAGGGAAGTTTGAATTTTGGGTGAACTATCCCTTTAAAACTCACTCAGTTAAACCCAGTAGAGTCCAAACCTGCAGCGGTGCTCCTGCTCCTGCTCATCCTCTCTCTCTCTCTGCGCAGGAACGTCCACTCACGATCGGCTGCTCGAGTCGTCATAGAAACGATGAGAGAACAAGGTGTGTGTCTCAGGTGCAACACACACACACACACACACACACACACACACACAGGAGGCTGATGACTGTGTGATTTCCCATCAGGCATCAGCGGCGCTCTGCTGCATAACTTTGCCGGGCGGCGGTCGGTGGCTCTGGACGGCGTGCGGGCCGGCTTCCTGTTCTCCTTCCCGCCGGCCGCCTGCAGCAGCCGACAGGTGGGCGCTCGTTTCCATAGTAACATGTGAGGTCGTCAGCCACAGTGAGTGATGAAGCTGCAGCTTCAGGACCGTTTGATGTTGGTCACAGCGCCACCTACGTTCAGAAGGACTGGAGAGGATTAGATCAAAGTTGGGCACTGCTTTAAAGGGATAGTTCAACATTTAGTCAAACTGTCCCATCACCATAACCCCTATAGTCATAGCAGTAGGTTCATTACCTTTAATTGTCGGTGCAAGCTATTTTTAGAACGGCGGAGCAGAGCCGTGAGCTGCTCAGAGCTACGCTATGGAGGCTCATTATGGGATTTCTTGGTTTCCCTCATCAAACTCATCAAATACACAATCCAACAACTCCACAACGCTCTGGTGGACAAGTTGTGACCTGCACATTCACCACGCTATGAGATAATAACACAACGTTACCACACAGAGTTGTTTTAGAGGGAAATTCAGAGACTGATGATGAAAAACTGTCCCTGAAGGCAACGTGCATCAGAGGTTTTACATGAATTTCCCTCTAAAAACGGTCCTGAAACTGCAGCGTTCCTCTATTGGACGAGGGAGCAGGAAGTGATGTCATGTGACTGCAGCTGCACTGTGATGATGTCACAGAGGGAGAAGCTGATCAGACAGATTCCTCTGGAGAACATCTGTGTGGAGACGGACGCTCCGGCCCTGGGACCGGACGCTCAGGTGAGTCTGAGTCTGACTGACTGACACCTGTCCTCCTGGCTAAGCCCCGCCCCCTTCGCTCCGTCACTTCCTGTCTCTCTGCCTCTCAGGTGAGGAACGAGCCGCGTAACGTCGCTCTCTGCTGTCGCTACATCGCCGAGGTCAAAGGTCTGACGCCGCAGACGGTTCAGCTCATCACCGCACAGAACGCACACAGACTCTTCCCCAGGGCGCGCGCACACACACACACACACACACACACACACACACACACACACACACACACACACACACACGCTGACACGCTGGACTGAAGCAAATAAAACCACCTGAGGTGTGAACGCTCGCTCTGTGTCTCTTTGTTCTCTGTGGTTTGGAGGGAACAGGTGGGGGTTATTTGACTTCCTGCCTGGGTGTGGTTACCGTGGCGACAGGTGAACTCAGGTGAAGCAGCGTTAAACAAACACACGAGACGAGATGAGACAGATGAAATGTGTGACAGCAAGAAGTCCAGCGCAGGTGTTGTGTTCAGGGTCCACAGGTGTTTTTATTACAACATGTTTATGTAAAAATATTCAAACGCTGCAGGCGGAGGCGAGGAGGCAGCACGGCGAGGCGGAGTCGACTCGTCTGTCTACACCAGGTGAGACTCATCTGGGGGAGGATGACATCACATCACCAGTTATGACATCACAGGCACAGCAGAGTCTGAGTTTGTTGTCAAATACCAGAGTGTTGCATTCAAGGACACCTGGGAACTCACACACTTTTAACCTCCACACAGCAGTTAAAATATTAAAGGGATAGTTCAACATTTAGTCAAATTGTCCCATCACCATAGCAGTAGGTTCGTTACCTTTAATTGTCGGTGCAAGCTATTTTTAGAACGGCGGAGCAGAGCCGTGAGCTGCTCAGAGCTACGCTACGGAGGCTCATTATGGGATTTCTTGGTTTCCCTCATCAAACTCATCAAATACACAATCCAACAACTCCACAACGCTCTGGTGGACAAGTTGTGACCTGCACATTCACCACACTATGAGATAATAACACAATGTTACCACACAGAGTTGTTTTGTTGTTGTTTTTTGTTTTGTTCCTGAAGGCAACGCAGTGGTTTTGACATGAATTTCCCTCTAAACCAACTCTGTGTGGTAACGTTGTGTTATTATCTCATAGCGTGGTGAATGTGCAGGTCACAACTTGTCCACCAGAGCGTTGTGGAGTTGTTGGATTGTGTATTGTGAATTTGCTGAAATGTTGAACTATCCCTTTAAGATGAAACCTCTCTTAAGTTTTACTGAAATCATCCTGTAATGAGAGCAGGTGTGTGTCTCTGTCTTACAGCTCTCCTCGTAGTGTCGTCTCTCTGGTCTCTTGACGGGAGGCGGCCTCTCGGTGCCGGCCGCCCGGGGCAGCGGCGGCGGCGGCGGCGGCGGCCTGGCGGCGGTCATGGCGGCGAGCAGCACGGTGCTGGTCCTCAGGTGTCTGCGGTAGTGTCTCCTCTGGGCTCGGTCCCAGCAGCAGCCGGGGTCTCCCTCCACCCGACACCACGTCTCCCTCCGCAGGTTCAGCTCCAGCAGCTGCTCCGCTCCCGACATCGCTGAATAATCCACACCGTCCTCGCCTCGCGTTGTGTTGTGGTTGTGATGCTGCGGTTTCCACGGCAACGGAGGAGGAGGAGGGAGAAGCGTGCCTCGTCAGTCGTGCGCGTCAAAGACAGTCTGTGTGTGGTCTGCGTTTCGGAAGAATGTGTCACTCGAGCCGAGAAACGAGGCGACCGGGCGGAGCTGCCTGCCAGAGAAGGTCAAAGGTCAGAGCAGAGGGCTTTAAAGGGACAGTCCAACATTTAGTCAGATCCTCCTCTCATCATTAGTCTGGGGCCCGTTGACTCGCTGCTTTGGTAAGCAGCCGGATCCAGGGCGAGAGACACAGGCCTTTCCTTCAAAATAAAAGCACCAAGCTCATAAAATTTGGTGAAACTCTTTAATTTAAGGAATATAATTTACAAGAAAGTCCCAGAGCCGTTAAGTTAACATTGTGCTTTTATTGCATTACAAGTTAATGTCTATTTTTTAAGTTTTATGTTGGTGAACACTTTTACTTTGGTGAATTTGGTGATTTCTGGATCCACTAGACGACCAGAACCAGAACGTAACGTTACATGTTTATTTCTAGGCTGTTTCTGTATTTCCTGACATTATCATGTAATTAACAGCCTGTAGATTAAAGGGTTTCCTATTGTTCCTGTTGAATGATGATGATGAAACAGAGTGAGAGTGAGAGCCCCTCCTCCTCCCCCCCTCCAGACCAGAGCAGCGACGTCAGAGTCACCTGATCCTCCTCAGGTCTAATTACAGGGAACTGGTTGTTTACTGAGAGACGACATCAAGTTGCTTTATTATCAGTTTATAAAATATATTTTAATGAATTATTGAATATAAATCACTATTTTTTTAATGATGAGGAATGAAACCAGCAGGTGGTCGGACGCCGTGGTTGCCGTGGTCACCGGGGTCAGTTTCAGACTGTAGTCCGTGTATGACAGGTGTGGATGAAGTGGGCGGGGCTTCACCTGCAGCTCCTCCAGTCCCACTGGGTCAGAGGCTGATCAGGATTAGAGCAGATAAAGAGCTGAACATATGGACGTCAGCGCGTCAGGGCTGAGACACGGGGTCAGCGTGGAGCTCAGGTTTACACTTTACAAACACAACCTGCACCAAAGCTTCAAGAAGTGGGTCATTAATTCAGTTTTTAACACTTTATACATCATAAATAAGTATATTTTTTACTTATCTAAACCTTTTCTCTTTTAGTATTTCCATATGTTAGTTATCATTTACTTATTTTACTAGTATGGTACTGAGACCTGAGTCCTGCATCTTGTTCCTCATGTTGGTTCATAAATGGTGATAAAGTCATTAGTCATTAGATTAAGTCTCGCCAAATAGTGAGAAACATAATGTGTTTATAACAATAACAACATTATTATAATAATGTTTATTGTTATTGTGAGTGTAGTGTCTGGTGTGACATGTGATGGGAGGGACTGTTGCATCATGGGTCTCCAGCCTCCACATGGTCAGCGATTACACCGACTCACACACTCCCGGCTCGTGCTGCTCTTCTATTGGCTCATCAGCATCGGAAGGCTGGCTGGCGGAACAAAAGAGAGAGAGAGGCAGACACACACACTCACACACACACACTCACACACTCAGAGAGAGAGGATACAGGATACAGGAAGAACTGAGGATGAGCAGCATGTGCTAAAGTTGTCTGTTTTTATCAGTGATCTTGTCTCCCGTGTGACGCCGACGCGGTAGCCGCTCAGTGCCGCGTCTCACCGCCTGCTGCCGCCTTCTGCCGCGTCTCACCGCTCCGCCGCCGAGCAGCGCGAGGACGAAAGAGGAAGAGGAAGAGGAAGCCGATCGACGCTCATCGCATCGCATCGCACATCATGGTCGCCGGCGAGCTCGTGCAGGAGCATCTGCGCGCGGATACCGGCGCATCACCTGACGACATCACGGTCGGCAGGAAGAGTCCGGAGCGGTACGCGGAGGAGGCGAAACCTTGCGGGGAGGAAGACACCGGAGGAGGAGGAGGAGGAAGAGAACCGGAGCGGGAGAAGGAGGAGGCGCTGCCGGATGAAAGAGAAGCGATGCTGCCTAACGGAGCAGGAGGAGGTGATGGAGGAGGTGATGGAGGAGGAGGAGGAGAGGCGGAGCAGGGGAAGCGGCAGCAGCAGCAGACGCGGCTGTTCTGGCGGCGGTTCGCGGTGCTGGCCGTGTTCAGCCTCTACTCGCTGGTCAACGCCTTCCAGTGGATCCAGTACAGCATCATCACCAACGTGTTCACGCGCTACTACGGCGTGAGCAACGAGGCGGTGAACTGGCTGTCCATCGTCTACATGGTGGCCTACGTGCCGCTCATCTTCCCCGCCACCTGGCTGCTGGACCGCCGCGGGCTGCGCCTCACCGCGCTGCTCGGCTCCGGACTCAACTGCGCCGGCGCGCTGCTCAAATGCGCGAGCGTGGGGCGCGAGCTGTTCGGAGTCACCGTGACCGCGCAGGTCATCTGCTCCGTGGCGCAGGTCTTCATCCTCGGCCTGCCGTCACGCATCGCCTCGGTCTGGTTCGGACCCCGCGAGGTGTCCACCGCGTGCGCCACGGCCGTGCTGGGCAACCAGGTCAGTGTGTGTGCGCGTGCCATAGACACACACTAACACACAGTTAAAGAGATAAGAGAAAACAGGCTGAACACACAGCAGGGCGTCATGTATTGATTATTAGTGATAACACAGTGATAACCAATAATAACACTTGGGTTGCCAGGTTGTGAAACATCCACCTTTTTATGTAACGAGAGCTCCGTGTCATCATCATTCCAACAGCAGCTCATCAGCACTAATGGACTGAACCACTAACAGACTGTTTATGTTTATCAACAAGAAGTGGTTTTAATTATCAATCAACCAACCAATCAACTGATAAGATCAAATGTTTTTTAGTTAATCCCACAGTAAAAGAAAGGAAAACTGCAAAATAACACTGTAAGGAACTTTAAAAAGTGTCTTGTGACTCATTGAAACCTTCAGTTCTTATAACAATTTCCAGGTGGGAAATGGAAACTATTGTATGGAAATATATTTATTTGATCTTGGTTTGGTTTCACCTGAAGTTATTTGGGTTCATTATTTGTATGCGCTATTGTATCTAGCCACAATCTCCTGGAAAGTATTTGGTTGCATAATGGCGTACCCATTCAGAATAATGAAAACATAATGATAAGGAGTTTTTTTTACCAAGAAATCTGGAAAAAGTATGGAATTTGGAAATTTCAAATGTGTAGGAACCCTGTTATTAATGTTTTAGTGTTTTACTCTCCTTATGACGGAGGTGGACGCTCCACAACCTGGCAACCCCAGCTCCATGTCTCATACAGTGTGTGTGTCTGTGTCTCTCCGTCAGCTGGGAACGGCCATCGGCTTCCTGCTGCCTCCCGTCCTGGTTCCCAACACGCCTGACGACGACGAACTGACGGGTCACAACATCAGCATCATGTTCTACGGGACCGCCGCCGTCTCCACGCTGCTCTTCATCCTCGCCATCCTAGGTATGATAGTCACACACACACAGAAACACACACACACTGAGCCTTTCGTCATGGGACATACATTAACTGAGCTGCTGCAGCTGAGGGGGATTCACGGTTCAGTGACCTCAGAGTCATGTGAGGTGAGCACGCAACACCATTCAGTGATAAAATATGAACGTAAAGGGATAGTTCAACATTTAGTCAAACTGTCCCATCACCATAACCCCTATAGTCATAGCAGTAGGTTCGTTACCTTTAATTGGTGCAAGCTATTTTTAGAATGGCAGAGCAGAGCCGTGAGCTGCTCAGAGCTACGCTACGGAGGCTCATGGGATTTCTTGGTTTCCCTCATCAAACTCATCAAATACACAATCCAACAACTCCACAACGCTCTGGTGGACAAGTTGTGACCTGCACATTCACCACGCTATGAGATAATAACACAACGTTATGAAACAGAGTTGTTTTTGAGGTGAATTCAGTAAAACCTCTGAAAAACGTTGTCCCTTCAGGGACAGTTTTTCATCATCAGTCTCTGAATTTCCCTCTAAAACAACTCTGTGTGGTAACGTTGTGTTATTATCTCATAGCGTGGTGAATGTGCAGGTCTCAACTTGTCCACCAGAGCGTTGTGGAGTTGTTGGATTGTGTATTTGATGAGTTTGATGAGGGAAACCAAGAAATCCCATAATGAGCCTCCGTAGCGTAGCTCTGAGCAGCTCACGGCTCTGCTCCGCCGTTCTAAAAATAGCTTGCACCGACAATTAAAGGTAACCAACCTACTGCTATGACTATAGGGGTTATGGTGATGGGACAGTTTGACTAAATGTTGAACTATCCCTTTAACTGAACTCAGGCTTCATATAACAGAGTGAGTCTGTGGTGATGGAGTTCCTCAGGGATCCAGTCTGGGATCCCCTCTGTTCTCTCTGTGGTGTTGATTTAATGTGAACTCTTCCATCCCATAGTGATAAAGGACCGGCCCCCCCTCCCTCCCAGCCAGGCCCAGGCCGTGCTGCCGGACTCCCCCCCCGAAGACTACTCCTACAAACAGTCCATCGTCAACCTGATGAAGAACAAAGCCTTCGTCCTGCTGCTCATCAGCTACGGTAAAAACCTCCTCCTCTTCCTCTTCTTCTTCTTCTTCTTCTTCCTCTTCTTCTTCCAGTTTCAGCCCGGCTGCCCCCACTACTCCTTCTACTACCACATGAATATTATTTTATAGTGATTATATACTTATACTAATATTTTCATGGGTAGTAGATTCAGATTTTAACACTAAACCTTGACAGACTGGACCTTTAAAATAACATGAAGAGGATCAGATACACTCATGCATTAATGAAGACTGGAGCTGACTTCCTGTCTGATCATGTGACTGTGACTCAGCTGAAGTAGACACACACACACACACACATACACCACCTAGAAACAAACGGTTTTCACGTGGTTGAAGAGTGACTTTCCAATGTGTTCCTCACAAAAACACAGTTTTTCCACACACACACAACAATCCTCTGAAAGCAGCAGGCTGTGAGATAAACATTTAAATGTCCAACATAAAACACACAACTACAACGAAACAGGAAATAAAGTCAATAATGACGAAAACCAACATGATTGACAGGTGTGTGTGTGTGGCATGTCTCCCAAATCATTTCTACAGCTAAATAAATATTTTTGTGTCCTTCCGGATGGGGTGGGAGGGCGTGGAGACACACCCACAGTGACCTTGGTCTCTCTGCTCCTGGTCTGAACCATGAACCATGACTGTCACATGTTGACTCACATGACCCTGCCATGTGTGACACACACACACACAGACTCACACACACACACGTAGCCAGGGCTGCCCCCAAATAGTCGATCTCATTGGTCGATTGGAAAACAAACAAACATTTGGAGCATGTCTTGTTGAAATGAAGTCATAATCAATACGACTGAACTGTATGTGAAAGGCTGTAGGGCTTTCCACATTTGAAGGAGACTGCAAACAAAACCAAGGACAGTTTAAAAAACATTTTTTTGATTTTTTTCAACTTTTTACATATCAGAGGACGACCATATTCCCAATGTTTTCTTTGTTTTGTTTTTTGTCAAAAGCGACTTTTTGCGGGGTTTGATTAGTCGCCTCAATCGCCGAAAGAGTTAATGAAGACTGGAGCTGACTTCCTGTCTGATCATGTGACTGTGACTCAGCTGAAGTAGGGCAGCACACACACACAGACAGACGGACTGAGACAAGACGGAGAAGAAAGCAGCAGGCTGTGAGATAAACATTTAAATGTCCAACATAAAACACACAACTACAACGAAACAGGAAATAAAGTCAATCCTGACCGAAAACCAACAATTCAGAGAGCTGCTGTCCTTCCACCATGACCTCAGCCAATCAGTGACCTTGGTCTCTCTGCTCCTGGTCTGAACCATGAACCATGACTGTCACATGTTGACTCAGACCCTGCCATGTGTGACCTCCACACACAGACTCTCACCAATCAGAGAGGGCTGCCCCCAAATAGTCGATCTCATTGGTCGATTGGAAAACAAACAAACATTTGGAGCATGTCTTGTTGAAATGAAGTCATAATCAATACGACTGAACTGTATGTGAAAGGCTGTAGGGCTTTTAATTTGAAGGGCCCGTACAGGAAGTTGTGACACTTGGTTCCACCACTGACCTCAGCCAGGTCCCAGTGTTTTCTTTGTTTTGTTTTTGACCTCAGCCAATCAGCGGAGTTTGATTACGCCTCAGCCAATCAAATGAGACTCCTGACAGCACCACTAGGGGGCAGCCAATCAGACAGCGGACTGAGACCTCAGCCAAT
This sequence comes from Decapterus maruadsi, assembly GCA_030347415.2. Classification (NCBI taxonomy): domain Eukaryota; kingdom Metazoa; phylum Chordata; class Actinopteri; order Carangiformes; family Carangidae; genus Decapterus; species Decapterus maruadsi. The sequence continues at coordinate 25,740,939 of CM064891.1, forward strand.
CAGAGAAGCCATTAGCAACAGCCAATCAGACAGTTCCTGACCTCAGCCAATCAGAGAGCTCCTGACCTCAGCCAATCAGAGAGCTCCTGACCTCCACCACTGCCCTCAGCCAATCAGAGAGCTGCTGACCTCCACCACTGACCTCAGCCAATCAGAGAGCTGCTGCCCTCAGCCAATCAGAGAGCTGCTGACCTCCACCACTGACCTCAGCCAATCAGAGAGCTCCTGACCTCCACCACTGACCTCAGCCAATCAGAGAGCTGCTGACCTCAGCCAATCAGAGAGCTGCTGACCTCCACCACTGACCTCAGCCAATCAGAGAGCTCCTGCCGTCAGCCAATCAGAGAGCTGCTGACCTCAGCCAATCAGAGAGCTGCTGCCCTCAGCCAATCAGAGAGCTGCTGCCCTCAGCCAATCAGAGAGCTGCTGACCTCAGCCAATCAGAGAGCTGCTGACCTCCACCACTGACCTCAGCCAATCAGAGAGCTCCTGACCTCAGCCAATCAGAGAGCTCCTGACCTCCACCACTGACCTCAGCCAATCAGAGAGCTCCTGACCTCAGCCAATCAGAGAGCTGCTGACCTCAGCCAATCAGAGAGCTGCTGACCTCAGCCAATCAGAGAGCTGCTGACCTCAGCCAATCAGAGAGCTCCTGCCCTCAGCCAATCAGAGAGCTGCTGACCTCCACCACTGACCTCTGTCTGTGTCTCTCAGGTATAATGACCGGCTCCTTCTACTCTGTGTCAACTCTCCTCAACCAGATGATCATCACCTGTTACCAGGTAAACGCCTTATTTGTTATTCTGTGTTTAGACGAGTTCTGATGAAACGTTTTGGCGCGAGCGACGAGCGTTGTCGTGTCAACGGCGCCGTAGTCTCAGACAGACGCTGTGGTCCAGGTGTCAGAGACAGAGACTCTGACAGGAGGCTTTTGTCTGAGTTCATCTGCTGCTGCTTTCACGCATGCCTGCTGCCCACCAACACACACACTGAGACACACACACACACACACACACACACACACACACACACACACACACACACACAGACACACACAGAGAGACACACTGAGACACACACACAGAAACACACACAGGCAGCAGAACAATGGAGAGTGATTCAGGCGTTTGCTCTAAAACCTTCTGTCTCTCTGAGATTCTCCACCTCAAATGAACTGAACTGTTGGACCAACATCATCCTCCTCCTCCTCCTCCTCCTCTTCCTCCTCTTCCTCTTCATCATCCTCTTCCTCCTCCTCCTCCTCAGAACCAGGAGCTGAACGCTGGGAGGATCGGTCTGACCCTGGTGGTTGCTGGGATGGTGGGATCCATCCTCTCCTCCTCCTGCTCTTCCTCACCAAGACATTCTTCATCACCTCCTCCTCCTCCTGCTCCTCCTCTTCCTCTTCTTCCTCTTCATCTTCCCCCTCCTCACTCACACTGAAAATCTTCCTTTATTTTCTTTAACACAAACATCTACCTTTATTTTCAGAACCAAACAGCTACCTTTATTTTGGAGGAGCTTTAACACAAACATCTACCTTTATTTTGGGATGCTGGGATCAAACATCTACCTTTATTTTGTGGCTGGACCACACAAACACACCTTTATTCTGAAGGAGGCTTTAACACAAACCTCTACCTTTACTGAAAATCTACCTTTACCTTTTTTGAAGGAGCTTTAACACAAACCTCTACCTTTATTTTGAAGGAAGCTTTAACTTTATTCTGAAAATCTACTCTACCTTTATTTTGAAGGAGCTTCAACACAAACATCTACCTTTATTCTGAAGGAGCTTTACTACCTCTACCTTTATTTTGAAGGAGCTTTAACACAAAATCTACCTTTATTTTGAAGGAGCTTTACTACCTCTACCTTTATTTTGAAGGAGCTTTAACACAAAATCTACCTTTATTTTGAAGGAACTTTACTACCTCTACCTTTATTTTGAAGGAGCTTTAACACAAACCTCTACCTTTATTTTGAAGGAGCTTTAACACAAACCTCTACCTTTATTCTGAAGGAGCTTTAACACAAACCTCTACCTTTATTTTGAAGGAGCTTTAACACAAAATCTACCTTTATTTTGAAGGAGCTTCAACACAAACATCTACCTTTATTCTGAAGGAGCTTTACTACCTCTACCTTTATTTTGAAGGAGCTTTAACACAAAATCTACCTTTATTTTGAAGGAGCTTTAACACAAACCTCTACCTTTATTCTGAAGGAGCTTTACTACCTCTACCTTTATTTTGAAGGAGCTTTACTACCTCTACCTTTATTGTGAAGGAGCTTTACTACCTCTACCTTTATTTTGAAGGAGCTTTACTACCTCTACCTTTATTGTGAAGGAGCTTTACTACCTCTACCTTTATTTTGAAGGAGCTTTACTACCTCTACCTTTATTCTGAAGGAGCTTTACTACCTCTACCTTTATTTTGAAGGAGCTTTACTCCCTCTTCCTCTCTGTCTCTCAGGATGACGACTCTGATGGTCTACGGTCTCTCCTTCCTGGGGATGCTGATCTTCACCTTCACTCTGGACCTGGACAACATCTACCTGGTCTTCGTCACAGCGGGGGTCCTGGGGTGAGTCTGGAGTCTGAAGCTGATTCAAATATATTTATATGCAGTATATACTGGATATATTCATTTATATGCAGTATAAGTATTTGTATTTGTATACAAACATCAACATAGAGGAACATGAACGCTGCTTTAGACCAGATCATCACCAGAGGGTTGACAACAGACAGTGTTGTCAGGGGAAACGCAGCAGGTGTTTACATGTAAACAAGAAAAAGGTGTCGACCAATGAGACGGCGTCATGTGACCAGTGTGTGTGTGTGTGTGTGTGTGTGTCAGGTTCTTCATGACAGGCTACCTGCCTCTGGGCTTCGAGTTCGGCGTGGAGATCACCTACCCCGAGTCTGAGGGCACGTCGTCCGGTCTGCTCAACGCCTTCGCACAGGTCTGTGATGTCATCAATCACTGTGACGTCATCAGTCGCTGTCATACATGACGCTGAGTGTGTATATGTGTGTGTATGTGTGTGTGTGTGTGTGTGTAGATCTTCGGGATCATCTTCACGCTGATCCAGGGGAAACTGACCACAGACTACAACCCCATGGTGGGAAACCTGTTCCTCTGCATCTGGATCTTCCTGGGAATCCTGCTCACCGGTAGGCTCACTGTGTCTGTGTGTGTGTGTCTGTGTGTGTCTGTGTGTGTGTGTGTGTGTCTCTGTGTGTGTGTGTGTGTAACCAAACATTAAATGTGTGATTTTATCTTTTCTTTCCTCAGCTTTAATCAAGTCAGAGCTGAAAAGACACAACGTGAACATGGGGGCAGACGGAGACCACCCAGTGAGAAACTGACCACAGACTACAACCCCACTGTCCCACCTGGGAAAAACCCTGGTTGTCAAACCTGTTAATTCCTCTTTGTCCATCTGGATCATTCCTGGGAATCCTGCTCCACACACACACACACACAGACAGACAGACAGACAGACTGTCTCCGTCTCCGTCTCAGACCAGTTGTGTCTCTCTGTGTCTGTGGTGTGTGTAACCAAACATCAATTTGCATTTAATTTTTTTTTATCAGTTTTTTCTTTCCTCAGCTTTAATCAAGTCAGAGTTGAAAAGAACACAACGTGAACATGGGGCAGCAGCATTAACAGCAGCAGCACCAGGCAGTGAGTTAACAGCAGCAGCAGCATTAACAGCAGCTGCAGCAGCAGCAGCAGCAGCAGCAGCAGCAGCAGCAGCAGCATTAACAGCAGCAGCAGCAGCATTAACAGCAGCAGCAGCAGCAGCATTCCCACCAGCAGAGCAAAACCCTGGTTGTCAGCAGCATGGCATTAATCAGCAGCAGCTTTGTCCAGCTCTGACCAGTGAAGCACAGCATTAACAGCAGCAACAGTCCTCCAGCTCCACACAGACAGACAGACAAAACATCTAAACATTTTGACTTGCAGTGACACGAGGCCAAAGGGACATTTTGAGAATTTCTGTTTAGAGAAATGAGCCAAACCAAGAAACTGTTGAAACGTGGAAGAAGCAACAATCAATTTACATTTAATTTTTTTTTAGTACAGTTATTTGCTTTGCAGCTCAGTCCACAGCGTCGGCCTCTGTGTTTCCTCGTTATGCTCCTTAAGTCAAGTCAGGAGGCCACAGCGCTTCTAGTGAAAAACACTAAGTCTGGAGCCCTGGGTCGTCTCACTTGTTGTTGACGCCTCTTGTCTGCAGGTTGTCTCCATTAATCTGTCCTCTGTCCTCCAGCTGCCCACAGAGTGTCCCGGGGACAAGACCACCAACGGCGTCTCGCTGCAGACGTCCCTCAGCTTCTCCAGGGAAACGTCACTGTGACGCACGCCGCCGAGGAGGAGCCGGACCGGAGGACGGACAAACGGACCGGAGGACGGACCAAAGGGACCCGCCCCGTCCACAGTCTGAGAGACGTATTTACACTGGAGTTTAATTGCCAAGTATAATTTCATGGACCGGTGGCTCATTATAAAAAAAGCACAGACACCATGGACACTGGAGTCAGTCTGTCCAGGTCTGTCCAGGTCTGTCCAGGTCTGTCCTGGTCTGTCCTGGTCTGTCCAGGTCTGTCCTGGTCTGTCCAGGTCTGTCCTGGTCTGTCCAGGTCTGTCCAGGTCTGTCCAGGTCTGTCCTGGTCTGTCCAGGTCTGTCCAGGTCTGTCCTGGTCTGTCCAGGTCTCCAGTCCAAACCCATGCAGAGACAAGTCTTTCCCTCCAGACTGGAGTGTGAGCCGTGACTCTGTCCTAGTCTGTGGACCGTGGAGTCTTCCGTTGGACGAGGACCTGGAGTCCTGGTGGAAAGCTGCTGAAGCTGCTGAAGCTACAGAAGCTGAGAAGCTGCTGAAGCTGCTGAAGCTGCAGAATTTCCTGAGTTTACTTGAATCATCCTGTGGACTACAGCCATGAACATGTTCTCCTTGTTTTCTTCTGGGACTCAACCTCCACCTGAAAGCTGCTGAAGCTGCAGAAGCTGCAAAAGCTGCAGAAGCTGCTGAAGCTGCTGAAGCTACAGAAGCTGCTGAAGCTACAGAAGCTGCTGAAGCTACAGAAGCTGCTGAAGCTGCTGAAGCTGCAGAAGCTGCTGAAGCTGCTGAAGCTACTGAAGCTGCTGAAGCTACAGAAGCTACAGAAGCTGCTGAAGCTACTGAAGCTGCTGAAGCTACTGAAGCTGCAGAAGCTGCTGAAGCTGCAGAAGCTGCTGAAGCTGCTGAAGCTGCAGAAGCTACAGAAGCTGCTGAAGCTGCTGAAGCTACTGAAGCTGCTGAAGCTACTGAAGCTGCAGAAGCTACAGAAGCTACAGAAGCTGCTGAAGCTACTGAAGCTGCTGAAGCTGCTGAAGCTGCAGAAGCTGCTGAAGCTGCAGAAGCTACAGAAGCTACAGAAGCTGCTGAAGCTACTGAAGCTGCTGAAGCTACTGAAGCTGCAGAAGCTGCTGAAGCTGCTGAAGCTGCAGAAGCTACAGAAGCTGCTGAAGCTGCTGAAGCTACTGAAGCTGCTGAAGCTACTGAAGCTACAGAAGCTGCAGAAGCTACTGAAGCTGCAGAAGCTGCTGAAGCTACTGAAGCTGCTGAAGCTACAGAAGCTGCTGAAGCTACAGAAGCTGCTGAAGCTACAGAAGCTGCAGAAGCTACAGAAGCTGCTGAAGCTGCAGAAGCTGCTGAAGCTACAACTCGTTGCTCCTCTTCTCTTTCACTTTGGCTCCAGACTGAAAGTGTTTGGAAATCAGAACTTCTCATCAGATTAAAAGAGACGTGAAAGAGTTTAAAAAAACAGAAGAGTTCTGAACAAATCTGCACTTAAATCATCGTTAGTATTTGTCTCATTGATCAAAACTGATCACAGACACATACATGTAAACCCTGTAAATATCTATGAGACTGAGTGTTTGTGATCCTGTGGAACTGGTCAAAGATCTGAACGGTGTCAATCATTAATCATCAATCATCATTATATAATCTATGACCATCATGGTGAAATAACATCTTTACATTGTGACGATTCAGACAATGAACTGACACAGACACGAGGTTTTCAGCATTAATGGAGTTATGAGTCTTTACAAACATGTGAGAGTTTGTTTTTCTGTTGTTGTGACGGTGAATGACTCAAAGTCAACGTGAGAGAAACTGAAACTATTGAACTTCATGTTGTTTTTGAATTTGTCCAAATCTTAATGTGAAGTAATTTTCCATCTCAATAAGTGTTAAATCACTTTGGACCAAACAGAATGTGAACATGTTCTGATCTCAGTGCACAACAACAAACAACACGCACAACGTCCAGTGTTTTTTTACTGGAGGCAACGACGACGATGGCGATGGCGCCGCCTGGTGGTTTCCACAGTAACGACAGAGCTAAGTTGACAGGAGAAGCACAAATGCTGATTTATATTTGTAGACCACAGATCAAGATGTGTTGGTTTCTTTTTGTTGTTGTTTTTAACTGATTTTATAAATTCAGATGTTTTTTTTGTTTGTTTTTTCTACTTGAAGCTTCAGAAAAAACTAGTAGAACTTTTTATTTTTAGCCGATTAAACACTTTTAAGTTCAAAGCTCCTCCAGCCGTAGGATTAAAGATGTAACATATACAGTATGATATTGACTCCTACGGTTTGAGCTGCCTATTGTTTTTCTGTGGAAACAGTAAAATCTGGAGTCACTGCAGCGTTTTCACAACACAATGTTTGTTGTTATTGAACATCAGGACTGATAAAGGTTGTCACGATTCAAACCAGTCGTCATAAAACTGTGGACAGTCACCTGATCTGTGGCTCTGTGTCGCACTGACAGGACTTTTATTTTGTTAAATAACCTCAACATGAGTCAAAGTACTTCACTTTACTGTACCGACTATACTTTACTGTACCGACTGTACTTTACTGTACGTACTGTCACTCTACCAACTGCACTTTACTGTACCTGACTGTACCTGTGACGCGGCTGCATGAAGCTCGGTTCTGTCTGTGGTTCTAATATTTCTTTTTGTAACAGAAACTTTTCTACGGCTGTTAAATCTTGTTTGTAAAGTTGTATTTGTTTTCGTCAAGTTGAGTTAAGTTATAGGCTATTTATTAATAATGAATAATAAATGATAGCAAGTAGCACTGAGTAACACCATGATGGTTTACTAACGTATGGAGAGAATTCAACGTCCTTACACAAACCCAGAGATTTCATTCAGAAGTTTTCACCTTTGGTTGTTTTTTTTTACAGTTGTATTTATGCAAATGTCTTCAGTCTCCTCCATGCTCGTCTCATTGATGTCCCATCGTCCCTCTGTACGACCGAAAACAAGAGAAACCAGTAAAACACTCCACTGACGGTTGTGTGTTCAAGTGTATTAATACTGTGCAGCTCATTGGATGAAGGCTGTTTAACGTCAGATCAGGTGGGATGATGTTTGAACAGACCACTCGCCTGCTCCACCTGTGGTGTTCAGGCTCCGTCTGACTGGGTCTCAAAGTAAAAGAACAAGTCGTAAGTCAATATATGCATGATCAATAATGACTAACTCCCAAAGCAATGGAGCAGGGTAGTTTGTAGTAAATGTCAGGACGTGGTGAATCGGTTGGGGACTATTTCCAGCTGCGGATTAATATGCACTTGGCCCCGTGAGGCAGAATTAGAATAAGATATAGGACAATACACAACATATTTGTTAAAGGATATATTAATGACATTGAGTCAATGGTATTGATCCAGCTGCAGTGGACGGTCTGTCTGGAAACACCACGATAAAAACATCCTGCTGCTGTGACTGAAGGCTCTGAAAGGTTGTGGGAGCCAAAACCCACGTTAAAGTGCCCTATAGGAGCCAAAGTGCGTGCTAAAGTGCCCTCTGACAGTGCGTGGGAGGTGACATGGGGACATCCCGGCGTCGGCCCGTGCCTATCCCAGAGCCTCGCACATGCTCCTGTCATTCAACCCACCATATGCACTGTATAAGATGCCTTGCCTAAAGTTCCCATTTACAAAATTTCTCCAGGAACTTTGTTAGTGGAAACTCTAGTTACTGAGCAGCAGGTCTGCCTACCAGGGCCTGCTGGGATGACCCCTCCCCTATTCTCCACAGGAAACTACAAAATGCGTCTTTGTTTACATATACATCCACAGAGCTCAAGACTCTAGAAGGAAACCTGTGTGGTTGAGACACCAACAGCCAGGGGATAATATTTAATAATATTAAGTCATGGGAATATTGGATCCGCTCCTCCAGACCTCCAGTTCTGTCTCTCTGTTGGGGACTCTACTGATCCTGCTGCTGCTCTACTGTGTTATGAATTCAAGCCTCAGCTCCCAGGACGACAGGAAAGAACCTCCAGGGCCCAGAGCACTTCCTCTGGTGGGGAACCTGCTGCAGCTGGACCATAAGGCACCTTACAAGACCTTACTGAAGGTAAAGATGCTGTGACTGTGTGTGCATGTGTGTAGTTTGTAAGGAAGAGTAGGTAGAAAACCTCAACTGTCCCTTAAAGCAAATTGAACGTGTGCTGCTGTTCATAGTTTGCCAAGAAATATGGATCCGTGTTCACCGTCCACATGGGCCCTAAGAAGGTGGTGGTCCTGGCAGGATACAGGACGGTGAAGGAGGGACTCGTCAACTACGCTGAAGAGTTTGGAGACAGAGAGCAAACACGTATCATGCATGAATCTAATCAGGGACATGGTAAGTGAAGATTAAGAATCTTTATTTACCTCAGTGATGCACTCACAGCAATGCTGACGACCTTTACCCCTCAGTTGTCCATTAAACACCTTTGGTTTCCTCCTTCAACTCAGGTATCATCTGGTCCAACGGGGACTCATGGAGAGAAATGAGACGATTTGCTTTGACCAACCTCAAAGACTTTGGGATGGGTAAAAAGGCCTGTGAGGACAAAATCATCGAGGAGTGTAACTATCTGACTGAAGTGTTTAGGAAATGTAAAGGTGAATGATTTATGATGTAATCAGCCATGTGGACCACATTCTCTCTGACAGGAATCATTGACTTGTTTTGCTGTTTCCCTTGTTGCAGGAAAAACTGTTGCAACAGCTCAACCAATCAACTATGCCATCTCTAATATGGTCTGCTCCATGGTCTATGGCAGCAGGTATGAATATGACGATCCAGAGTTTACATCTCAAGTGAACCAAGCATCCAGGCGATTACAACTTATGTTCTCTCGCTCCGTTCAGGTACAATAAACCACTGAGATCAGAATGAATGAAGTGTTTGTTTTTCACTCTTGTTGAAAATATCTAAGCTTCTTTTGTCTTTTCCAGATGTACAACCTGTTCCCATGGGTCTTTAGATGGATCACAAACAGGAAGGAGTTCCATAATCTAGATTCTCTCATTAAGAAACGCAACTTGGAGCTGTTCCGACACCTGGAAGACACCCTCAACCCACAGATGTGCAGAGGCTTCGTGGACGCCTTTCTGGTCCACAAGAAAAAACTGGAGGTTGGAGAAATCTCTGTGATAATATTTTGGATTGTCTCCAGATGTACACTGCATTTTCTGTTTTTACATAGCTCATTTAAACATCGAAAAATGTTATTTTAGTCTTTTCTGTACATGCCAACCTATTGTTGCTTTTAACTTTACATATTTTAAATACTGGTTCAAAGCAGTACAGAAACAGTCAGCTGTCATTGACCTGGAGGCTCTTTTTGTTCATTTTATGCGGTGATGTTGAACAGTTAAATATCAATAAAGTAATGAGCCAGGGTAGTTAGGGGGAAGGACTTACCTGTAAGTACCTGGTACAGCCATAGGTCTCAGTGAGGATTAAACCCTGTCATGAATCAGATAGGACTCAAACAGAATTACCAGATGAACACAAGAAATATACTTTAAAGATTTTACTTGGTTTGGAAGGAGCAGAAAGACAAACAGACATGTTCAAATATCAAATATCTACGAGGAGTGCCACCAGGCAGAGGTGCAAAAGTTGCACAGGCAAATAGGAGAAACCAAAGAGCATACAAGGATCAGGCAAGTCGGGGACGAACGTGACTATCGTCCTCCTCCGACGGGGCCGGGCGGAGAGGCCGTTTTGTGGAGGTGTGACTGCCATATTTGGTAGATCATTACCAAACAAGTAGGTGGTATTTCTATTTTAATTTGTAACAGGTCCAACACCTTGTCAGGAAAGTAATATTTTTTCTTTTAAATTACTAAAAGTAAAAGTTCTGATTATACTCCAGTAAAGTACAAATCCCCAAAAAAGGTTTATTAGATTTGTTTAAACAGTGAAATGCTTTATCGCCTGCAGGAATCTGGGGTTGCCTACAGTCACTTCCACAATGAAAACCTGCTGAAATCCGTTATGAATCTTTTTTCTGCCGGCACCGAGACGACAGCAACCACACTGAAAATCGGAATTCTGCTGATGGCCAAGAACCCAAATATACAGGGTAAGGATCTTCAGACATCTGCAGCTTTCACGCAGCAACAACAAAAATCATGTTCATGAGAACAAAAAGCAGCTCTGATCTCCCAGCTCAGGTCCAGGAGGAGCTGAGCAGCGTCGTGGGAAGTCGTCAGGTGCAGGTTGAAGACCGGAAGAACCTGCCCTTCACCAACGCCGTCATACATGAGATACTGAGAGTGGCCAACATCACTCCACAGGGGATTCCTCACAGAACCTCCAAAGACGTCACCTTCCAGGGTCACTTCATCAAAAAGGTTCAAACAGAGGCCTTAAGTTTCAGTTAAAGACCTGAGACAGTTGTCCTACAGAGATAAGTGAAGCTGAAGTCAGGACTCTGTTGAATATGACCACCAGGGGGTAATATTTAGCCTGGTTCATGTAAACCTGGGCATCTTCTCTAGTGACCCTGGAGTGCAGCTAGTGGTCTTCTAGTTTTAAATCATCTTCATGTCCCAAAAACCTGGTGTCCTGGTGTCTTGAAACATTAGTGAGCAGTTTGAGGAGAATGTCATACAGGATGTGTTTGTCCTGTGTTGTCCCCAGGGGACCACGGTGTTTCCTCTCATGGCGTCCGTCCTGTTTGATGAGACTGAGTGGGAGAAACCTCACTCCTTCCATCCTGCTCACTTCCTGGACAAAGACGGACAGTTCGTCAAGCGAGACGCCTTCCTACCTTTTTCTGCAGGTTTGGCAGCTTCAGCACTTGCTTCAGTTTTTCGTGTCTGGTTTTCAGATGAGCTGCAGAGTTTCCTTTGTCCTGTTGCAGGTCGCAGAGTGTGTCCAGGAGAGAGTCTGGCCAGGATGGAGCTCTTCATCTTCTTCACCACCCTCCTGCAGCAGTTCCGCTTCTCTCTTCCACCTGGAGTTTCAGAGGATGAACTGGATGAAGTCAATTTACGCCTCACTCTCGACCCTTTACCCCAAAACCTGTGAGCATCCCCTGTGTCTGAGGGAGGATTAGAGAGTTTAAAAGTAGTGAAACAGTGAAAATGTTTTTTTCTTGTAGTTTTATTGCCTTTGCCTTTGTTGTCTTTATTTCATAGTTCAGTTGAGAGAGACAGGAACTGGGGAGGCAGAGAGAGGGGGAATGACTGCAGCGAGGTCTGTAGCCTTTCTATATCTTTCTACCCACTGCTCCACACGGCGCCCTGCTTTTCTTGTAATTTGGGATGTAAAGGAAAAATGTATGATTTGATGTCAATAATAAACATGTCAAACTTCTCTACTACAAATTGTGCTGTGGCTTCATGTCAGTGCTGCTTTCAGGCAAAGGTTTGTGCAAAGTTTCTGTTTTAGCAAAGAAAGAGATGAACAAATGATCCTTACGTGACACACACATGCACTGATACTGTAAATGTTCTGCACAGGACCGACGTCAGCAGAGGATACACTGTGGTTCCCTGTGGACAACACTGAATGTGACTGTTACTCTAAGAAGCAGCTTCATTTTTCCACATGTGAGGAGCCCAGAAATTAACTTCTTCAGTTTATATTTGGGACCAAATTTACGTGATTGGACGAACCCTGGACTAAGAGTCTGTGAGTTTTCTCACAGATTTCTGGGTTTGATGCTCTGAAGCTCTGACAAAGAAGAAACATTTCTGGGAAACGAGAACCGATGTTTATGAACTATAGAACATGTCTGTGTTCAGTCGGACCTTCTTGATGAAGTGACCCTGGATCAAGACATTTACCTTCAAATTTCTTAAAGACTTAGATCAGGTAGTCACACTATTTGATGATTTTGTCCTCACAGGCCTTCTTCCCCATCCCAAAGTCTCGGAGGTTGGTCAAAGCAAAGCACCTCATTTCTTTCCAGGAGTCACAGTTGGACCATAAAACTCCTGAGATAAGGTGAAGAGGGTCCGGGTGGGGATTAAACCCACATCTCCCGGGTAAGAGTCACACGTACCAGTCACCCAAAGGGACATCCCCTTGGCCAAGTAGCCAGGGCCATTTTTTTTATCATGTAAAGGAGCATTATTGCAAATACAGCAGTAATAGCATAAAATAAGATGAAATATGGAAAAGAATGGTCGGTGGGAGCCATAGCTAAATTTACAAAGAAAACAGCCAACAGTTAGCCCCGCCTCCTGAACACCACCCTATATAAAGAGGTGCAACGCCACCCTGACTGGCAGCTGAGAGGTCGGTGGCATTGCTAGTACTGGTATTTGAGAATGGCTGAGTGCCCAGGAGCTTGTTTATATCTGACATGCTCCGCCACTGGCTCCATCTAGTGGCCGAATTAAGAAGTTGGATTTGCATTAATGCTCTTTTACTCTTCTGTTATTATCACCAAAACGAACAGCACTAATTCAGCAGCAAGTGCATTTAACAATAAACAACACATATTACAACCAGCAAGAAATGATGTTTTATGAAAAAAAATGGTGCCTAAGGCCCAACAAGACCTGACAAAAAGTGTCGCACAATTATTATGTGACAATCGAAACTTTTGCACAATTATTACATCGCCACAAAAGTACATTGGGTCCTACTCTGCAATAGATTGCCAAGTGACAGGATGTTACAGTAAAGTTCCCATTTACTACATTTCTCCAGGAACTTTGTTAGTGGAAACAGAACTCTAGTTACTGAGCAGCAGGTCTGCCTACCAGGGCCTGCTGGGATGACCCCTCCCCATGGGCTGGACCTATTCTCCACAGGAAACTACAAAATGCTTCTTTGTTTACATATACATCCACAGAGCTCAAGACTCTAGAGAGAAACCTGTGTGGTTGAGACACCAACAGCCGGGGGATAATATTTCTGAAAATCATGGGAATATTGGACCCGCTCCTCCAGACGTCCAGTTCTGTCTCTCTGTTGGGGACTCTGCTGATCCTGCTGCTGCTCTACTGTGTTATGAATTCAAGCCTCAGCTCCCAGGACGACAGGAAAGAACCTCCAGGGCCCAGAGCACTTCCTCTGGTGGGGAACCTGCTGCAGCTGGACCATAAGGCACCTTACAAGACCTTACTGAAGGTAAACATGCTGTGACTGTGTGCATGTGTTTATTTAGACAGGTAGTGTGTGAGGTAGTCACATGCAGATCTACTCTACTCCAGATAACGTACAGTCTCTAGAAACAAATTTGTGTGCTGCTGTTCATAGTTTGCCAAGAAATATGGATCCGTGTTCACCGTCCACATGGGCCCTAAGAAGGTGGTGGTCCTGGCAGGATACAGGACGGTGAAGGAGGGACTCGTCAACTACGCTGAAGAGTTTGGAGACAGAGATCCAATGCGTATCATGCATGAAACTAATCAGGGACATGGTAAGTGAAGATTAAGAATCTTTATTTACCTCAGTGATGCACTCACAGCAATGCTGACGACCTTTACCCCTCAGTTGTACATTAAACACCTTTGGTTTCCTCCTTCAACTCAGGTATCATCTGGTCCAATGGGGATTCATGGAGAGAAATGAGACGATTTGCTTTGACCAACCTCAAAGACTTTGGGATGGGTAAAAAGGCCTGTGAGGACAAAATCATCGAGGAGTGTAACTATCTGACTGAAGTGTTTAGGAAATGTAAAGGTGAATGATTTATGATGTAATCAGCCATGTGGACCACATTCTCTCTGACAGGAATCATTGACTTGTTTTGCTGTTTCCCTTGTTGCAGGAAAAACTGTTGCAACAGCTCAACCAATCAACTATGCCATCTCTAATATGGTCTGCTCCATGGTCTATGGCAGCAGGTATGAATATGACGATCCAGAGTTTACATCTCAAGTGAACCAAGCATCCAGGCACTTACAGCTTCTGTTCTCTCCTTCCGTTCAGGTACAATAGGACATAAACCACTGAGATCAGAATGAATCAAGTGTTTGTTTTTCACTCTTGTTGAAAATATCTAAGCTTCTTTTGTCTTTTCCAGATGTACAACCTGTTCCCATGGGTCTTTAGATGGATCGCAAACAGGAAGGAGTTCCATAATATAGATTCTCTCATTAAGAAACGCAACTTGGAGCTGTTCCGACACCTGGAAGACACCCTCAACCCACAGATGTGCAGAGGCTTCGTGGACGCCTTTCTGGTCCACAAGAAAAAACTGGAGGTAGGAGAAATCTCTGTGATAATATTTTGGATTGTCTCCAGATGAGGCTCTTTCTGTTCATTTTATGCGGTGATGTTGAACAGTTAAATATCAATAAAGTAATGAGCCAGGGTAGTTAGGGGGACGGACTTACCTGTAAGTACCTGGTACAGCCATAGGTCTCAGCGAGGATTAAACCCTGTCATGAATCAGATAGGACTCAAAAGCAGAACACAAGGAATATGCTTTAAGGATTTTACTTTGTTTGGAAGGAGCAGAAAGACAAACAGACATGTCCAAATATCAAATATCTACTAGGAGTGCCACCAGGCAGAGGGGCAAAAGTTGCACAGGCAAATAGGAGAAGCCAAAGAGCATACAAGTGTCTCAGGCTCTGAAATGGCTCCATATCTTCTCAGTGCTTTCATTCCACTCTGGGGGGTATAAATTGTCTCTCTGGAGTGACATAGCATGCGCTTGTCCATCCAGGGAACTCCCAGAATGGAGCTTCAGCGCCAAGCCGAACTGTATTCAATTTGTTGCTATAAATGGTTTTAATCATGACGAGAGTGTTCCTGAATGAAATGTGTTTAATGTGTAACAGATGCTAATGCTTTATCACCTGCAGGAATCTGGGGTTGCCAACAGTCACTTCCACAATAGAAACCTGCTGCAATCAGTTACAAATCTTTTTTCTGCCGGCACCGAGACAACAGCAACAACACTGAAAATCGGAATTCTGCTGATGGCCAAGAACCCAAATATACAGGGTAAGGATCTTCAGACATCTGCAGCTTTCACACAGCAACAACAAAAACAATGTTCATGAGAACAAACAGCAGCTCTGATCTCCCAGCTCATGTCCAGGAGGAGCTGAGCAGCGTCGTGGGAAGTCGTCAGGTGCAGGTTGAAGACCGGAAGAACCTGCCCTTCACCAACGCCGTCATACATGAGACGCAGAGAGTGGCCAACATCACTCCACAGGGACTTCCCCACAGAACCTCCAAAGACATCACCTTCCAGGGTCACTTCATCAAAAAGGTTCAAACAGAGGCCTTAAGTTTCAGTTAAAGACTCTGAGACAGTTGTCCTACAGAGATAAGTGAAGCTGAATTCAGGACTATTGAATATGACCACCAGGGGGTAATTAGGGCACCGGGCAATTGCACAGGGCACTGGTCCCAACAGCTATGAAATAGATTCCTGGTTCGAATCCCAGTTGCGTATTGTTGTTATGTTGTGTTGAATTCTGCTCCCCTCCGTCACCTTCAATTGGTTTCAGGTGGTCGTTAAGAGACACAGTGATTACATTTGCTTGGTTACAGGTGTTTGTTATCACATTGATCAGTGTCACATCAGCATCAGTATGCTCTCTGTGGCGTTCCATTACCAACTCTGGTGGTAGACTAGGGATTAATGTACCTGCTTTACAACACAAAGATCCCTGGTTCGAAACCAGGTTGGGTGATGTTATGTTCTGTTGAATTCTGCTCCCATCTCCCACTTTCAATTGGTTTCAGGTGGTCGTTAAAAGACACAGTGATTACTGGTGCCACAATTACAATCCATGACAACATTCCACAGTGACTGCTCTCTGTGGTTACTCAAAGTCTCAACTCTTTCAACTTTAACCAATACCACTTGGTCTGGTCACATGAGCAAACTTGATAATGCACTATTATTATTGATTTGCACTGGAACTTTGAACACAGCAGAAAAATGTAAAACGCTTAAATGATTCTTATGCATCATTTCTTGTCCTGCGCTGCCCCCTGTGACCGGCAGAATTAACCTCCCCTTCTCTGCCTTCAATAGGTTACAGGTGTTTGTTGTCAGTGTGCTCTCTGTGGTGGAGTGGTAGAGTAAATGGTTGGAGATCATGAGGTCATGGATTCAAAACCAGCCTCTGTCATGTTGCTTCAAACTTTCTTGGTTTCTCTCTTTCTTTCAACAATGTCTACAGCTCATCCAGCATTGTTTCAACAATGTATTCAGTTCATTCAGCATTGCTTTCAGCATTCAGACCATTTCTATTGTTGGAAATGCTTTTTCTAGTTTTAAATCATCTTCATGTCCCAAAAACCTGGTGTCCTGGTGTCTTGAAACATTAGTGAGCAGTTTGAGGAGGATGTCATACAGGATGTGTTTGTCCTGTGTTGTCCTCAGGGGACCTCGGTGTATCTTCTCATGGCGTCCGTCCTGTTTGATGAGACTGAGTGGGAGAAACCTCACTCCTTCCATCCTGCTCACTTCCTGGACAAAGACGGACAGTTCGTCAAGCGAGACGCCTTCCTACCTTTTTCTGCAGGTTTGGCAGCTTCAGCACTTGCTTCAGTTTTTCATATCTGGTTTTCAGATGAGCTGCAGAGTTTCCTTTGTCCTGTTGCAGGTCGCAGAGCGTGTCCAGGAGAGAGTCTGGCCCGGATGGAGCTCTTCATCTTCTTCACCACCCTCCTGCAGAAGTTCCGCTTCTCTCTTCCACCTGGAGTTTCAGAGGATGAACTGGATGAAGTCAATTTACGCCTCACTCTCGACCCTTTACCCCAAAACCTGTGAGCATCCCCTGTGTCTGAGGGAGGATTAGAGAGTTTAAAAGTAGTGAAACTGTTTTTTTCTTCTTTTTATTGCCTTTGTTGCCTTTATTTCATAGTTCAGTTGAGAGAGACAGGAACTGGGGAGGCAGAGAGAGGGGGAATGACTGCAGCGAGGTCTGTAGCCTTTCTATATCTTTCTACCCACTGCTCCACACGGCGCCCTGCTTTTCTTGTAATTTGGGATGAAAAGGAAAAATGTATGATTTGATGTCAATAATAAACATGTCAAACTTCTCTACCACAAATTGTGCTGTGTGGCTTCATGTCAGTGCTGCTTTCAGTCAAATGTTTGTGCAAAGTTTCAGTTTTAGCAAAGAAAGAGATAGCGTCGGTGAAGGGCAGGTTCTTCCTGTCTTCAACCTGAACCTGACGACTTCCTATCACGCTGCTGATCTCCTGCTGGACCTGGTCTGAGAAAACAACATGACAATGTCCAGATGATATGATGATTATACAGTGTCAACATCAGTCATGTACTACATGTGTGAGGATTGTGCGTATGCTAATATTTCAGATTCAGAAGTGACTGTTGATAATTCCAGATTCCTGCAGGTAATGTACAACCTGTTCATTCACTTATTTATGGGTTAGACTTTACCTCAGGAGGATCTAGGTCACATCAGGCATTTGTTTTGGTCTGAGATGGTCTAGTGTGACATCTAGTGGCAGGGACAGTTATCTGCAGAACCTATATGGAGCACAGAGCACATTCATCTGAAGTGTTTTAACTAGATTTAAAGAAATATTTGATAGATCTGAAGATATAATTAGAAGATAATCCCCTTTTCAAGGGGTCCTCAAGATGATAAGTTTAGATGAATCGTGAAAATACCTTGGCTGGGACAAATTTTAAAAAATGAAAAAGAGAAATAGGTTTTCAAACCTCCAGATTTTGCTTTCGGACCAAAAAGCTACAGAGCTACAGAAGCTGCTGAAGCTACAGAAGCTGCTGAAGCTACAGAAGCTACAGAAGCTACAGAAGCTGCTGAAGCTGCTGAAGCTACAGAAGCTGCTGAAGCTGCAGAAGCTGCTGAAGCTACAGAAGCTGCAGAAGCTGCTGAAGCTGCAGAAGCTACAGAAGCTGCTGAAGCTGCAGAAGCTGCTGAAGCTACAGAAGCTGCAGAAGCTGCTGTAGCTGCAGAAGCTGCTGAAGCTACAGAAGCTGCAGAAGCTGCAGAAGCTGCTGAAGCTACAGAAGCTACAGAAGCTGCTGAAGCTGCTGAAGCTGCAGAAGCTGCTGAAGCTACAGAAGCTGCAGAAGCTACAGAAGCTGCAGAAGCTGCTGAAGCTACAGAAGCTGCTGAAGCTGCAGAAGCTGCTGAAGCTGCAGAAGCTACAGAAGCTGCTGAAGCTACAGAAGCTGCTGAAGCTACAGAAGCTGCTGAAGCTGCTGAAGCTACAGAAGCTGCTGAAGCTACAGAAGCTGCAGAAGCTGCTGAAGCTACAGAAGCTGCTGAAGCTACAGAAGCTGCTGAAGCTGCTGAAGCTACAGAAGCTGCTGAAGCTACAGAAGCTGCTGAAGCTACTGAAGCTACAGAAGCTGCTGAAGCTACAGAAGCTGCTGAAGCTACTGAAGCTGCTGAAGCTACTGAAGCTACAGAAGCTGCTGAAGCTACTGAAGCTGCTGAAGCTACTGAAGCTACAGAAGCTGCTGAAGCTACAGAAGCTGCTGAAGCTGCTGAAGCTACAGAAGCTCCTTGTGGTTTTCCTACAGTAGCAACCAACTCTCAGCCAATGGACATGAGTCAGCGAGAAGTAGGATCCACTCTTTATTACAGTTGAACTTCAGCCTCATGTTGCGTCTTTAACTTTATTTAAAGTGGCATGTTCCTGAACTTTTCCTTCATCACCCATCAAAGTCTGTTCTAAAATGAACGAAACATTTCAGAGCTTGATGTTTTCTCAACTTGGACCATGATTTATTTATTTCATGTTTTTGTTCAGGCAGTGATGGATTGTGGTCATGAGACATTTTTAAAGGAGCAGAGTCTTTCTTTATTTGTAGACTAAAAATTAAAACAAGGCAGAAGAATCGTGAGTTATGAAGGGTCGACTTGACTGCAGACTTTAAATCGAGAGCAGGCTACTTCAGAAGTGAAGGAGATTGTATCTCAAGTTCTAGTTCACAACAGTGAATAAAATAAGTGAACATGAAATGACTCCATTATGTGTCAATAGTGAGGGTAACTTCAGTGGCAGCGAGACCTGAACAGCTTCACTGCCTCTGAAGTCACAAAGTAAAGTAAAAAGCATTTATAGGCCTCACATACAAGACACAGCACAGAGTTTATGGTGTGATGGGGCAAGGACGAAGCCCACAGATGGAGTCAGATCCAGGTCGTCCTCTGAAACTCCAGGTGGAGGAGTGAAGCGGAACCGCTGCAGGAGGGTGGTGAAGAAGAGGAAGAGCTCCATCCTGGCCAGACTCTCTCCCAGACAGACTCTCCGACCTGCAGGAGAGGCAGGGAAGGAAAACGTTTACGCATCATCAGTGACTAACTGGAGGGCAGCGAGAAGACGTTCAGGTAGTAGAGCTCACAAACCTGCAGAAAAAGGCATGAAGGCGTCTCTCTTCATGAACTTTCCATCTTTGTCCAGGAAGTGAGCCGGATGGAAGGAACGAGGTCTCTCCCACTCGCTCTCATCGTACAGGACCGACGTCAGCAGAGGATACACTGTGGTTCCCTGTGGACAACACTCAATGTCACTGAGTTTTCTTTATCCTAAGAAGCAGGAAACAGGAACCAGTGTTTATGAACTATAGAACATGTCTGTGTTCAGTCGGACCTTCTTGATGAAGTGGCCCTGGAAGGTGACGTCCTGACTGGTTCTGTGAGGCAGCGCCATGGGGACGATGTTGGCCAGTCTCTGAGTCTCGTGGATGACGGCGTCGGTGAAGGGCAGGTTCTTCCTGTCTTCAACCTGAACCTGACGACTTCCTATCACGCTGCTGATCTCCTGCTGGACCTGGTCTGAGAAAAAAACATGACAATGTTGATGAAGATGATTTACAGTGTCAACATGATGAAACAGGCTTTGAATGCTAATATTTCAGGTTCAGATCCTGTGTTTGTGAACAGACATGACACTTCTGCTGATCCTCACCCTGTATTCCTGGATACTTGGCCATCAGCAGAAGTCCCCACCTCAGTGTTGTTGATGTCGTGTCGGTGCCGGCAGTAAAGAGATTCAGGACGGTCACCGCCAGGTTTTCATCATGGAAGTGACTGTTGATAATTCCAGATTCCTGCAGGTAATGTACAACCTGTTCATTCACTTATTTATGGGTTAGACTTTACCTCAGGAGGATCTAGGTCACATCAGGCATTTGTTTTGGTCTGAGATGGTCTAGTGTGACATCTAGTGGCAGGGACAGTTATCTGCAGAACCTATATGGAGCACAGAGCACATTCATCTGAAGTGTTTTAACTAGATTTAAAGAAATATTTGATTTGATTTTTTCAAGGGGTCCTCAAGATGATAAGTTTAGATGAATCGTGAAATTACCTTGGCTGGGACAAATTTTAAAAAATGAAAAAGAGAAATAGGTTTTCAAACCTCCAGATTTTGCTTTCGGACCAAAAAGGCATCCACGACTCCTCTGCACATCTGATGGCTGAGTGTCTTTTTCAACTGACTGACCAGTGCAAAGTTCTGTTTTCTAATGAAAGCAGTGAGCCTTCGGAACTCCTGTCTGTCCCCAAGCCACCTACTGATCCACGGGAACATATTGTACACCTGGAGGATAAAATGAAAGATTTCTTCTTCTTTTTTTTTACACCAAATTACTGAAAGTTATGTGTCTCGTATTTAACATGATACCTGCATTGATACGGAACCTGCCAGTTGAATTTGTTTGTTTTTCTGATCAACCATGGATGTAAACTTTGGATCGTTGTATTCAAACCTTCTGCCGTAGACAATGGAGCAGATGATGTTGGACACAGCATAATTCAGTGGTTGGGTCGTAACAAAGGGTTTTCCTGCAAGAGGAGCAAAAACAAGAAGCAGACTTTCAAAGGCATCTCTTCAAAGCACATATCTGATTTGAAATAATGGATCAAGACATTTACCTTCGAATTTCTTAAAGACTTTGATCAGGTAGTCACACTCTTTGATGATTTTGTCCTCACAGGACTTCTTCCCCATCCCAAAGTCTCGGAGGTTGGTCAAAGCAAAGCGCCTCATTTCTTTCCAGGAGTCACCGTTGGACCATAAAACTCCTGAGATAACAGTTTCCCATTGTTGTTTAAAACATGATAATGAATAACTAAATAAACCCAGACTTTATTTATCTCCTCACCATGGCCTTGATCAGTTTCCTGTGTCATTAGCAGCGGATCTCTTTCTCCAAACTCATCAGCGTGGTTGACAAGTGCCTCCTTCACCGTCCTGTAACCTGCCAGAACCACCACTCTCTGGGGTCCAAAATGCACAGTGAACACCGATCCATATTTCTTGGAAAGCTGAAACAGTAGAATTATTGTCATTATACTTTACATCCCTTTACGCCTGTATTTGCAGAGCGTTGTTGTTCAGAGATCAGCTCCTCACCTCCAGTAGTGTATTGTAGGGTCTCTTCAGGTCCAGCTGCAGCAGGTTACCGAGCAGGGGAAGTGGTCTTGGTCCTGGAGGATCCTTCCTGTGGCCCTGAGAGCTGAAGCTGGATAAGGAGACAAAGTAGACCAGTACCAGGAGGACCACCAATGCCCCCAGTAGGGCAACAGAACTGGAGGACTGAAGGAAGACGTCTAATATCCCCATGACTTCAACAGTGGATTTGGTTGTGTGAGCATTTTGATATTGATGTCATTGTGGCTAAGTTTAAGGGGAGGGACCAGATGTTGAAAGAGTTGCCAGAAAATATGATTAAATATTTACTCTGAGGTCTTTCGGACAGACACAGCTCTTTGTCACGGACTGTTAATGCCAGTTTGTGAGTCACCTTGCTCTTGTTCTTTAAAGGTGTACAGAAAAGAAAACTGAATTTGAGCCCACTCTGGGTCATAAACTTAATGTAAAAACTCATCTAAGAGACGATGTAGGCCAAACTTTGTGCAAAATTCTATTTTTGAGTAAATCTGGGATGAAAGTGCTGTATTTTTTTTCCGCATTGGACATTGCAGGTGCACGGATTGTACGTCAGCCTGCTCACGATTCAAAAGCCACTGATATTGGATCTGTCATCCGTCATTCAAACGTCTGAAACACGCACACACACACGGAGCTCGGACTCGCCCCAAGCTTTGAATACCCCGCTCGGTAACGACCAATCAAATTCGTTAAATTTACTCGGGTAAAGTCGTGTTGCAGCTCGGCACAACTCGGCGCGACAAACGGAACAAACGGCCATTTCTGTACACCTTTAATTAGATTAGAGGGAGTTTAGAGAGAGAGAGAGAGAGAGTTATGAGAGTTTTCCTTCTTAACCCTATTTTCAAAACATGTAAGAGGCTCAAATATACAACAGTGTATCAGTATATCTGAGGTGTTTTTAAGAAATCCTTAACATATTGTAGTGTGCTCACCAGAGCAGTTTGCCAGGCAATCAAATGTTTATAAGGTAGGCTTTACCATAAAATGTCACGACAGCGCTCGGGAAGATGGAGAGAGTTTCTGTGTTCTAGGACTGCAAAAGTGGTGCAGATGCGGCAGGAGTAGTCAGCAAAGTCTATCTGCTAGTTTTACTCCCATTTTCCTCTGCAGTCATCACGCTGGAAAAACAAACCTGCATCAAAGCCCAAGAATACTGTCACATAAATTTGAGAGATTCCAAAAAGGGTTATTAAGAACCTTTACTTACAAAGCTTCATCTGTGCAACACAAGATACCATGGTCCCAAATCAGAAAAGAATGAAACTAGCTAACATTGCAGTGTCATGAAGAAATATACACAAAATAACTACAGACACACAGCAAGGCCGGCAGACAGGGAAAATAAATACAGTGCAACAAATAGTGCATCAATGATTCACAGTCCAGAACAGTTTGAAACCTGATCAACATTACTGAGCTCAACTGTGTACGGCCAGAGTTAAGTAGCTACAATCTAACATTATTGAGCACAACTGTAACTTCAGGTAAAATTCTTGAACTAGCAAGCAGTACAGAAACAGTCAGCTGTCATTGACCTGGAGGCTCTTTTTGTTCATTTTATGCGGTGATGTTGAACAGTTAAATATCAATAAAGTAATGAGCCAGGGTAGTTAGGGGGAAGGACTTACCTGTAAGTACCTGGTACAGCCATAGGTCTCAGTGAGGATTAAACCCTGTGATGAATCAGATAGGACTCAAACAGAATTACCAGATGAACACAAGAAATATACTTTAAGGCTTTTACTTGGTTTGGAAGGAGCAGAAAGACAAACAGACACGTCCAAATATCAAATATCTACGAGGAGTGCCACCAGGCAGAGGTGCAAAAGTTGCACAGGCAAATAGGAGAAGCCAAAGAGCATACAAGGATCAGGCAGACCGGTGGTAGACAGGTGATAGGTGGTCCTTCAGAGTTCTTCTTCACCACCCTCCTGCAGCAGTTCCGCTTCTCTCTTCCACCTGGAGTTTCAGAGGATGAACTGGATGAAGTCAATTTACGCCTCACCCTCGACCCTTTACCCCAAAACCTGTGAGCATCCCCTGTGTGGGAACTGGGGAGGCAGAGAGAGGGGGAATGACTGCAGAGGTCTGTAGCCTTTCTATATCTTTCTACCCACTGCTCCACACGGCGCCCTGTAGTAGTAATTTGGGATGTAAAGGAAAAATGTATGATTTGATGTCAATAATAAACACGTCAAACTTCTCTACCACAAATTGTGCTGTGGCTTCATGTCAGTGCTGCTTTCAATCAAAGGTTTGTGCAAAGTTTCAGTTTTAGCAAAGAAAGAGATGAAGAAATGATCCTTACGTGACACACACATGCACACTTGATACTAATGTTCTGCACAGCAGTGAAGAGCTGTCAGTGTGACACAGGTTCTATTAAACATTAACCTGATGTTTTGTCTGTGGGGCCAGATTTCAACACTTCGTCCCTCCCCCTCCCTCATCACTCCCATTAGATTAAACTATTTCTTCATTTGAATCCAGGACACTGAGCTTCTGGACACTTGGTCGAGACTATGGGGATATTAGATCTGTTTCTGCAGACGTCCAGTTCCGTCTCTCTGTTGGGGACTTTACTGATCCTGCTGCTGCTCTACTTTGTTTCAACCTTCAGCTTCAGCTCCCAGGATGAGAAGAAGGAGCCTCCAGGTCCCAGACCACTTCCTCTGCTGGGGAACCTGCTGCAGCTGGACCTGAAGAGACCCTACAATACATTACTGGAGGTAAATGATGTGATGATGTGACAGCACAGAGTTCCCATTAAGAACCTTTGAATTGGACACATGTTTTATTATAGGAATATGTTTGGTCTGGGTAAAGTTGAGGATTAGGCAAGAAGTAGTTGTTACAGCCCTGGTTTAAAGGTTGGAACGAAGGAGAGAGGGCACGCAGATTTTGGCTCCACAGGAGAATCTCATAAAATAATCTTAAGAGATAATCGGGCGATCTTTGTCCTCGGTTGGAAGGGGCAAAATTGGGGCAAAATCAACCAGATTATCTTTTTGTGTGTGGTAGGCTTCAGAGAACATGCAATATATAATATTGTAGTGAATTATGTCACTGCTTTGTTGTTTACAAATGTTATGTAGTATGAATTTAAAAAAGGAGTAGTTGGGTCAGTCATTATGATATAAATGTACACAAGAAAATGTGGCAAGGTGAAGATTGAAGCCACACCTCCCGGGTAAGAGTCACGCGCGCCGGCCAGTCGGCCAAAGGGACGTCCCCTCGGGCCAGCAGGGCACATGATCAATTGGAGGCACAGTGACAGGAACCTCAACTGTCACAAATATGTATGTAATACATGTTGTTGTTTTTAGTTTTCAAAGAAATATGGATCCGTGTTCACCATCTACATGGGCCCTAAGAAGGTGGTGGTCCTGGCGGGATACAGGACGGTGAAGGAGGCGCTCGTCAACCACGGGGAAGAGTTTGGAGAAAGAGATGCAATGCTCATTATGCAAGAAGTCAGTCAAGGACACGGTAAGACGAGAAGGAACAAGACCTTCTCCATCCATTGTTGACATCTGTTTTAAATCTTTAGTATTTACCTCTTTGTAATCACTTATTTATTTGAAATGCTTCATCTCAGGGGTTTTATGGTCCAACGGGGATTCATGGAAAGAAATGAGACGCTTTGCTTTGACCAACCTGAGAGATTATGGGATGGGTAAAAAGGCCTGTGAGGACAAAATCTCTGAGGAAACTCACTACCTCACTGAGGTGGTGAAGAAATTCAAAGGTGCTGGTTTCATTTTTCATTCATACCACCTGCTTGATCAGCAACAACTCAGGTTTAAAAACATGTGTCATGATTGTCAGTTGTTGTGTTGTGTGGTGGTTGCAGGAGAAGCCTTTGATACGACGCAACCAGTGAACTGTGCCATCTCTAACATCATCTGCTCCCTGGTCTATGGCAGCAGGTTTGAATACGATGATCCTGAATTTACATCCTTGGTGGATCGAACAAACAAAATTGGTCTACTTATGGGCTCCCCATCAATACAGGTTTATGAACCAACACATTCAGCAACCGCTGAAGCTGCATAGAACTGAATCCAAGGTTCTGGATCTGGTTAATCTTATACATATACTTTGACAGGTGTACAACTTGTTCCCGTGGCTGGGGAGATGGATCACTGACAGACAGAAATTCTACAAACTGTACGAAGCCAATAGGAAAATGAACTTGGAGCTGCTCAGACGTCTCAAAGAAACCCTCAATCCAGAGATGTGCAGAGGTTTTATAGACGCCTTCCTGGTTAGGAAGCAGCGTCTGGAGGTTGGTAATCAGCTGCCGTCACTATGGTGCTCATGCTAGTCAATCATTTCCAATGACAGTGTGATCTCTGGTTATTTTACATGTCAATGTTTAAGACTTGAGTAGGACTGAACAATCATCTGTTGTTTTGTCCTCAGCAGAGAAAGAGGTAACACCTCCTCCCTGTGTGCTGTAATCTGAGCTTTACAAATCCTCCCTCTTAAATTAGTGGGTTTATAATGAAATCCTACACTCAAGATGGCACAATGAAGTACAGAGAGTTCCCAACAGTTGGTCAAACAGACTTTCACTGCACCAGATCCTGCACAACAGCCCTTCACAGCTTTGTAACTGCTCTAACCATTAGTTGATCATTGATGCCATGTTTTACTTGGTTTTTCTCCGTATGTGCAGAACTCTGAGATCACCAACAGTCACTTCCACAATGAAAACCTTCTGATAACAATTCTTCATCTGTTTGCTGCCGGCACTGAAACAACATCAACTACAATCAGATGGGGACTTCTCCTAATGGCGAAATATCCAAACATCCAAGGTAAGGAGCTGCAGATGTGCAAAGGTTCACATCACAAGCTGCATCTTAAAAGGTCCCCCCTCTCTCAGACCAGGTCCAGCAGGAGATCAGCAGCGTGATAGGAAGTCGTCAGGTGCAGGTTGAAGACAGGAAGAACCTGCCCTTCACCGACGCCGTCATCCACGAGACTCAGAGAGTGGCCAACCTCATCCCTTTTTCACTGCCTCACAAAACCAGTCAGGACGTCACCTTCCAGGGCCACTTCATCAAGAAGGTCCGACTGAGCAGAACTCCTGACACACAGGATGATACACAATAACTACAAAGGTCAAAAACAATTGGTGAATGAAGTGACAGCTGCACAAAATTGCACTGAAATCCCCAAACAGTGGTTCAATCAGACAACTGGAGCCTGAGCGTAAGCAAAGCAGGCTGAAGCACAGCAGGGAGAGCATGTTCTTGAGCACGGCTGCAGCAGGTTTGGTGTCAGGCTCTGACTCATATTCATTCCCTGAATTATCTGCTTTGCCAGACATTACAGGGAATGAAGCCCCCCTCCCCCCCAACAGGTGGATGCTGGGGAGGTGGTGGGTAGAGAGCAGCAGGAGAGAAAGGCAGAGCAGCAAATGTGAACATTTTGTTTAACATACTTTGAATGTATGTCTATTTTTCTTTTGTTGTTACTCTTCAATATATCTGTATATTTCCGACTGCTTCATGTCTAAAGGGAACCACAGTGTATCCTCTGCTGACGTCGGTCCTGTACGATGAGGACGAGTGGGAGAGACCTCGTTCCTTCCATCCGGCTCACTTCCTGGACAAAGATGGAAAGTTCATGAAGAGAGACGCCTTCATACCTTTTTCTGCAGGTTTGGCAGCTTCAGCACTTCTTCTTCTTCTCGCTGTCCTCCACTTAGTCACAGATGATGCGTAAACGTTTTCCTTCCCTGCCTCTCCTGCAGGTCGGAGAGTCTGTCTGGGAGAGAGTCTGGCCAGGATGGAGCTCTTCCTCTTCTTCACCACCCTCCTGCAGCAGTTCCGCTTCACGCCTCCACCTGGAGTTTCAGAGGATGACCTGGACCTGACTCCATCTGTGGGCATCACTCTGAGCCCTTCGCCTCATAAACTCTGTGCTGTCCCCCGTATGTGAGGAGCAGAAGGGCTTGAAAACGAAAAAGGACATTAGTTTAACCGTAGTGAAAATATTCAGCAGCACTAATCTACTGTAAAGTAAGTAAAATGTGATGCAAAATGACAATGTTATATGTGCTGATAATAAACAATACTTGGCTTCAGCCTTACAATCTCATATGTTCCATATCAATACACCTGTCCAAACAATAAAGGCTTGATTTGACACCAAAGAGGCCGGTGGTCATTCTGATATAGAATTAAATGAACTGAGATCAAGTGCAGAGTTGGATTGCACCAACATTTGTGCAGAGCTGGTGCACAGACAAGTGGAAACTGCTCAATCCTGGGGCGGACTGGAGGTGGACTGAGCTTCTTGGACGTCATCCAGGATGTCACTGGATTCTGTTGATGGAGAGCAGCAGGAGCTTCTAAACTGCTCCTCAGAATCCTGAGGGTTTTACATCTGTGAGCATGTCTTCTATGAGATCTCAATGCTTTTATAGCTGTTGTTGCAGCACAGGCCCTCGGGAGCCACTCACACCATGGTTTCCACCCCCTAGAGGAATACTGTTAGAAGGAAACACTGCATGTATGAAGGTGTGTGCACAGTTTGATTCACCCTCAGATCCAGTTTCAGCAGATGTAGCATAATAAACATGTTTTGATTGTGTTGAATGCATCTCATGCTTTGCTAAAACAAACACTTCATGTATCTTGGACTGAAAACAGCACCGACATGAATCCACACAGCTCAATGTGAAAATGCAGTTTGTTGTAGAAAAGTTTGACATGTTTATTGTTGACATGAAAATCATACATCATTCCTTTTCATCTCAAATTACAAGAAAAAGGTGTTCATGCCCCCCGGCTATAGGATAAGCAGCTAAAGAGACATGTCCAACAATTCAACAGAGATTTTCCTGATTCTCAATGAATGGAACATTTTCACAGTTTTTGGGGTAAAGGGTCGAGAGTCAGACGCAGATTGACTTCATCCAGTTCATCCTCTGGAACTCCAGGTGGAAGAGAGAAGCGGAACTGCTGCAGGAGGGTGGTGAAGAAGATGAAGAGCTCCATCCTGGCCAGACTCTCTCCTGGACACGCTCTGCGACCTGCAACAGGACAAAGGAAACTCTGCAGCTCATCTGAAAACCAGACATGAAAAACTGAAGCAAGTGCTGAAGCTGCCAAACCTGCAGAAAAAGGTAGGAAGGCGTCTCGCTTGACGAACTGTCCGTCTTTGTCCAGGAAGTGAGCAGGATGGAAGGAGTGAGGTTTCTCCCATTCAGTCTCATCAAACAGGACGGACGCCATGAGAGGAAACACCGTGGTCCCCTGGGGACAACACAGGACAAACACATCCTGTATGACATCCTCCTCAAACTGCTCACTAATGTTTCAAGACACCAGGACACCAGGTTTTTGGGACGTGAAGATGATTTAAAAATAGAAGACCACTAGCTGCACTCCAGGGTCACTAGAGAAGATGCCCAGGTTTACATGAACCAGGTTAAATATTACCCCCTGGTGGTCATATTCAACAGAGTCCTGACTTCAGCTTCACTTATCTCTGTAGGACAACTGTCTCAGGTCTTTAACCGAAACTTTAAGGCCTCTGTTTGAACCTTTTTGATGAAGTGACCCTGGAAGGTGACGTCTTTGGAGGTTTTGTGAGGAAGTCCCTGTGGAGTGATGTTGGCCACTCTCAGTGTCTCATGTATGACGGCGTTGGTGAAGGGCAGGTTCTTCCGGTCTTCAACCTGCACCTGACGACTTCCCAGGACGCTGCTCAGCTCCTCCTGGACCTGAGCTGGGAGATCAGAGCTGCTGTTTGTTCTCATGAACTTTGTTTTTGTTAGGGATGCACCGATACCGATACTGGTATCGGGTATCGGTCCGATACTGTTGTAATATACTTGTATCGGTATCGGTGAACTTTAGCGAGTACAACAACCGATACCCGTGGAGGCAGTTGCTCTGCATGAAGACCACGATCAGACGGTGGCTTTGCATCTTTGTTGTATTTTTTTTTAGATCAGAGGCTTCTTACAACAAATTTTGTTCTAACAAGCAGAGAAGAAAATAAAACTTGTCTTCCAATTCATTGCATTTTGCCTAATCATTTGTTTTTTTGTTGTGGTAGAAGGATCAGTATCGGTACTCGGTATCGGCAAGTACTCAGATCCAAGTATCGGTATCGTATCGGTATCGTGCATCCCTAGTTTTTGTTGTCGCTGTGTGAAAGCTGCAGGTGTCTGAAGATCCTTACCCTGTATATTTGGGTTCTTGGCCATCAGCAGAAGTCCCATTTTCAGTGTTGTTGTTGTTGTCTCGGTGCCGGCAGAAAAAAGATTCTCTACGGATTTCAGCAGGTTTTCATTGTGGAAGTGACTGTTGGCAACGCCAGATTCCTGCAGGCGATAAAGAACTGCACTGTTCAAACAAATGTCTGTCCTCTTTTTCTTTAACTCCTGCATTGTAATAGCACTACACAAGAAACAACTAGTGTGAATTGTGGGTGTTTAATCCTCACTGAGCCGTACCAGGCCACTCACAGGTTAATCCTTCCCCTTGGCTCAGTACTTCAATTATTTCAACATCAACACACAAAATGAACAGAAACAGCCTCCACGTTAGTGACAGCTGTTTCTGTTCTGGGCTGAACCAGCACTATAAACATGTGAATATACTAAAGTTAAAAGCAATAAGGGATTGTTATAGACACCAAACCATCCATCAACTCAACCACAGAGATTTCTCCAACCTCCAGTTTTTTCTTGTGGACCAGAAAGGCGTCCACAAAGCCTCTGCACATCTGTGGGTTGAGGGTGTCTTCCAGGTGTCGGAACAGCTTCAAGTTGCGTTTCTTAATGAGAGAATCTATATTATGGAACTCCTTCCTGTTTGCGATCCATCTAAAGACCCATGGGAACAGGTTGTACATCTGGCAAAGACAAAAAAAACATATATTTTCAACAGGAGAGTGAAAAACAAACCCTTCATTCATTCTGATCTCAGTGGTTTATTGTACCTGAACGGAGGGAGAGACCATAAGTTGTAATCGCCTGGATGCTTGGTTCACTTGAGATGTAAACTCTGGATCATCATATTCATACCTGCTGCCATAGACCATGGAGCAGACGATATTAGAGATGGCAAAGCCGATTGGTTGAGCTGTTGCAACAGTTTTTCCTGCAACAAGGGAAACAGCAAAACAAGTCAATGATTCCTGTCAGAGAGAATGTGGTCCACATGGCTGATTACATCATAAATCATTCACCTTTACATTTCCTAAACACTTCAGTCAGATAGTTACACTCCTCGATGATTTTGTCCTCGCAGGCCTTTTTACCCATCCCAAAGTCTTTGAGGTTGGTCAAAGCAAATCGTCTCATTTCTCTCCATGAATCCCCGTTGGACCAGATGATACCTGAGTTGAAGGAGGAAACCAAAGGTGTTTAATGGACAACTGAGGGGTAAAGGTCGTCAGCATTGCTGTGAGTGCATCACTGAGGTAAATAAAGATTCTTAATCTTCACTTACCATGTCCCTGATTAGACTCATGCATGATACGTGTTTGCTCTCTGTCTCCAAACTCTTCAGCGTAGTTGACGAGTCCCTCCTTCACCGTCCTGTATCCTGCCAGGACCACCACCTTCTTAGGGCCCATGTGGACGGTGAACACGGATCCATATTTCTTGGCAAACTATGAACAGGAGCACACGTTCAATTTGCTTTAAGGGACTCTTCCTTACAAACTACACACATGCACACACAGTCACAGCATCTTTACCTTCAGTAAGGTCTTGTAAGGTGCCTTATGGTCCAGCTGCAGCAGGTTCCCCACCAGAGGAAGTGGTCTGGGCCCTGGAGGTTCTTTCCTGTCGTCCTGGGAGCTGAGGCTTGAATTCATAACACAGTAGAGCAGCAGCAGGATCAGTAGAGTCCCCAACAGAGAGACAGAACTGGAAGTCTGGAGGAGCGGGTCCAATATTCCCATGATTTTCAGAAATATGGTCTTGAGGGCATTAGTGTGGTTTAGAGTCTTGAGCTCTGTGCATGTCTTTGTAAACAGAGATGCCTTTTGTTCGTTCGTATAGGCACGGCCCAAGGGGAGGGACGATGTCAGCCAGCCATGGTAACCTGCTGCTCAGTAACTACATGTAGGTCAATGTGCTCTGAAGGCTGTGTCAACGTTTTACAACATACACAACCTCCTGGCTCCCAAGTTAATGCACAACATCTTTGGTATAATTCCACACAAGTAGCGCTGAGACCAGTCGAAATCATCTCCATGTGACATGTGGACACGATGCAGCTCACAGTTGTACAGAAAAAAAATAATGATAATTATGGGATCATGTGTAACAGCTAATGTTAGCAGATTAGTTGGGTTTTTTTTCTTTTCTTTGTTGTTTCCAGCCTGAGGCACTTTGTGTTGCTTTTAGCATGAAATGTGCCATATTAAATTTGAATTTAAATAGTCTCTTTTTAATATTAGCTTGTTTATAAATGTACCTGTAGATAACGTAGACAGGAATGAGTGCAGAATGGTTTCAACACATGAAGGACAATCAGCACAAATAAATAAAACTAACAATATATAAAAACTGATCCACATCTACATGTATATCTCAACTCCTCTTCATGGCCTCTGTGTGGCACATTTTTATTTCTGGAAAGGATGTTTGGTTCAAGGAAAATAGCCTCTCAAAGACTGAATAATTCATGCAGCGTTATTTATTATGGAAAAATTCATCAACATATTTATTCTTTATTCTGCATCACAAGTTATATTTTTTGGTTGCAATAAGCACTGAATACAATGTGTTCCCCATTAAACTGCTAACATGGCACGTTGGTTGAGTGACACATTAATATTCATTACAAATATTATAATTATATTGCTAATGTGTAGTACTAATAATATAGCACTGAATTAATACGTAAATCAAATGTCTGATAAACTGATATAAGCACCAACAAGGCAGACTGGAGGATCATGTTTATAAGACAGATACAACATTTTAATTACTTATGTACAATTATTAATGAGAATATACATAATATACACAAGCTTTATCGTCTGATATGAAAATGTCTTCAAAAGTTTTTAGAATATATTCAACAGACTTGACCTCAACCAAACTTGAGCCACTGCACTTTTAAATACGTATGAATGCCACATCATGGATAACATGGATAAAGCAGCTTATATACAGTACACCGCCAAGTGCAAAGACTTTGTTCAGCCTCCTCACATGCAGGGGACAGCACAGAGTTTATGGTCTGAAGGACACAGAGTGAAGCCGACGCGTGGAGTCAGGTCCAGGTCGTCCTCTGAAACTCCAGGTGGAGGCGTGAAGCGGAACTGCTGCAGGAGGGTGGTGAAGAAGAGGAAGAGCTCCATCCTGGCCAGACTCTCTCCCAGACAGACTCTCCGACCTGCAGGAGACGACAGGAAACTCCTCCGGTCATCAGCAGCACAGAGAGAGGACATGTAGGAAAAGCTTAACTCACCAACCTGCAGAAAAGGGCATGAAGGCGTCTCGCTTGACGAACTTTCCGTCTTTGTCCAGGAAGTGAGCCGGATGGAAGGAGTGAGGTTTCTCCCACTCGTTCTCGTCACACAGCACAGACGTCAGCAGAGGAAACACAGTCGTTCCCTGTGGAAAACAGACGGTTTGAGATTAAAGAGTAGTAGTTACTGTGTATCATCCTGTGTGTCAGGAGCTCTGCTCAGTCTGACCTTCTTGATGAAGTGGCCCTGGAAGGTGACGTCCTGACTGGTTCTGTGAGGCAGTGAAAAAGGGATGAGGTTGGCCACTCTCTGAGTCTCGTGGATGACGGCGTCGGTGAAGGGCAGGTTCTTCCTGTCTTCAACCTGCACCTGACGACTTCCTATCACGCTGCTGATCTCCTGCTGGACCTGGTCTGAGAGAGATAGATCTGTTTAGGATGTCTCTTGTGATGTGAACCTTTGCACATCTGCAGCTCCTTACCTTGGATGCTTGGATACTTTGCCATTAACAGAAGTCCCCATCTGATTGTAGTTGATGTTGTTTCAGTGCCGGCAACAAACAGATGAATAACTGTCATCAGAAGGTTTTCATTGTGGAAGTGACTGTTGGTGATCTCAGAGTTCTGCACATATGGAGAAAAACCAAGGAAATCTTTATGGTAGACCTTTATCTGACCTCAGTGATCAGGTTTTGCTGTTTATTACCCTCATGTACAAGACAGTTTAGCGGTAGCTTGACGTGTTTCGACGGTAGTGTCTTTTTCTATGTCTTGTATATAAGAACTTACATTTAATTATTAAAACAGACGCCTTTGGACAGTTTATCACTCTGTTTCTGATTGACTTGGTTGAAAAAAAATTAACCAATTGCAGGAAGTGTGTTGACCTCATTTAGGTGAAGTGTAGGTATGCCCACATGTTGACACTGTCAGCAAGAGACAGGAGACGACCAACGCTCAGCAGTGGTTCCAAAGGCAGTCTGTAAATCATGACGGATGTTTCCAAAACACAGTCTGGTTTGTTGTGTTGCTGTGTGTCTGGCCAACGGTGGCGCGCGCTCGTCTCTCTGATCAAACCGTTCAAGTTGCAACGTTTCAAGCTAAGAAGATTTACAGACATTTGATGCATCCATGACTCTAACTTGGAAACACAGCGAGGCGTGTTAGGATCAAGTGGAGCCATACTGTATTAATTGTGACAATTGCAATAAAAATTTACGGTCGCAACAACTTTGATGCATCATTTTCAGCCGTAATAAAATGTTATCAGGTGAGTTTTTTGTTTTAGTTTTTTGCATCAAACTGTGAACATGTTTATTTGCTGCAAGGTTTCCCCCAAAGACCAGTGGGACCTGTGCAGGCCTACACAAGGATTTAATGTCGACTTGTGAAATCAACGATCATTGCACTGTAGCGGTTATGATAAGCAGCTGATTACCAACCTCCAGATGTTGCTTCCTAACCAGGAAGGCGTCTATAAAACCTCTGCACATCTCTGGATTGAGGTTCTCTTTGAGGCGTCTGAGCAGCTCCAGGTTCATTTTCTTATTGGCATCGTACAGTTTGTAGAATTTCTCTCTGTTAGTGATCCATCTCCCCAGCCATGGGAACAAGTTGTACACCTGTCAAAGTATATGTATACATATCAGTATTTGAAATAATCTTAACACGTTAACAGGTAAATCCACTTTGATTTAGTCTTAAAGGGACAACGAGGAGTTTTGGAGAAGCGAAGTGTTTTCACGCTGCCTCCGCGCGCACCGTAGAATTCCTCCACCGGCGCAAGACGGACTCATGTTTTCATTCATCAAGGATTAAAGTTCAGACCATAACGCCGCCCGAATCGCCGTTATTCTCATTTGCGTCCGCGAAAGGTAAATCCAGTTTGATTAACAAAATAATGATAGAGACAAAACGATATATTGATCGAAAATGGAGCCATTAACAAGTGTGGGTAGCGTAGATTCATCCACAATAACGTGAGACTGTTTTATAACCGAATAGAAACTCCTCGTTGGCCCTTTAAGAGTAAATTTACATGTATTGAAAGTCTTGCCTGTATTGATGGAGTGCCCACTAGTTCAATAGTTCCAGTTGTCCGATCCACCAAGGATGTAAATTCAGGATCATCGTATTCAAACCTACTGCCATAGACCAGGGAGCAGATGATGTTAGAGATGGAGTAGTTGACTGGTTGTGTCGTATCGAAGGCTTCTCCTGCAGCCACCAAACAACAACAATCAAAACGATGTGTGATTCTTCTCAGACCTGTTGCTCATCATGCAGCCTGTTACGACACGTACCTTTGAAGTTCCTGAACACCTCAGTGAGGTAGTGAGTTTCCTCAGAGATTTTGTCCTCACAGGCCTTTTTACCCATCCCATAATCTTTCAGGTTGGTCAAAGCAAAGCGTCTCATTTCTCTCCATGAATCCCCGTTGGACCATATGACTCCTGAGATGAAGCATTTCAACACAATATGTGAGGGAAATTCTTCTCTATTGATGAAATGCACCTTTAACCACTCATAGAGAGATAGTGTGCACCCTCCACACCATCCCTAGAAACACAGCAGGAACAAAACAATGTCAGATATTTATAGAAACATGTTGTCCTCATTGTTTCCCTGAGATGTGACCCGACCTCTCTGTCCAAAACTACTGTCCCTGCCAAGAACATTCCTGTCTCTTGTACATTTCAGCGATCATTTAACATTTCGACCAGATGTTTTCCATCTGAAAGAGCTTCGTCAACAAACAGTGTAATCATGATTTCAAACGTTAAACACATACAGAGAGGACAGGCCTCGTTTCTTTTTGTGTATTATTATTTTATTTATTGCAGGAACCCCATTAGCTGATGTCATGGACATCCAGTCAGTCTTCCTGGGGTCCTTGAGTTACTGTAATTGTTACATAATGAAAAGACAAAGAATCCAAATAACAACAGGCATGATGTAACCCTGTTTAAAAATTATTATTTTAATTACCTTACTATATTAATTACCTTACTAATAAAATAAATAAGATTAAGATGAAAACGACGCATGATTAAATATCCTTGTTTTATTTTGAAGGGACTCATAGGGAGACCGGAAGTACTGATCGAGAAGAAGTGTGATCCTGGTCATTCTATTGGTTAAGGTGGGAGGGTCAGAGGTTAACCGGATGTGAATGAGTGCGACAGTGAAAAAAAGAGCGACGACGACGAAAAAGACACGATGGAGATGAGATGTTTGGCCGAGAGTGTAAAGTAGCAGTAAATAGGTGTGTAGTGTTCCGTCTAGACTGTCAGGAAGTGAGTGAGCTCAGGCTGGAGGGTCAGTGATGCAGCGAGGCGATCAGACTGTCTGCTCTGTGGACAGTCAGGACCCGGATATTGGATCAGAGTTCAGCTGGAGAAGTTTTTGACAAGACAGGGCTCAAAGTTTGTTTGTTTTTTCCTGCAACCAATCAACTAAGATGAACTGTTGTTTGAAAAGCCATATCCAATACTACCATTCAATTTTATTTTATTTAATGACATTTAGTCAAATATACTAGCTACTGAGCTAACTGACTGGAAAAACTGTGTTGTAAATTTTTATTGCAATGCATCGCAAGCAAAGCGAACTGACTGTTAGCCGAACGAGGAGCAGGAAATCAGACTTCTGACACCGGCTGACATTGCAGTTGCTGAGAAGGTTCGGGCTTCTGCCGAGGATGAACTGTTGTTAGCTTAGCCTAGCTACTCACTCGGACTGTGTGAATCGTCATCGGTAGCCGGACTAAACCAGCTCCACCGGCTGGGCTGCCGAGAGAGCGGGAGGCTGCATCGGCTGCTCACTGGTTGGTCCTCGGTCTACCGTCCTGCCGGACCTGGACCTGGACCTGGACCTGGACCTGGACCAACAGCTGTTCTTGGGATCGGAGGTAACACTTTTCCTTAACTTTTCCTGGATCATTGGAAATAGCCTAAACGTGGATTTCCTCGCACTCCAAGTCATCATATCAGGCCTGCAACGGGGTTATTGTTATTTAACCGGGTGTGTGTGTGTGTGTGTGTGTGTGTGTGTGTGTGTGTGTGTGTGTGTGCCCACTGAGTTGTGTTTGAGTAATTGAAAGTAACTGAGAGTAACTAAAACGGGTTGAATGTAATAATTTGAGTAACTTGAAGGTATTTTGCAACTTAAAGAGGTATTCCTAAAACTTTAAAGGTAGTTTATTGAAACTTAAAGGAGTATTCTATGTATTTTGGGAAACTTAAAGGAGTATTCTATATATTTTGGGAAACTTAAAGCGTTCTATTCAACTGAAAGGTTTGGTTAATTTAGTAACTGACAGTGAGTCAGATTATTTCACGGGTTTATTTGAAATCTATCTTCAGTAAAAGTGTATTGATGTTTGTTTGAATACCTTTGAAAATCAAAGTAAATCATTGATGTGTTTATTTTTCTAAAAAAGAGTCTTGTGCTATTTCTTTGCCAGAGTAAAAAGGGTTAATTTATATATAAAGTGAGTGTGCATTAAACCTGAAATCCAAATTACCTTCAAGACAAATTACTTATAAATCAGGGTTAAAATAAAACATATGAACCCAGAAGCCTGCCCTTAGTAATAGGTCTATTGAGGGGAGTGCTACACATATAACAACAGTAAAAACAATACTTATAAAGGATTAATTTGACCAATCCCAGTAAATATTTCTGTAGCTTTCTCTTAAAGGAACTCTGTCTTCATGTGAAAGTTGTGAATGTCTTCTGAAGCCGATTCCATACGTCCGTTCTCGTCTTACCGTGTCCTCGACTAACTTCTCGCATAATTAGCATCGGATCTCTGTCTCCAAACTCTTCGGCGTAGTTGACGAGCGCCTCCTTCACCGTCTTGTATCCGGCCAGGACCACCACCTTCTTAGGGCCCATGTGGACGGTGAACACGGATCCATATATCTTGGAAAACTAAGAACAGCAGCACATACTCTAAATATTACGTTCTTAGGTAAAACACACACAAACACTCATTAAAAGAACTGAGACGGGTCAGGGAGGCGAGACACTCAAACAGCTGATCATGTGATCATTTAAACAGAAGTCTGTTCGTGTTTCCACATTTACATAAACAGCTGCTTTTCCTATTTCCTTGTCGGACAGTTTAGACGGAGCCTGATTCAAATGCACACAAACACAATGGAAAATCCACATAGATGTGCACATGCATTAATATCCTGTAGAACTGCAGGAACCCCAACGTCCACCTCTAACACAGATATCAGCATTTTCAGAGTTTTCTCCACAGTTAACTGGGATTTATTCTGAGATTTGTCCTGAAAGGCAGCGTTAGTCAGAAGGAGGAAGTGAATACCTTCATAAAAGACTTGTAGGGTCTCTTCAGGTCCATCTGCAGCAGGTTCCCCAGCAGGGGAAGAGGTCTGGGACCTGGAGGTCCTCTCCTATCATCCTGGGATGTGGAGCTGAAGGTTGAAGCGAGGTAGACCAGCACCAGGATCAGTAGGGTCCCCAACAGGGAGACGGAGCTGGAGGACTGGAGAAGTGTCTCCAATATCTCCATGTTGTCTGAAGTCTTGGTGCTGTTAGTGTCCTGACAAACGGTTTCTGTTCTGAGCCTCTTTTTCTGTCGATGCAAACAGGAATGTTGTTTTTATTCCCGGAGAAGAGGCACAGCCCAAAGGGGAGGGGCTGACTGAGGAAAACTGACCCTATAAGCTTCAGTGAACTCCTGTTAAGAATGTAGGTCAATGTCCC
Source organism: Decapterus maruadsi (assembly GCA_030347415.2). Classification (NCBI taxonomy): domain Eukaryota; kingdom Metazoa; phylum Chordata; class Actinopteri; order Carangiformes; family Carangidae; genus Decapterus; species Decapterus maruadsi. The sequence continues at coordinate 25,779,837 of CM064891.1, forward strand.
CATCTAATCTGGGCCAGAATCATACATCGTGCTGTTCCTGTTCCCGTGCCAACTTCTTGCACAACACTTATACATTGGGTCTTTACAGAGTTTATGGTTCAGACTCCAGTGCCCTGCTGTGTGTGGTTGTGGTGCTCGTTGACAAGGGTTAAGCCCTGATTGTTGTGTCCAATGAGTCCTCTAAGTATTTGATTCCCAGAGGAGCTCATATCCTGAACATAGCACTGATATGAGTAAAGTCTGTGTGTGCTGCAGAAAGGAGGCTAAAGGTCCCTGAACCTGTTTGGGCCATTGTGCTGGAAATATGAGACACTGCAATAATAGGAGCTTGTTTTATACCCTTAGCTGTCCTAACCTCGCCTCATGAGGGAGACAGTGTCAAGAAGCTGCAGATGAAAACTCATGTGGCATATTGTTGTCTTGAAGAAGTGACCACAGACGCACCTTTTCTTGCATTCAAAAAAGTACTTATTAGAAGAAAGAACAATGTCAGAAAAATATAGAATCCTGGAGAATCTCTAGTACGATGAGGTTTCTCTCCTTCAGCTCAAAGTACTGTCCTTATATATGTTTTCTAAACCCCATAATCCAAGCTTCTCCAAACAGAAGAATGGACCTAACCTAGATGATCATAAACACAAGACAAGATTTAACCTGTCAAATTTACCCTCTGGCATTTAACCTCTTGACCCGCCAGTTAACCCTAAGGCTAACGTAAACATAGGTGGATCAAAGACAACATGGGTTCAAAGAAAACAAAGACAAAAACTAAGGTTTCACAGAGTAGAGAATAATATACTTCACTAATAATGGCCCATTTCTGCCTTAACCTGCAGTTTAATGAATCTATGTAGGTAGTTGATGGAGCACTCCTACATTTTCAATGATTGCCTGGCCTTTCAGTGAGACAGTGAGGTGTTAATGGAGATTAGACCGTGACAGCGAACATGCCCAGGTACAGGTCACAGGTCACAACTCTGTTCCTCAGCAGGAAGTACCAGGAGAGGAAATAACCTTTCAGAAACTTCTCCATCGAAGAAACCACATTTTTTAGCTGAAGGTCCCGGAGGAAAACACAATGTCTGATGATAAGGTTTGTCAGGAAGTGTGATAAGATCAGTTATCGTGGTGCAGCTTCCACTAGTGGAGCACATCATGCTGTCTTAGGCTAATAGTTTGACTTCATACCACCTCCTCCTGAGAACAACAACAAGGGCTGGATGTGCTTTTATTTGTAAAGCTGCAGCAGGCTGCCAGACTGAGGGAGTCATCATAGCCTTCCTGTTGTCCTGGGACGTGAACCAACAACGCAGCCTCCGGCCCAGCAGAGACTGAACTGGCCTCTCATTTTAATAACTCTACTGTGTGTCAGTTAAACTCATCCAAATACAATCTACAACACACTGCACAAGGGACAATATGTAGAAAAATACCGTTTATTATATAAAGACAAGACAGATTCATAATTACACAGGTTGTCTGTACAGTGAATGAGGGGTTTGATCACTTCAGGTTGGCATTTTTATTTGCATCTCTGCTGGGTTTTCAAATTGTGACCCTCAGTGTACAGTTATGGGGTAGGGTTACTTCTGGCTCAGTAGAACGAAAGGGTTCAGGTGTCCCAGGATTTATTTACATGGTACAATTGGAGCATGAGATCAAGAGCAGGTACATCATTATGTATCATCACTACACTCTGGAATATAAATCCAGCTGCTGCTCACACACAAGGCACAGCACAGAGTTTATGGTTGGAAGGGTTGAGGGTGAGGCCAACGCGCGGAGTCAGATCCAGGTCGTCCTCTGAAACTCCAGGTGGAGGAGTGAAGCGGAACCGCTGCAGGAGGGTGGTGAAGAAGATGAAGAGCTCCATCCTGGCCAGACTCTCTCCCAGACAGACTCTCCGACCTGCAGGAGAGGCAGGGAAGGAAAACGTTTACGCATCATCTGTGACTAAGTGGAGGACAGCGAGAAGACGTTCAGGTAGTTGAGCTCACAAACCTGCAGAAAAAGGCATGAAGGCGTCTCTCTTCATGAACTTTCCATCTTTGTCCAGGAAGTGAGCCGGATGGAAGGAACGAGGTCTCTCCCACTCGTTCTCATCGTACAGGACCGACGTCAGCAGAGGATACACTGTGGTTCCCTGTGGACAACACTCAATGTCACTGAGTTTTCTTTATTCTAAGAAGCAGCTTCATTTTCCCACATGCTAGGAGCCCAGAAATTAACTTGTTCATTTTATATTTGGGACCAAATTTACGTGATTGGACGAACCCTGGACTAAGAGTCTGTGAGTTTTCTCACAGATTTCTGGGTTTGAGGCTCTGAAGCTCTGACAAAGAAGAAAAGTTTCTGGGAAACGAGAACCGATGTTTATGAACTATAGATCATGTCTGTGTTCAGTCGGACCTTCTTGATGAAGTGGCCCTGGAAGGTGACGTCCTGACTGGTTCTGTGAGGCAGCGCCATGGGGACGATGTTGGCCAGTCTCTGAGTCTCGTGGATGACGGCGTCGGTGAAGGGCAGGTTCTTCCTGTCTTCAACCTGAACCTGACGACTTCCTATCACGCTGCTGATCTCCTGCTGGACCTGGTCTGAGAGAGGAACCGTGCTTTGATGAAGATAGTTTGCGTGTTGATGAAACAGGCTTTGCTGCTTGCATTGGACTGGTCGTTGCTGTATGAAAACTTCCCGTCTCTGTTTCCTTACCTTGTATTTTGGGGTACTTGGCCATCAGCAGAAGTCCCCACCTCAGCGTTGTTGCTGTTGTGTCGGTGCCGGCGGCAAAGAGATTCAGGACTGTGGCCATTAGGTTTTCATTTTTAAAGTGACTGTTGGTAGTTCCAGATTCCTGCAGGTACAGGTAAGTCAGAGCAGTTAGTGACACACACTTCCAAACCTTTTAATGAGTTGAACCACTAAGAGTTACAATTCTCTTCTTTTTGAGCCGACTTCAGCCTACTGTCATGCCCATGTGATCACAGTGTAAGGTGAACTCATGACTGCATTGAACTTGGCCCAGAGGTCAAATATAACATTAACTATGCTGGTCAACTCTTCAACCACAACACCTGTAAATGTAGAAGGCCCTTTGAACGCTCCTTAATGATGGAAACACACGCTTCAATAGGCTTAAAGGAAAAGTAAAGACAGAAAACATAGATTTCACCTGATACAGATTGATACAAAGGAATGCAGAACATCTGTAAATGTCCTTGTGGAATAAAGTGCTTTACAAACTTCATAATGCATTTGTAAAAAAAGGAAGAAAAAAAGAAGAATCATTTCCTCAGTCTTCGAGCCAAAACAGCAAATTTGACAAACCTCCAGATTTTGTTTGCGGACCAGAAAGGCATCAACGAAGCCTCTGCACATCTGTGGGTTGAGGGTTTCTTTCAGACGCCTGAACAGCTCCACGTTCTGTTTCCTATTGGCATTGATCATTTTGCCAATTTGCTTCCTGTTCGTGATCCATCTCCCGATCCACGGGAACAGGTTGTACACCTGTACGGACGGGGATCCTGCCAGCTGGATGTTAGTATTTGTCCGATCCACCAGAGACGTGAACTCTGAGTCGTCGTATTCAAACCTGCTGCCGTAGACGATGGAGCAGATGATGTTGGAGACGGCGTAGTTCATGGGTTGGGTCGTATCGAAGGCCTCTCCTGTCAGAAGGCAAACAGAGAAGAATCTAACTTCAGGACTTCTGTTGTGAGTGACATCATTGTTCGTACTGCAGGTGCTTAAATTACAGAAAATTTACCTTTTGATTTCTTGAAGACTTCGACCAGGTAGTCACACTCCTCCACAATCTTGTCCTCGCAGGCCTTCTTCCCCATCCCAAAGTCTCGGAGGTTGGTCAAAGCAAAGCGCCTCATTTCTTTCCAGCAGTCACCGTTGGACCATAAAACTCCTGGTGAAGCATTAGTGAGCAGAGGGTGAACACGGAGCAGGGAAAGGAAAGGCTTATGATTTAAGCTGTTTCTTTTCTTTACCATGTTGCCCTTCGTTTATCTCATGAACAATTCGCAGCGGATCTCTTTCTCCAAACTCTTCAGCGTGGTTGACGAGCGCCTCCTTCACCGTCTTGTATCCCGCCAGGACCACCACCTTCTTAGGGCCCATGTAGATGGTGAACACGGATCCATATTTCTTGGAAAACTAAGCATAGGAAAGAAACTTTATGAAGACACACTCTGTGATGGCATAAAGAAAACAACAGCAGAGAGCCACCAGCTCCTCCTCCTGCTCCTCACCTCCAGCAGGGTGTTGTAGGGTCTCTTCAGGTCCAGCTGCAGCAGGTTCCCCAGCAGGGGAAGCGGTCTCGGCCCCGGAGGATCCTTCCCTTTCTCCTGGGAACTGAAGATGAAGGTGGAAAGCAGGTAGACGAGCAGCAGGACCACCAGAGCCCCCAGCAGGGAGACTGAACTGGATGACTGAAGGAAAACATCTAATATCCCCATGGCTTCAGTAGCAAGGTGTCCTTCCCGGCTGCTTCTCTGGTCTGCTCCCGTCTGGGTCTGAGCGGGAGGACGGCAGGCTTTTGTAGAGGATCAGCCCGGCCTACAGGTCACACCCCAGTGTGGGAAAGTTCACTCTCTAAAGTCAGTAAATGTTGATTGTTATAAGCTCAAGGTCTTTTATCTGGTGATAGGTCTGTGATCGGAAAGAGAGAGAGTGACTCAGTCTGTGCAGAGGTTGCAGCAGGAGGCGGAGCCACGCTTCACCTAAACAGGTTAATTATTGTTTGTCTCAAAGGGCTTTACACAGCGTCATGGCAACATCCTCTGCCCTGAGACCCTCATCCTCTGAGGAGAAACTCATAGAAAACCTCTGCAGCAGATGTTTGTTCCTTGTTCCTCTTGTGAAACCATGAATAAACACCACCAAGCCTAAATAAAGAAGAAAGGAAGGGCCCTTTCCTTATCCTTATTTATCACTGGGACATTGGGACGTCAAACACCTAAGAGTGAAGAAGATGCTTTTAGTGCAACAACAACACGGCACCTTCACCGTCCAGGCAAGAAACTACAGTCAGTTACAACTTAGTGTTCACAAAGGTCAGCCCTCTGAAGAAGGACAACGCTTCAGTGGTCCTGAATTACTCTGTATTTATTTGTGACGTATTGTTTTTAGGTTGTTGTTTTGTGTTGTGTTGTTGAACTGCTTCATCTTGCTTGGTACTGTATATCCGTGCAGCTGGTTTCATGTCAGGTGTTCAACACTGATGTAAAGTTAAGTTCCAGCTCTGTGGTGGTTTGGTTTACAGACGGCAGAGCAGCATGGACTTCAGTGTAGGACTGAGATGGGGGAGTTTTTGTGTGCAACCTGTGTTTGTCGCCTCCTCAGGTGTAAAAAGTGCATACATAATGAATAGATGACTGGAAAACAATCCATTATATAGTTTACATTGAAAACTACTCTTGCTCTTGTGTAGAAGTTTTAATCTTCTACTAAATCTGGGCTTAGTGAGGCCATTGAATCTAAACCTGTTTTAAAGTCAACTTTACCTCCATGTGCAGGACTGAGGAGGATTACAGCTGATCTTTAGCCGCCGTCAGCATCCTGCTGCTGTCAATACAACACCTGACGTAGGTTAAAACACACCTCCCAGCTGTCCCTTCACCCACTTCTAATAAACACTGATGAATGATAAACCTGACTGAATGAATGGTACAGTAGAGTCACCTTGTGTAACTCCACCTACACTCAGTAAACACAGGTCACTCTATTGAGGACAAAGATCGCTTTAGATGAGACGGTTGTTTAACTTTGTCCTCCGTCACCTTTCATCCAGCAGAGACGGAGCCAAAATCACAACACATCACTTCTTTTCCCTCGTCATTTAATCGCCCTGAGTCCTGCACCAACACATGGTATAAACCTTCTACCAATAAAAAACATCAAATATGGAACCAAACACTAGTGCATAATAGACATACCACGTTACATGATAGGAACAAAACACTTGGTGTGAACCTAACAAAAGAAAAAACTAGATAAATATAATAAATACAATAAATACTTTGATTAAAAAATATTTAACTTTAAACAACAACATTAGCAGCTTTCAACAGAAAGCCTTTAATAAGGAACCAACACCAGGACCTCAGTTACACAGTAAGTTGATAACAAAGGTCAGGTTTAGATTAACCTGACGTGAAGACAGAGCCGTCTCGTCTCCCTGAGGTCAAACCAGGCTGAGTGGTGATAATGAGGTGTTCACATGGATTAAACTGTCACTGACATTAAACACAACAACAGAACAAGAACTGTGTGATTGAAAAGGTTCAGACGTGGAAGATTAAACCACAGGTCACTCATGGGTAAAATGAAAATATACAGACATGAACACAGGTCATTGAACGCCTCACAGTGTTCTGCTGCAGCACACTTTGAGTTCTGGATGAAATTTGAGCTTCACTGGTTTTATTACAACACCCAATATGAATTCATACATCACTCATACGTTCTAATTAGTTGATGATCCGTCAGGAAGGTTCATGTTCATGTGTTACTGGTTGTGAACTATTAGTGTCTCTGTCGCCCTCAAGTGGATAAAACTCATACTGTCATTGGACACATGAGGCCTTGACTCCAGGTTCCAGGGTTTAGATGCACGATGCACGGAGGAAGTTTCTTGACCGAATGTGTTTTTCCTGAATCGTACTCCTCAGTCACCACAGCTTTTAGACAGAGTCTTGTAGTGGTGGAGGTTGACCATGAAGGATTTATAAATAAGTACAGAGTCGGTGTGTTTTACAGTGTTTCCCCGGTTCATTCACTCATATTTATTCAGGATGTGACAGTGATGGTACTTCTAAGGCTTGTTTATTTGTCGCCTGTTTCAATGGGTCATGTTCTGGGCTGTGGAGACGAGCAGCAGCAACTTTCAGACGTTTTCATGAGCATTCATTAGTTCATTCATTAGCCACGCCACGTGTCACATGTCTGATGCTGATGGACCCATGTCATCACTTCCCCCCTCACTTCTCAAGAAACAACTTGAGACGCCACAAAGGGTGAAAATGAGGAAGTGACACATGGATTGATAAAAAGCCAGAGAGGAGGAGGACGGTTCTGTCTCTGCAGAGGCTGCGACGCTCACAGCTGAGTGGACGATGGATGAACTCAGGTGGATCAAAGTGTCTTTGTGTCTGGTTGTGGTTCTTCAGTCCACAGGTAAGAACACACAAGCTGTAGTTTACTACTGTTGTGTTACTCTACTGTTACTGTACTACTATGTGTATATTGTCCTATTTATGTATTTATTGTACTTTTGTGCTTTTATCTGATCTCAATTTTGCACTGTTGTGTGTCTGGTTGTGTATGTGATTGTGGTGCGGTGTTCAGCTGTAGGAACAGAATGACCCTATAGGATGAATAAAAACCACTCGTTTACATTGAGGCCAACTGATATTCAGCAACTTAAGGAGAGAGAGGGAGAGAAAAGAGGAAGTGATAGACGACAAACAGGAAGAGTTAGACTCTGACTGAGAGGAGAAACTCAGACACGATGACTGAACTCGGGGTGATTAAAACCTGTTTTTCTCTGATCCTGGGGCTTCAGATCACAGGTGAGACAACATGACATCACTACATGACATCACTAATTAACTGCTGATACTTCATTACAGAGATTTAGTTTGAGTCTGATCGACTAACAGTACAAGTAGTTGTGAAGGAGCTGCTGTGCTGTTTGTCACATTTATATTTCAGTTTATTTTTCTCTCGTCTTCTTCACAGCAGTGACCGGACAAACTTCCTCTTTCTCCCCCATCGCTGTCAGAGCTGGAGATGAGGTCACTTTGTCCTGTGCAGAGGTGATAGAAGGTCAACATGAGTGTGACAGGACTAACTGGCTCTTACATGGTTCAAGAGACACATGGCTGGTCAAACGCGGGAAGATTGATAAAGAAGACAACCCTAGATCAGACAGACTGAGAGTCACAAAGGACTGTTCTCTGGTTCTACAGAAGGTCTCAGATGGAGACGTTGGTGTCTTTGAGTGTCAACAGATCTATCAAGGAAAAATCTTTCACTACACTCGGGTTTATCTGTCTGTCGTCAGCAGTGAGTATTTACACTGAATCATCTCCTTTATTCTGATTATTACAGTGATGAAGCTCATTTCTCTCTCATCGTCTCCGTCTTCACAGTGACTGAACATGATGATGGTGATGAGGTGACGTTGACCTGCTCGGTATCAGCTCTCAGAGACATTACACACACAGTGCAGTGGCTGCATGAGGGCAGAGACGTGGGAGGAAACACAAACATGAAGTCAGCTACTGTCACGTTTCCTTCCTCTGATCTCAGCAAGAAAAAGTCGTATCAGTGTCAGGTCAATGATAGTAAAGGTCAGCAGTTCACCTTCCCTGCTCCGACCTCAGGTGAAGAACCAGGTGAGAACATGATGAGCTCCTACACACGATGGTTCATGAGGCTTTTCCTCACTGCAAATACTTGTTTGTTGTTTGTCTAGATGTTGACACAACAACAACAACAACAAATGGGGGTAAACCTGGGACGGAGCCAACATCTCCACCTGACAGCAACACCTCACCCCAGACCTCAGGTGAGAAACCAGAGTTACTGACAACACTCTTCATGACTTTGAAGGTCGTCTTCACCTGTTGGTTCCTACAGATGGTGAATGACATCATTTCTTAGTTTCTTTGTTGTTGGAGATACTGTATATAGTTTATTGATCCCCTGGGGCTGTCACATCACATAGTGAAGTTGACACTAATTAAAGAGGAACTATAAGTCCGGTTGCTCTCTGCTGTCTGGCTAACCCTCCTCCTGGCCATGTGCATGTGTTTACCACGAAGCCGGCGACAAAACAATCAACAGAGTGGTGGATCATGTTGTTTAGCAGTACGTGTTACGACGTGTATATTTATGTAGTTAAATGTGTTGCGGAGCCAGAAAACATCCATTCTATCCTCTTTTATTCTTTGAATGATTTACCTCATCTTCCATGTCACGTGACTTCCTGTCCTCGTTCCCGAGTCAATACACATTTAAAAAGTGAAGTTGCTGTTCTTGTTGTCTTTGGTTGAATTTGCTGATGTTTTTCACTGTTAAAAACCTCAAAAAGTGTTTGATTTTTTCTGCTGAAATGTCTCAGTGTGTTTTTTCTCCTGGCGTTTGCAGCTTTGCTGAGGCTCATCATCGTCTCTGTGGGTCTGATGGCGCTCATCATCACCGTGGTGACGGTCAACGTGTGGACGAGAACTAAAGGTGAAAAGCTCCACAGGTCAAAGGTCAAACAACAAACTGTTTGGATTCACAATGTGGAAAATAAACTTGACTCTCGTTTGGTTTCAGGAAACAAGAAACAGACGAACCACAACGTGAGTTCAACAACTGTCACGTCTCAGCTGATCAGTACAACACAACTACATAACATTAACACAACTACACAACATTAACACAACTACACAACAGTAACACAACTAACAGCCAGGTCAGACTACCACAGACATTCACCTGCTCCTTTTCTTCCCACAGGTGAACAGTGATGAAGATGAAGACGACGGTGCAGTGAACTATGAAAACGTGAACCAGAGCAGCTGAAGCCTTCAGTACGGTGGCCCAGAGGGACACACTGCTCACTGGCTGTGGAAGCTGGCTTGTGTTGCTTTGTGTTGCATTGTGTGTCTGTGTGTTTACAGCTCATGTGTCATTTAAACAAAGAAACAAGATTTTCTTTTTTCTACATGTTTATGTTTTAATGGATGAAAGTTTGTGAAAAAAGTGTCAAATAAAGTGTTTTTATGTCAATGTTTTACATGTTTGCCTCATCTTTGTTATTTATCATTAGATGAGATGCTGATTCATTCTGCTGGTGGAAATTTAGCAACTTAAAGAGAGAGAAAAGAGGAAGTGATGAACAACAAACAGGAAGAGACAACAGCCTCACTCAGACAGTGATGAAGATGAAGACGACGGTGCAGTGAACTATGAAAACGTGAACCAGAGCAGCTGAAGCCTTCAGTACGGTGGCCCAGAGGGACACACTGCTCACTGGCTGTGGAAGCTGGCTTGTGTTAACAGCTCATGTGTCGTCAGTGTGATGAAGTTGGTGTCTGAGGTTTTGGTGTTTTGATCTCTCAAGGCCACCGTAGTTTAAACAAAAAAAACAAGATCATTTAACAGGAAGCTGAGAGTTTGTCATTTTTTACCCTATTTTTGAACCATTCTAAATGTTTATTCCTTTCTATCACTTTTTTCAAAACTATTTTCTTTTCCACATGATGTTTGGCCTAAATTCGTTGTTTCTATAAGTTTATGTTTTGATGGATGAAAGAAGTTTTATTTCTCTTCCTCATCTTGGGCCTGACTCCTCCATTTGGTGCACAGTCTTTTTTGTCTTGTTTCCTGCTGTAAACAAACTTTCTCTTCCATATGAGGCTCATTTCTTCCCCAAGCTTGTGTAAAATGCATAAATGGTAATCTACACATTTTTTATTGCATTTACAGCTAATTTTCCGATAATTAGAGTAACTGTCTTGATGTAAATGAACACTCTTTGGCACATTGTGCTAAGGCGTACAGGTCTCCTATAGGACATGGCTCCATCCTGTGAGGGACAGGAGTCTCCTATAGGACATGGCTCCATCCTGTGAGGGGCAGGAGTCTCCTATAGGACATGGCTCCATCCTGTGAGGGGCAGGAGTCTCCTATAGGACATGGCTCCATCCTGTGAGGGGCAGGAGTCTCCTATAGGACATGGCTCCATCCTGTGAGGGACAGGAGTCTCCTGTAGGACATGGCTCCATCCTGTGAGGGGCAGGAGTCTCCTACAGGACATGGCTCCATCCTGTGAGGGACAGGAGTCTCCTACAGGACATGGGTCCATCCTGTGAGGGGCAGGAGTCTCCTATAGGACATGGCTCCATCCTGTGAGGGGCAGGAGTCTCCTATAGGACATGGCTCCATCCTGTGAGGGACAGGAGTCTCCTATAGGACATGGCTCCATCCTGTGAGGGGCAGGAGTCTCCTATAGGACATGGCTCCATCCTGTGAGGGGCAGGAGTCTCCTATAGGACATGGCTCCATCCTGTGAGGGGCAGGAGTCTCCTATAGGACATGGCTCCATCCTGTGAGGGACAGGAGTCTCCTATAGGACATGGCTCCATCCTGTGAGGGGCAGGAGTCTCCTATAGGACATGGCTCCATCCTGTGAGGGGCAGGAGTCTCCTACAGGACATGGCTCCATCCTGTGAGGGACAGGAGTCTCCTACAGGACATGGGTCCATCCTGTGAGGGGCAGGAGTCTCCTATAGGACATGGCTCCATCCTGTGAGGGGCAGGAGTCTCCTAGAGGACATGGCTCCATCCTGTGAGGGGCAGGAGTCTCCTATAGGACATGGCTCCATCCTGTGAGGGACAGGAGTCTCCTATAGGACATGGCTCCATCCTGTGAGGGGCAGGAGTCTCCTATAGGACAATGCTCCATCCTGTGAGGGGCAGGAGTCTCCTACAGGACATGGCTCCATCCTGTGAGGGGCAGGAGTCTCCTATAGGACATGGCTCCATCCTGTGAGGGGCAGGAGTCTCCTACGGGACATGGCTCCATCCTGTGAGGGGCAGGAGTCTCCTATAGGACATGGCTCCATCCTGTGAGGGGGGCAGGAGTCTCCTTTAGGACATGGCTCCATCCTGTGAGGGGCAGGAGTCTCCTACGGGACATGGCTCCATCCTGTGAGGGGCAGGAGTCTCCTATAGGACATGGCTCCATCCTGTGAGGGACAGGAGTCTCCTATAGGACATGGCTCTATCCTGTGAGGGACAGGAGTCTCCTATAGGACATGGCTCCATCCTGTGAGGGGCAGGAGTCTCCTACAGGACATGGCTCCATCCTGTGAGGGGCAGGAGTCTCCTATAGGACATGGCTCCATCCTGTGAGGGGCAGGAGTCTCCTACGGGACATGGCTCCATCCTGTGAGGGGCAGGAGTCTCCTATAGGACATGGCTCCATCCTGTGAGGGGCAGGAGTCTCCTATAGGACATGGCTCCATCCTGTGAGGGGCAGGAGTCTCCTATAGGACATGGCTCCATCCTGTGAGGGGCAGGAGTCTCCTATAGGACATGGCTCCATCCTGTGAGGGACAGGAGTCTCCTATAGGACATGGCTCTATCCTGTGAGGGACAGGAGTCTCCTATAGGACATGGCTCCATCCTGTGAGGGACAGGAGTCTCCTACAGGACATGGCTCCATCCTGTGAGGGGCAGGAGTCTCCTGTAGGACATGGCTCTATCCTGTGAGGGGCAGGAGTCTCCTAGAGGACATGGCTCCATCCTGTGAGGGACAGGAGTCTCCTATAGGACATGGGTGCTTTATTTTATCCACATCTTGTTTTTACCACGGTCCTTCCTTTTAGTCCTGAGCACTGTCATCACTTAATATAATATAATAATCCTGTGCTGTTTGTCAGTGTTTTGTGTAAACTGCAAACTAAATTCACCTAAAGGTTAAATAAAGTTGCCTTAAAACCAAATTTTCTTCTCCTGATGTTTCATTTTCATCAGCAGCTCGTGTGATTCTCCCCCACGTTGAACCATGATTTCTTGACCTGCTTCTGCTGCACATTCACAAGCCTCTCCTTCACCTTCATCCCTAGCTTATCTCCCAACACCACACCACAGGATCTGACCTCTGACCGCCTGCTGTGGTCGCTGGAGGATCATTGATCCACTTCTGCACCATGACAAAAAAATGGCCCAAATGTAAAAGTAAAAAATAGCCTGAATTAGAAAATTTGAGGAAGTAAAAAGCTGCAATAGAGATGAGACGTTGACTCACTCTGCCAACGGATATTCAGCAACTTAGAGAGAGAGAGGGAGGGAGAGAGAGAGAGAAAAGAGGAAGTGATAGACGACAAACAGGAAGAGTTAACGAAGCCTCACTCTGACTCTGTGATTAGAAACTCAGGCACGATGACTGAACTCGGGGTGATTAAAAGCTGTTTTTCTCTGATCCTGGGGCTTCAGATCACAGGTAAGACAACATGACATCACTAATTAACTGCTGATACTTCATTACAGAGATTTACTGTAGTTTGAGTCTGATCGACTAACAAGTAGTTGTGAAGGAGCTGCTGTGCTGTTTGTCACATTTTCAGTCAATGGTTTATTTTTCTCTCGTCTTCTTCACAGCAGTGACTGGACAAACATCCTCCTCCTTCTCCAACATCGCTGTCAGAGCTGGAGATGACGTCACTTTGTCCTGTGAAAACCTGATAGATGGTCTACATGAGTGTGACAGGACTGACTGGTTCTTACGTGGTTCAAGAAGCTCAAAGCTGGTTATACGTGGACAGATTGTTGTAGAAGACAACCCTAGATCAGACAGACTGAGTCTCACAGAGAACTGTTCTCTGGTTCTAAAGAAGGTTTCAGATGGAGACGTTGGTCTTTTTGAGTGTCAACAGATCAGATCAGGACGACGTTCTCACTCCACTCTGATTGGTCTGTCTGTCGTTAGCAGTGAGTATTTACACTGAAGCATCTCATTCATTCTGATTATTACAGTGATGAAGCTCATTTCTCTCTCGTTGTCTCCGTCTTCACAGTGACTGAACATGATGATGGTGATGAGGTGACGTTGACCTGCTCGGTATCAGCTCATAGATTCATCACTAACACAGTGCAGTGGCTGCATGAGGGCAGAGATGTGGGAAGAAACACAAACATGGAGTCAGCCACTGTCACGTTTCCTTCCTCTGATCTCAGTGAGACAAAGAAGTCGTATCAGTGTCAGGTCACTGATGATAGAGGTCATGTGTTCACCTTCCCTGCTCCGACCTCAGGTGAAGAACCAGGTGAGAACATGATGAGCTCCTGCACACGATGGTTCATCAGTTGTTTCCTCACAAAATAAGAGTGGGTTCTTCAAAATAAAAGTACAAAAAACGTAAAGTGGCATAACTGCATAGATTATCATAGACAAGATTAACTGCCATTTACAGTCACATCACATAGTGAAGTTGACACTAATTAAAGAGGAACTATAAGTCCGGTTGCTCTCTGCTGTCTGGCTAACCCTCCTCCTGGCCATGTGCATGTGTTTACCACGAAGCCGGCGACAAAACAATCAACAGAGTGGTGGATAATGTTGTTTAGCAGTACGTGTTACGACATGTATATTTATGTAGTTAAATGTGTCGCGGAGCCAGAAAACATCCATTCTATCCTCTTTTATTTTTTGAATGATTTACCTCATCTTCCATGTCACGTGACTTCCTGTCCTCGTTCCCGAGTCAATACACAGTTAAAAAGTGAAGTTGCTGTTCTTGTTGCCTTTGGTTGAATTTGCTGATGTTTTTCACTGTTAAAGGGATAGTTCACCCAAAATTCAAATTTCACTCATTATCTACTCACCCTCATGTGGACTAAGAGCTGTGAGAATTTTCAGAGTCCTCCGTTCCTTCTCTGAGTTACGGGGGGGTCCACGCAGCAGGATTTGTCCATATAATGGTTGTCAATGGACACCAGGATTCTTTGTCCAAAAAGACACACCAAAAAACATCCAAATACCTCCATACTGCTCGTCTGTAATGTCCCTCTTGTATTGAAGCCCTGACATGAGAAATTGTTCCGAAAAAATGTAATTAAGTCTATATTTTAAGCTTGTTTGTAGCGGAAGCTCCCAGTGTCTTGGTTCACTGCTCTTCCTGTGCAATTCTCACGTGATTTGTACTGACCAGCGGAACAATTTCTCATGTCGAGGCTTCAATACAAGAGGGACATTACAGACGAGCAGTATGGAGGTATTTGGATGTTTTTTGGCGTGTCTTTTTGGACATGGAAACCTGGTGTCCATTGACAACCATTATATGGACAAATCCTGCTGCGTGGACCCCCCCGTAACTCAGAGAAGGAACAGAGGACTCTGAAAATTCTCACAGCTCTTAGTCGACATGAGGGTGAGTAGATAATGAGTGAAATTTGAATTTTGGGTGAACTATCACTTTAAAAACCTCAAAAAGTGTTTTATTTTTTCAGTTTTTGTTGGAAGATTTGAATCAGAAGAGAATCTGCTGAAATGTCTCAGTGTGTTTTTTCTCCTGTCGTTTGCAGCTTTGCTGAGGCTCATCATCGTCTCTGTGGGTCTGATGGCGCTCATCATCACCGTGGTGACGGTCAACGTGTGGACGAGAACTAAAGGTGAAAAGCTCCACAGGTCAAAGGTCAAACAACAAACTGTTTGGATTCACAATGTGGAAAATAAACTTGACTCTCGTTTGGTTTCAGGAAACAAGAAACAGACGAACGACAACGTGAGTTCAACAACTGTCACGTCTCAGCTGATCAGTACAACACAACTACACAACATTAACACAACTACACAACACAACACAACCAGTCAACAGTAACACAACTACACAGCCAGGTCAGACTACCACAGACATTCACCTGCTCCTTTTCTTCCCACAGGTGAACAGTGATGAAGATGAAGACGACGGTGCAGTGAACTATGAAAACGTGAACCAGAGCAGCTGAAGCCTTCAGTACGGTGGCCCAGAGGGACACACTGCTCACTGGCTGTGGAAGCTGGGTTGTGTTGCTTTGTGTTGCATTGTGTGTCTGTGTGTTTACAGCTCATGTGTCATTTAAACAAAGAAACAAGATTTTCTTTTTTCTACATGTTTATGTTTTAATGGATGAAAGTTTGTGAAAAAAGTGTCAAATAAAGTGTTTTATGTCAATGTTTTACATGTTTGCCTCATCTTTGTTATTCATCATTAGATGAGATGCTGATTCATTCTGCTGGTGGAAATTTAGCAACTTAAAGAGAGAGAAAAGAGGAAGTGATGAACAACAAACAGGAAGAGACAACAGCCTCACTCAGACACAATGAGTGAACACAGGTGATTAAAAGCTGGGGCTAATAATCACTCATTACAAATATTAGTAATGTTTCACATGCAGACAAAAGGTTTAGAGGCGACGACGCTCTCGACCTTCTACTGGTGGTAAATAGGACAAAAAGGGGGGGTTTGTTGTTGTTGTTGTCCTCGTCGTTGTCGTGCTCTGAGGTGAGTGAACTGGCATCAAACTAAAGAAGCTCCTCCTGGTTAAAGGTAGGGTCTGGAGTTTTGTGCCTAAAAATCAACATTAGACTTTTACAAATGAAATCCGTCTGAATCATCACCTATGGGCTTCTAGTCCTGTGTGGTGGGGGCTCTGTCTGCAGCCCCTCCTCCCCCTGCCTGTATTTTGGTTTTTTGCTTTGTTTTGTTCATGTTTTGCTGTGCACGTGGACGTTTCTAGGTGGAGCTAGAGAGTCGCCAATGAGCAGAGACACCTATGGTGAGAGAGTCTGTGTTATCGCTCCAGCCAATGACGGAGCTCAGGTGAAGCTACCTGCAGCAGGAGGCTCAGGCCTGTTAGCTGTGCTAGCTGTCTGATGCTACAGGTGAAGCTACCTGCAGCAGGAGGCTCAGGCCTGTTAGCTGTGCTAGCTGTCTGATGCTACAGGTGAAGCTACCTGCAGCAGGAGGCTCAGGCCTGTTAGCTGTGCTAGCTGTCTGATGCTACAGGTGAAGCTACCTGCAGCAGGAGGCTCAGGCCTGTTAGCTGTGCTAGCTGTCTGATGCTACAGGTGAAGCTACCTGCAGCAGGAGGCTCAGGCCTGTTAGCTGTGCTAGCTGTCTGATGCTACTGGGTTCCAGGGTGCCATTCCGAAGGGCCGCCACTCTGAACGTTTACTTTAATTTGTCGGAATGCCGACCCCTAATTATTTATGGGAAAAGGGTGCCATTCCGAACCTGAAAAAAAGTGGAGACTAGCAAATGCGTTGGTAGCATAGAGGTTAGGGCATCCGTTTTTGATGCGGTGGATCAGGGTTCGATTCCCGGGGGAGACACATATTAACAGTGGTTTTATTGGCCTCTACCTAATCTTTTTACTAAACTTAACCAACTCCTTTCTACATTGCCTAAACCTAACCAAAGCACAGAGCAAGGACATTTATTTTCAGCAGGAGCGCCGCGGCTGCATCAGACTCGCACCTGGGTGAAACTTTGGAAGCGGAGGGGGAGGGGGAGGGGGACGCTGTCCCCGCGGCGCGTCGTGTCAAGCCGGGCAGGAAGTCAAACCACGAGAGAATCCGGTCAATTTTCAAAATAAAACACATTCGGAACGGCGGCCCCTCTGGAAGTTCGTAATGACGGACCTTTGGGAATTTTCGGACTGGCGGACCGTCGGAATGGCGGTCCTTCGGAATGGCGGTCGCCCCCCGTCCCACTGAGTCCCTATCTCTCTCAGCAGCAGCATCAGGACAACAAAGAACAATAAATACAGTCTGAGTGAAGCGCTGGAGCCGCGGACCGATTCCCGACCGTCACCGACACTGGTAACAAGTATTAGGACCATATTAGTGAGCTAGCGCGATGCTAACGTCGGCTAGCGCCTGCGGTTAGCATCCACCGCTAACACCCGCTAGTTCACCACAATACAACGGCATAACAACATCCACGGAGGCTCCCGGTGTTGGCGAGAGGTCGGCTTATCGGCTCACGGCTCCAGCACTTCTTTCAGACTGTAATTCCTTTCCTTTATGGTCATGACAACTGTTGCTGTCAGAAGCAGGAGGCTACACAGCTTAGCCTGAGGGGAGGGGCTGAGTTTACATGTTTTGTTTACAAACTGAAAGGGACAAAACTCCAGACCCTACCTTTAATGCTCATTGATAATAAAAGTAATATTCAGACATTTTTATGAGCATTCATTAGTTCATTCATTAGCCACGCCTCCTCTGAGGTCACTGGGGGCGTGTCCTCCTCTGATGACTGGTTGGGCAAGGCAAACCTCAAACAACATGCTGAAGCAAACTATAACTCCACATAAACAGCACACGCTACTAAAAGTCACAGCAAAGAAAATACTCAGTGTACAACAAGGAAAAACAACGTCCAATAAACAAACATGGAACAGTTTGACCGTCAGCTGTGTGTGATGTCATCAGAACGCCTCCTCACTTCTCAAGAAACAACTTGAGAGGCCACAAAGGGTGAAAATGAGGAAGTGACACATGGATTGATAAAAAGCCAGAGAGGAGGAGGACGGTTCTGTCTCTGCAGAGGCTGCGACGCTCACAGCTGAGTGGACGATGGATGAACTCAGGTGGATCAAAGTGTCTTTATGTCTGGTTGTGGTTCTTCAGTCCACAGGTAAGAACACACAAGCTGTAGTTTACTACTGTTGTGTTACTCTACTGTTACTGTACTACTATGTGTATATTGCCCTATTTATGTATTTATTGTACTTTTGTACTTTTATCTTATCTGATCTCAATTTTGCACTGTTGTGTGTCTGGTTGTGTATGTGATTGTGGTGCGGTGTTCAGCTGTAGGAACAGAATGACCCTATAGGATGAATAAAAATCACTCGTTTACATAGAGCATAGGTCACTAACTGGCGGACCGCGGTCCGAGTCCGAACCCAGAGATAATCCTGTACGGACCCGGAGCTATAATCTATTTTATGGCAGATGCATTTTACGGGATAGTTTTAACAAGCGCAGCTTTTTTTTTTTCTACTACCGATGCCGTTGTAAACAGGAAATGAATTGACCAATCGCGTACAAGTTAAGTCATCCCACGTGATGCTTCTCAGCCAATCAACTCTCGGCATTCCCGGCCGTTGACAGCGGCAAAGTCAAAAAAAAAAAAGGCGAATGACAGATGACAGGACAATAGAGAGACAGAAAGAACGATAAAGAAAGCAATACACAGAGAGAAGACGATCGGAGGAGTGATTTGGAGACAGGGAGAGGAACAAAGACGATTAACACACGGTTGGAAGAGTCTGGACCAGGGAGAGAAACAGCCGCTGAGACAGGGAGTGAGACGGGGGAGAGAGACGAAGACGATGAGATAAGTGAGTCGGGATCAGGGAGAGAAACAGCCGCGCAGACAGGGAGTGAGACGGGAGGAGAGAGACGAAGACGGTCCGACTGTGAGGGGCAGGAGTCTCCTAGAGGACATGGCTCCATCCTGTGAGGGACAGGAGTCTCCTAGAGGACATGGCTCCCTCCTGTGAGGGACAGGAGTCTCCTATAGGACATGGGTGCTTTATTTTATCCACATCTTGTTTTTACCACGGTCCTTCCTTTTAGTCCTGAGCACTGTCATCACTTCATATAATATAATAATCCTGTGCTGTTTGTCAGTGTTTTGTGTAAACTGCAAACTAAATTCACCTAAGTCTTAAATAAAGTGGCCTTAAAACCAAATTTTCTTCTCCTGATGTTTCATTTTCATCAGCAGCTCGTGTGATTCTCCCCCACGTTGAACCATGATTTCTTGACCTGCTTCTGCTGCACATTCACAAGCCTCTCCTTCACCTTCATCCCTAGTTTATCTCCCCCCGCACCACAGGATCTGACCTCTGACCTCTGACCTCTGACCACCTGCTGTGGTCGCTGGAGGATCATTGATCCACTTCTGCACCATGACAAAAAAATGGCCCAAATGTAAAAGTAAAAAATAGCCTGAATTAGTAAATTTGAGGAAGTAAAAAGCTGCAATAGAGATGAGACGTTGACTCACTCTGCCAACGGATATTCAGCAACTTAGAGAGAGAGAGAGAGAGAGAGAGAGAAAAGAGAAGTGATAGACGACAATCAGGAAGAGTTAACGAAGCCTCACTCTGACTCTGTGATTAGAAACTCCGGCACGATGACTGAACTCGGGGTGATTAAAACCTGTTTTTCTCTGATCCTGGGGCTTCAGATCACAGGTAAGACAACATGACATCACAACATGACATCACTAATTAACTGCTGATACTTCATTACAGAGATTTAGTTTGAGTCTGATCGACTAACAAGTAGTTGTGAAGGAGCTGCTGTGCTGTTTGTCACATTTATATTTCAGTCAATGGTTTATTTCTCTCTGATCTTCACAGCAGTGACTGGACAAAGCACTTCCTCCTCCTACATCACTGTCAGAGCTGGAGATGACGTCACTTTGTCCTGTACATACCTGATAGAAGGTCAACGTCAGTGTGACAGGACTGACTGGTACTTTAGTGGTTCAAGAGACACATGGCTGGTCAGACGTGGACAGATTGTTGTAGAAGACAAGTCTAGATCAGACAGACTGAGTCTCACAGAGAACTGTTCTCTGGTTCTAAAGAAGGTCTCAGATGGAGACGCTGGTCGTGCTGAGTGTCGACAGATCGATCAAGGAAAAATCTTTCACTACACTCGGGTTTATCTGTCTGTCGTCACCAGTGAGTATTTACACTGAATCATCTCAGTCATTCTGATTATTACAGTGATGAAGCTCATTTCTCTCTCTTGTCTCCGTCTTCACAGTGACTGAACATGATGATGGTGACGTGGTGACGTTGACCTGCTCGGTATCAGCTCATAGAGAGGTCACACACACAGTGAAGTGGCTGCATGAGGGCAGAGCTGTGGATGGAGGGAACATGAAGTCAGCTACTGTCACGTTTCCTTCCTCTGATCTCAACAAGAAAAAGTCGTATCAGTGTCAGGTCACTGATAGTAAAGGTCATGTGTTCACCTTCACCGCTCCGACCTCAGGTGAAGAACCAGGTGAGAACATGATGAGTTCCTGCACACGATGGTTCATGAGTTGTTTCCTCACTGCACACAATTGTTGACTTTTGTTCTGTTGTTTGTCCAGATGTTGACACAACAACAACAACAAATGGGGGTAAACCTGGGACAGACCCAACATCTCAGACCTCAGGTGAGAAACCAGAGTTACTAACAACACTCTTCATGACTGCTGTTTCCTGCAGATGTTGAATGACATCATCTCTTTGTTTCTTTGTTGTTGGAGATATACTTTATTGATCCCCTGGGGCTGTCACATCACATAGTGAAGTTGACACAAAACTTTAAGGCTTCCATGTCACATTACTTCCTGTCCTCATTTTCAAGTCAATAAAAATGAAAAAGGGAAAAGTTGAATTACTGATGTTTCCGCTGTTAAAACCCCAAATAAAAAGTGTTTCAGTCTTATTTTGTTGTTTTTGTTGAATCAGAAGAGAATCTGCTGAAATGTCTCAGTGTGTTTGTTCTCCTGTCGTTTGCAGCTTTGCTGAGGCTCATCATCGTCTCTGTGGGTCTGATGGCGCTCATCATCACCGTGGTGACGGTCAACGTGTGGACGAGAACTAAAGGTGAAAAGCTCCACAGGTCAAAGGTCAAACAACAAACTGTTTGGATTCACAATGTGGAAAATAAACTTGACTCTCGTTTGGTTTCAGGAAACAAGAAACAGACGAACGACAACGTGAGTTCAACAACTGTCATGTCTCAGCTGATCAGTACAACACAACTACACAACAGTAACACAACCAGTCAACAGTAACACAACTCCACAGCCAGGTCAGACTACCACAGACATTCACCTGCTCCTTTTCTTCCCACAGGTGAACAGTGATGAAGATGAAGACGACGGTGCAGTGAACTATGAAAACGTGAACCAGAGCAGCTGAAGCCTTCAGTACGGTGGCCCAGAGGGACACACTGCTCACTGGCTGTGGAAGCTGGGTTGTGTTGCTTTGTGTTGCATTGTGTGTCTGTGTGTTTACAGCTCATGTGTCATTTAAACAAAGAAACAAGATTTTCTTTTTTCTACATGTTTATGTTTTAATGGATGAAAGTTTGTGAAAAAAGTGTCAAATAAAGTGTTTTATGTCAATGTTTTACATGTTTGCCTCATCTTTGTTATTTATCATTAGATGAGATGCTGATTCATTCTGCTGGTGGAAATTTAGCAACTTAAAGAGAGAGAAAAGAGGAAGTGATGAACAACAAACAGGAAGAGACAACAGCCTCACTCAGACAGTGATGAAGATGAAGACGACGGTGCAGTGAACTATGAAAACGTGAACCAGAGCAGCTGAAGCCTTCAGTACGGTGGCCCAGAGGGACACACTGCTCACTGGCTGTGGAAGCTGGCTTGTGTTAACAGCTCATGTGTCGTCAGTGTGATGAAGTTGGTGTCTGAGGTTTTGGTGTTTTGATCTCTCAAGGCCACCGGAGTTTAAACAAAAAAAACAAGATCATTTAACAGGAAGCTGAGTTTGTCATTTTTTACCCTATTTTTGACCCATTCTAAATGTTTATTCCTTTCTCTCACTTTTTTCAAAACTATTTTCTTTTCCACATGATGTTTGGCCTAAATTCGTTGTTTCTATAAGTTTATGTTTTGATGGATGAAAGAAGTTTTATTTCTCTTCCTCATCTTGGGCCTGTCTCCTCCATTTGGTGCACAGTCTTTTTTGTCTTGTTTCCTGCTGTAAACAAACTTTCTCTTCCATATGAGGCTCATTTCTTCCCCAAGCTTGCGTAAAATGCATAAATGGTAATCTACACATTTGTTATTGCATTTACAGCTAATTTTCCGATAATTAGAATAACTGTCTTGATGTAAATGAACACTCTTTGGCACATTGTGCTAAGGCGTACAGGTCTCCTACAGGACATGGCTCCATCCTGTGAGGGGCAGGAGTCTCCTATAGGACATGGCTCCATCCTGTGAGGGGCAGGAGTCTCCTATAGGACATGGCTCCATCCTGTGAGGGGCAGGAGTCTCCTATAGGACATGGCTCCATCCTGTGAGGGGCAGGAGTCTCCTATAGGACATGGCTCCATCCTGTGAGGGGCAGGAGTCTCCTATAGGACATGGCTCCATCCTGTGAGGGGCAGGAGTCTCCTATAGGACATGGCTCCATCCTGTGAGGGGCAGGAGTTTCCTATAGGACATGGCTCCATCCTGTGAGGGGCAGGAGTCTCCTATAGGACATGGCTCCATCCTGTGAGGGGCAGGAGTCTCCTATAGGACATGGCTCCATCCTGTGAGGGGCAGGAGTCTCCTATAGGACATGGCTCCATCCTGTGAGGGGCAGGAGTCTCCTATAGGACATGGCTCCATCCTGTGAGGGGCAGGAGTCTCCTACAGGACATGGCTCCATCCTGTGAGGGGCAGGAGTCTCCTACAGGACATGGCTCCATCCTGTGAGGGACAGGAGTCTCCTATAGGACATGGCTCCATCCTGTGAGGGGCAGGAGTCTCCTATAGGACATGGCTCCATCCTGTGAGGGACAGGAGTCTCCTATAGGACATGGCTCCATCCTGTGAGGGGCAGGAGTCTCCTATAGGACATGGCTCCATCCTGTGAGGGGCAGGAGTCTCCTATAGGACATGGCTCCATCCTGTGAGGGGCAGGAGTCTCCTATAGGACATGGCTCCATCCTGTGAGGGACAGGAGTCTCCTACAGGACATGGCTCCATCCTGTGAGGGACAGGAGTCTCCTATAGGACATGGCTCCATCCTGTGAGGGACAGGAGTCTCCTATAGGACATGGCTCCATCCTGTGAGGGGCAGGAGTCTCCTATAGGACATGGCTCCATCCTATGAGGGACAGGAGTCTCCTACAGGACATGGCTCCATCCTGTGAGGGGCAGGAGTCTCCTATAGGACATGGCTCCATCCTGTGAGGGACAGGAGTCTCCTACAGGACATGGCTCCATCCTGTGAGGGGCAGGAGTCTCCTATAGGACATAGGTGCTTTATTTTATCCACATCTTGTTTTTACCACGGTCCTTTCTTTTAGTCCTGAGCACTGTCATCACTTCATATAATATAATAATCCTGTGCTGTTTGTCAGTGTTTTGTGTAAACTGCAAACTAAATTCACCTAAGTCTTAAATAAAGTTGCCTTTAAACCAAAATTTCTTCTCCTGATGTTTCATTTTCATCAGCAGCTCGTGTGATTCTCCCCCACGTTGAACCATGATTTCTTGACCTGCTTCTGCTGCACATTCACAAGCCTCTCCTTCACCTTCATCCCTAGTTTATCTCCCCCCGCACCACAGGATCTGACCTCTGACCTCCTGCTGTGGTCGCTGGAGGATCATTGATCCACTTCTGCACCATGACAAAAAAATGGCCCAAATGTAAAAGTAAAAAATAGCCTGAATTAGAAAATTTGAGGAAGTAAAAAGCTGCAATAGAGATGAGACGTTGACTCACTCTGCCAACGGATATTCAGCAACTTAGAGAGAGAGAGAGAGAGAGAGAGAGAGAAAAGAGGAAGTGATAGACGACAAACAGGAAGAGTTAAGAAAGCCTCACTCTGACTCTGTGATTAGAAACTCAGGCACGATGACTGAACTCGGGGTGATTAAAACCTGTTTTTCTCTGATCCTGGGGCTTCAGATCACAGGTAAGACAACATGACATCACTAATGAACTGCTGATACTTCATTACAGAGATTTAGTTTGAGTCTGATCGACTAACAATACAAGTAGTTGTGATTGTTGTTTTTAACCCTTGCTACGAGTACTTATGTAGGAATGTGTTTTTATTACTGTATTGCATGTAAGGATGCGTGGACTGTGATTTTTTGCACTTGCACTTTTGTCCTCCCGCAACGAAGTTCCTAACGGAAAAATAAAGTACTTTTGAGTTTGAGTTGAGTTTGAAGGAGCTGCTGTGCTGTTTGTCACATTTATATTTCAGTCAGTGGTTTGTTTCTCTCTCGTCTTCTTCACAGCAGTGACTGGACAAACATCCTCTTCCTCTGACATCACTGTCAGAGCTGGAGATGACGTCACTTTGTCCTGTACATACCTGATAGAAGGTCAACGTCAGTGTGAAAGGACTGACTGGATCTCTGATGGTTCAAGATTCACACAGCTGGTCAGACGTGGGAAGATTGTTAGAGAAGACAACCCTAGATCAGACAGACTGAGAGTCAAAGGGAACTGTTCTCTGGTTCTGGAGGAGGTCTCAGATGGAGACGTTGATTTCTTTGAGTGTCGACAGATGGATCAAGGAAACATTTTTCACTTCACTCGGGTTCATCTGTCTGTCGTCACCAGTGAGTATTTACACTGAAGCATCTCACTCATTCTGATTATTACAGTGATGAAGCTCATTTCTCTCTCTTGTCTCCGTCTTCACAGTGACTGAACATGATGATGGTGATGAGGTGACGTTGACCTGCTCGGTATCATCTTATAGAGGTGTCTCACACACAGTGCAGTGGCTGCATGAAGGCAGAGCTGTGGGAAGAAACACAAACACGAAGTCAGCTACTGTCACGTTTCCTTCCTCTGATCTCAGCGAGAAAAAGTTGTATCAGTGTCAGGTCACTGATAGTAAAGGTCAGCAGTTCACCTTCACTGCTCCGACCTCAGGTGAAGAACCAGGTGAGAACATGATGAGCTCCTGCACCTGATGGTTCATGAGTTGTTTCCTCACTGCACACAATTGTTGACTTTTGTTCTGTTGTTTGTCCAGATGTTGACACAACGACAACAACAAGAACAACAACAAGGTTTACAAATGGAGGAACACCTGGGATGAACCCAACAGCTCCGTCTACACCGTACGTGGCGGCGGTGGCCGGGGGGGTGGCGGCGGCGCTCCTGATTGCAGCTGTGGTGTTGTTCATGTGGAAGAGAAGGAAAGGTGAGAGGCTTCACAGAGCTTCACCACCATCAGGACGTGTTCCTGTGTGGAAACTGATTATAATTTTTCCTCTGGTCTGTTCAGGGAGGAGAACACAGACGGGACAAGACGCTGAAAAGCTACAACAGGTATTTAGATTCTTTGATGAAAGAGGAAATAACAAGCTGGTGAACAGGTGTTCCTAGTGAAGTGGCCGGGAAGAGTAGCTTCTACTTAGTCTGAAGTGTAATGAGTGTTAAACATCAAAGAAGTTGAGATCATTTGTGTGTAACTGTAGGACAGACACACACAGTGACTGGTGAGCTAAATATAGCTCTGACAGTGATGAGAAAGCAGAAGGAAGCTGATGCAGTCGACTGCTGCAGAACAAACCCAAAGCAGAAAGTTGTGGGATCACATGACGTGAGGAAGTGTTCTGAAAATGAGACAGAGATGAAAGGAAGAGGAAGCAATGAGAGGGGATTATGTGTTTATAAAAAACCTCAAATAAGAACTAATATTAAACAGCGATGTGTTTCTGTTAGACATATTAATCTGTGGAATAATTATGATGATGAATTAAGATTGTGTTGTTCGATTTCCTCTTTCAAGAAAATGTTTAAAACCAAGGTACTAAAAGAATATAAAGGTTTGTTGTGAAAGTTAAATGCTTCTTTGATTTAAATCTTAAATCAGATCTGAGGTGAATGTTGTAGTTCCTCTAAGTCCTAAATGTTCCTATTTTCCATGGTCAGCATCACTTCCATAGAGTGTCTGGTCTCTCCGTCACTCTGCTCTGCTGGAAACCAGGAGAAAACTTTCCTCCAATGAGGAGATCCAGAACCATGAAGGGCTGTGGGACTGTGTGCAGCCAAGGGATGCATCAGCTCCATCGTGAATGTGGTGACGTAGCACGAGGACCAATAGATGCCTGACAGGGCAGGGGCTGCTAACTCATGGTGCCTTCAAGGAAACTCCTAACTTGTGTTTTTCCTTCCTGTGAAGTTTCCGGTTCCATCCGAGTTCACGGGTCGTCAACGAGTTACGAGAGGCCGTTATAGTGACTTTCACAGGCAACAGGACGGTGAAAACTCGAGCATGGACTGGGTTACCAGGTTACCTGGAACGGACAAGTGTAGTCGTGACTTGAAGCTGTAACTTACGGTTTCAAAAGCCTTGAACGCAGCGTTAGACAAAACGACCAGATCACTGACTGATGCTTTAATAATGTAAAAGTTTCCTCGTTGAATTTGTTTGTGGTTTGATTGTTTTTTGTTGTCGTTGTTTTTTGTTTTTCTCTCTCTTTACCTCTGTTCTCCTCCCCGTGCAGCCTGATCCTGAAGAGGAAGTCTCCTACGCCTCCGTCAGCTACATCCAGAACCAGAACCAGGTGAGCTGTGGGACTGTTGGCCTGCTCCCCTCTCCTGACCCTCAGCTCCACTCTGTGTGTGTGTGTGTGTGTGTGTGATGCTGTTCCTCTGCTGTCTCTCAGGCTCCAGTCAGAGGTGGTGACCGTGGTGACCGTGGTGACCGTGGTGACCGTGGCGATGAAGGTGATAACGTGACCTACAGCACGGTGAAGGTTTCCTCTCATCCCAGCAGCGACGTCTACGCCGCCGTCAACAAGCCACGGAAATGAGGGACGTTCACCAGCTCCACATGGACTGGACGTCCAGACTTCACCTGTGACGGGACAGGTGTGACGGGAGGGAGGGGGCGGAGCCAGTGGAGTTGTTGCTGTAAAAAGCTTTTATCCAGAAGGAGGCGCTATAGGAGCCACTCGGCCTTCATGTGTCTGATCGCTGCGCTTTAAACATTGAATATTCATCTTTATTTTCCTAGTGTCACTATTTTTTGATACAGTGCTTTTTTATTTTTGGGGACATTTTTTGTCTTTATTGGAAAATATAGTTGAGAGAGGAAGGAAATGAGGAGGCAGAGAAAAGGAAGTGACACGTGTAGCCCTGTGTAAGTTTATTAAGAATAAAAGTTTAAATAAGTTAACAGCAAAATAAACAGCAGTTGAGATTAAAAAGAGTCTAAGCTGATGGAGGCCGCAGCTCACATGGACTTTACTAACAAGCCAGCGACCTCGACGGCCTCGACGCCTGTGGAGCTGTGATGATGTCACAGCGATCAGCAGCGACGTCTCTCCTCCTGCTTCATGTGTGGCGACAGCGTCGGTTGTTAAGGTACATTCTCTTTTATTTTGCTCTGTTTGTGGTGAATCTGCCGTTTGTTTTGAGGCGACAACGAACCTGAGCTGCTCTCAGGTCTGCATCGGTTCAACGGTCTATTTGAACAGTTGATTTTTCATTTTATTACCAGTGTTTTATTTTCATGTGTCATGGTAATATATTTTATCTTTATTATATTTTTACTATATTTTATCTGTCTGTGAAAAAAAAGTGTGTGAATTTAATTTGTGGAGTAAATAATTCATTTTGTTATTTACACAAAACAGTTGTGGTGACTGAGTTTAATGTTTTAAGTTCATTAAGGTGAATAAGGATACATTTAACTACTGTAACTACGTATTTCAGTTCATAAGAGAGTTTTGATTTAAAGGTGAAGTTCTACAATACTTAAAAACCACTCTTCACACATATATTTAGTGTAGTTTACTACAGAACCCCCCCAACTTATTGTTTTGATGTCGGCCCCGAGGGCTCGACTCAGTTCAGACGGAAGAGGCGTATATACCGTAATATTGTTGAAATTGTGCAATTTTTTCAGGAAATCTTAGGTATAAGATAAATGATGTAAAATATGTTTTGTAAAAGAATAATTGTAAACATCTTAATAATTAATAAAACAGAGGAGTATTTTACTGGTTCTACTCTACAGACGAGGAACTGAGCAGCTGTTTTATACAGAGAATGAATCCAGTCTGATCTGGGGACAAAGCTGAGGTGGGAGGGGCTTCTTCACGGTCTGTACATAATAAAGTGACCACAGAGTAAGAAACGGTCTTTTCTTTTCTTTTCTTTAGTACGTTTGGTGATGAAGTCACTTCCTCTGGTTGGTTCAGAGTCTCTGTCCGTGGTGCTGAAAGGAGGAGGATGACGCCACAGGTGGAGCTGTTGAGCTCACTGACCTCAGACCCCCCCCTCGCCCCCCCTCCCCCTCCTCCTCCTCCTCCACCACAGCTTCCCCTCTCTGACTCCTCATTAGCTGCTTCCATTGGTCAGTGCTAAGTTTAAATCCTTACAGTGATGATGTCATATGCCAGTTCCTAAAAATACACAACTGACTACAATGAGTTTTGTGTTTCTGTTTTGGCCGGCAGCCCGTGCATACATCCATTCCAAACAACACCACTATAGAAAAGAACAAGAAAAACAATAAATAGCCAGAAAAAATAGATAAACAGACAAACTGTACCTTTAATATACATCTAAAACAAATGCTTCGGTCGAGCAGTGTTTCTCCTTCAGTACAAACTAAATCACCGTGTTCTGCTGCTGGGTCTCTTTGTTTTGTCTTGAAGGTGAAGACATGAGAAAAAACACCAGGCTGGACTCAGTCCTCTGTTGCAGCCCAGTGTTTAGGGAGCATAGCTGCAGGCTGCAGACCGCCGTGGAGGCTGCGTGGTTGATGATGTCATGTTGACGTCACCTGGACTCAGCAGGTGGAGACGTCACTGACTGTTGCAGAACATCAGTCACCGTGACTGGATTAAGTGGAAGACGACACGTCATCACTGGACGTCAGCAAAGTTCCTCAAAGTAAAAATAGTTTATTGACCATCCCTCCATTCTCCAGTGAAGCAGAGAGCAGCAGAGAAGCCCAGCAGGGACGTTCAGGTGCAGCAGCCACTCAGGTAAAGAGCAGATCAGACAGGAACACACACAGGTTCAGCTGGGAGGGAATATAGTCTGTTCAGCCTCATAGCATAATTGCCTAAGTCATATTTGAACATTTTCGGATAAAATAGAAAAAACACAATTTCTAGCAAGCACATTGGTATTTTTTTTGATAATAGATAGTGATTTTGGACTCTAAACAGTTTTCTGATTGTCAGATTGTTTTCTGATTGTTCAGATTGTCTTTGTTGTAGATGTTGATCTTCTTCTTTAAACTCTGTGAAACTGGATCAGTCAGGACACAGACGCTGATGCTCTTCTTGTTTCACTGCACAAACTTATAAACTCTGTCATATCCTCTGTTTGTTCTCCTGTTTACTTTGAGTTTATATTTTATTTTGAAAGTCACCTTGTCTTCTTCCTGCCCCGTTGTGTCCAGCTTTGTCTTTGTCTCACACAGACACGGCTCCTTTTGTTTTACTGTACAAACTTAAACTCTCATTCTTCACTTTTCTGTCTCCAGCTTGAATTTCTTACTCAGTTTCCCTTTGTAGAAGATGATACATTGAGAAAAGTGAAGCGGAGTTCCCCAGGGATGCATCCTGGGGCCTCTTCTTTTCAAACTCCCAGTAGTCAGGATAATAAGGCGTTGCTGCTTCTGTTGACACACATGTTGAAATACTTCCTCTTTAATTCTCAGAACAAACTGAGCTGCAACCACAAAACCACATTTTGTTGTTTTTTTAAAAGGCAACAAATCAGCAGCATCATCTCTGTTATTTTCCACCATCGTCGTCCAGTCGCTGCAGGCGTCTCAGCCTGTTGACACACCGCTGCAATGACATGGCAACACAAACTCCGCCCCCACATGACAACGAACACACTTTGAGGAAGTGGTTATTTCTTAATCACATACGATACGGAGTGTTTTCCAGTTCACAACCCAACGCAGAGAGACGGCACCATGGCTGAACCCAGGTGGATCCAAACGGCTCTGATTGTGACGCTGCTGCTTCAGGTCCCAGGTGAGGAAACATCTATGACTTTAACATCACAGACGTGGAGCTTCAGTGTTGATGGGTCACTGTTTAAACTATTTGAATTAACAAACAGGTGACAGGTGAGTTTCCTGTTGTCTCTTAGTGACTTCATCGCGTGTTTACACATCAGACAGGTGCAGAGGTCAATAACTAATGTTCATGATCTGAATTAATGTGATCACGTCTGCATGAACACAGAGAGATAATTAGGAAGTGATAGAGAAGTGACAGGAAGAGTTAACACAGCCAAACTCAGACAGGATGAATGAACTCATGTGGATTCAAACCTGTTTTTCTCTGATCCTGCTTCAGGTCACAGGTAAGACAACATGACATCACTACTTCACACAACTGCTGCTACATCGTTACAGCTTTTTAGTTTGATTTTCCCATGAGTTTTGTCAACTAACAAAAACATAGATGCGAAACAGCTGCTGTGCTTTCTGTCATATTTATATTTCAGTCAGTGGTTTATGTTTTCATGCACGGACCATCATTGTTAGTGAAGTTGAGATGAAGAACCAACGACAACGAGCTCATTGTTCTCTCTCGTCTTCTTCACAGCAGTGACTGGAAAAACATCCTCCTACCTCGCTGTCAGAGCTGGAGACGACGTCACTTTGCTCTGTGCAGATGTGATAGATGGTCAAGATGATTGTGACAGGACTGACTGGTTCTTCAGTGGTTCAAGAGACACAAAGCTGGTTCAACATGGGAAGATTGTTGAAGAAGACAAGTCTAGATCAGACAGACTGAGTCTCACAGAGAACTGTTCTCTGGTTCTAAAGAAGGTCTCAGATGGAGACGTTGGTGTCTTTGAGTGTCAACAGATCAGATCAGAGGATTCTGGATCAAAAACAGTTTCTCACTCCACTAAGGTTTATCTGTCTGTCGTCAACAGTGAGTATTTACACTGAAGCATCTCATTCATTCTGATTATTACAGTCATGAAGCTCATTTCTCTCTCATCATCTCTGTCTTCACAGTGACTGTACGTGTTTATGGTGATCAGGTGACGTTGACCTGCTTTGTATCAGCTCCTAGAGAGGTCCCACACACAGTGCAGTGGCTGCATGAGGGTGAAGCTGTGGGTGAACAAAACACAAACATGAAGTCAGCTACTGTCACGTTTCCTTCCTCTGATCTCAGAGAGACAAAGTCCTATCAGTGTCAGGTCACTGATGATAAAGGTCATGTGTTCACCTTCACCGCTCCGACCTCAGGTGAAGAACCAGGTGAGAACATGATGAGCTCCTACACATGATGGTTCATGATGTGTTTCCTCACTGCACATGTTGGTTGCATTTTGTTCTGTTGTTTGTTCAGATGACGACACAACGTCGACTAAAGCTACAACTACAAAAGGAGGAAATCCTGGGATGATCCCAACAGCTCCGCCCGCCGCCAACACCTCATCTACACCGTACGTGGCGGCGGTGGCCGGGGGGGCGGCGGGGCTCCTGATTGCAGCTGTGGTGTTGTTCCTGTGGAAGAGAAGGAAAGGTGAGAGGCTTCACAGAGCTTCACCACCACCAGGACGTGTTCCAGTGTGGAAACTGATCAGGATTTCTCCTCTGGTCTCTTTAGGGAGAACACAGACGGAACAAGACGCTGAAAATCTGCAGCAGGTATTTAGATTCTTTGATGCAGGAGGAAATATTTTGCAAGAACAGATTAGAGAGATTTTGCATGGAGTTTCCTGTTGTCACTGGTTTTCAAGTATTTTGGGGGTGTTTTTTTATGAACTATGCAAGTCCAGTGGCTTTTCCGCTGTTTTGCTAATGCTCCTCTCCTCCATGTGCATTTGTTCATAACAAAGCCGGCGAAAAATCAATACATAGAGCGGCGGACAACATATATCTATGATGTCATGATGTGTCACCGGGTCGAGGGCTCTGATCTCACAAGGCTGGTTTTCAGCCATGAGGCGCTGGAAGGCAGAGAGCCTCCGTTCTCACTCGTAACGTCACAAGTCATCGAGTTAATCAGAAATACTCTGAGCCATGGGAGAAATCCTGCTGAGTTCCTCTTTAATAGGATACTCAGAGAGAAAAAGCTAATGGGGAATGACACACAGCAAAGGGCCGGCGGCGGATTTGAAACTCTAGAGACGTTTGTGGTGAAAACCTCAGTGAGACACTCAGACCGACGACCATGTGTTCAAAGTCGCTTTAACCACCGTCCTCTTCATTCTGGTGCTCAGTTAGTCAGGTAATTA
Source organism: Decapterus maruadsi (assembly GCA_030347415.2). NCBI lineage: Eukaryota > Metazoa > Chordata > Actinopteri > Carangiformes > Carangidae > Decapterus > Decapterus maruadsi. Next base: position 25,812,357 of record CM064891.1, read on the forward strand.
ACTGTTGATGTGTGTTGTAACTGTAGGAAACACACACACACACACACAGTGACTCCTGAGCTAAATGTAGCTCTGAAAGCAGAAGGAAGCTGATGCAGAAAGTTGTGGGATCACATGACGTGAGGAAGTGTTCTGAAAATGAGACAGAGATGAAAGGAGCAATGAGAGGAGTGATGAGTGAGACTGAGCTGTGTGTGTGTGTGTGTGTGTGTGTGTGTGTGTGTGTGTGTGTGTGTGTGTGTGTGTGTTCTCCTCCCCGTGCAGCCTGATCCTGAAGAGGAAGTCTCCTACGCCTCCGTCAGCTACATCCAGAACCAGGTGAGCTGTGGGACTGTTGGCCTGCTCCCCTCTCCTGACCCTCAGCTCCACTCTGTGTGTGTGTGATGCTGTTCCTCTGCTGTCTCTCAGGCTCCAGTCAGAGGCGGTGACCGTGGTGACCGTGGTGACCGTGGTGGTGAAGGTGATAACGTGACCTACAGCACGGTGAAGGTTTCCTCTCATCCCAGCAGCGACGTCTACGCCACCGTCAACAAGCCACGGAAATGAGACGCTGCAGCAGCCGAGGGACGTTCACCAGCTCCACATGGACTGGACTGAAGGCATACTTCACCCAAAATTCAAATTTCACTCATTTTCTACTCACCCTCATGTCGACTAAGGACTAAATTGTATATATTATATTTATTATTATGTATATATTATATTGTATATACTATATTTTCAGCTTGTTTGTAGCAGAAGCTCCCGGTGTCTTTGCACAGACACAGGCAGAGCAGTGAACTGAGACGCTCGGAGCTTCCACTACAAACAAACTTAAAATATGGACTTATTTAATTTTTTTCGGGACAGTTTCTCATGTGGGGGCTTCAATTTTGAGAAAATTTGAGCCCCGTCTGCGACCGCCATATGGACATGCAAATGAAATTAGAATTTTGGGTGAACTATCCCTTTAACCCCCCCCCCATACCTGTGACAGGGCAGGTGTGAAGGGAGGGGGGCAGAGTCAGTGGATTGATAGGGTTGATAGTTGTACAGAGCTTTAGTCCAGAAGGGGGCGCACTAGGTCAGATAAAGATGAAGGGATGAATCAGCCTGAGGCGTCGTCTCTGCTTCAAACAGTGAAGGTTCATCTTTATTTTCTATTTTAACTGCAGTCTGTTCTACGGTGGCCCTGGGGGGTCAACTCTACTTGTGCAGCAGCTTCCTGTTAGTGGGTTTGACAATAAGCTGAGCTTGTTTGGTTTATTAGAACGTCAGTATCACATGTTATTGATCATATGGACTGTTAGCTTAGCATTAGTCGTTAGCCTGGTGGTCCTTCACTTTGTCGTGTGAGGAATATTCACCATCGTTAGTTGTGTAACAAAGGTGTACCTAATAAAGTGACCACTGGGTGTAAGAAACAGCATTCTCACATCTTTTTATTTGACCACTTTTGATGAGTGTGTGTCTGTTTGAGTGTGAATATGAAATAACTTTTTCTTCTTTTTAGCCATAATACAATTTACACCACACTTTAATATCAAACCACACAGTTTTGCTCCAGTAAAATGATAATTTCACATTGAAACATCAAACATGTCTCCACTAAACACATGATATTTACCGAACGTGATGCGATGCACCACGATTCCTACGTGACACGATGGCGTTCACCTTCAGCAGCGACTTAGCCTCTCAAACCAACACTTAACTTGTCTACGATAAAGTTCATAGGCTGCACAATCCATCCATCCATCCATCCATCCATCCATCCATCCATCCATCCATCCATCCATCCATCCATTATCTGCCGCTTCATCCGGGACCGGGTCGCGGGGGCAGCAGTCGGAGCAGGGATCCCCAAACTTCCCTCTCCTCCCTCTTAAGTTAATTCCCAACTAGTTGTCTTAATAAATAGAAGAAATTATTTTAGGGGAAATGAGGCGGAGTCCCACAGGGCTGGATTCTGGGTCCTCACTCCGTTGTGTTCAGGGACGACAACAGTTGCACAACTACATGCACGACCCCTCTTCCTCACCTTCGTCTTCTTACTGTGATGTAAACGTGGTTGTGAAATGGTGTTCTTGTGCAACTTTTGCCTTTAATTGATTGGACAGTAGAGAGACAGCGTCCTCCCTCCTCAGTTCTCAAGAAACTAAAGAGGAAGCAAAATGTCCAAAGATCTGATCAGTGTCCTGATAAACAGTGAAGAGAGGAAGAGCAGCAGCAGCAGAGAGACACACCTTCACCTTGAACTTCCTCTTTTTCCTGTTGCAAACAACCGGCACACCTTGAGGAAGCGGCTCTTTCTTCATCACAGATGATACTGAGTGTTTTCCTCCGTCAGGCGACAGTTCACAAACGGATGAAGAGACGGACACACGAACGCACCATGGCTGAACTCCGGGGGATTCAAACCTGTTTTTCTCTGATCCTGCTGCTTCAGGTCACAGGTAAGAAAACATGACATCACTACGTCACATTGCTGCTGTTACATCTAGTTAGTTTGATTTTCACCTCAAATAACAATAAAAGTAGTTGTTGAGCAGCTGCTTGTTGTCACATTTATATTTCAGTCACTGGTTTATGTTTTAATCTACAGTAAGTTGTTAATGTTGTTGTAAATGAGAGTTAGTGCTGTAAATAGTATGTGACAGTTGAGGTTGCTGTCACTATGCCTCCAATTGATCATGTGCCCTGGCTACTTGGTCAAGGGGATGTCCCTTTGGCCAAGTGGTTGGTGCACATGACTCTTACCTGGGATGTGTGGGTTCAGTCCCCACCCGGGACCTCTTCACCTTGCCACAAGTATTTCTCTCATTGTCCAATTTTGCACTGTCTTAGTGGTTGGTGAATGAAGTGAGTTCTTCTGACTGGAACATCCTTGTTGATGAAGAACCAACGACAACAAGCTCATGTTTCTCTCTCGTCTTCTTCACAGCAGTGACGGGACAAGGTTTCACCTCCCCCATCGCTGTCAGAGCTGGAGACGACATCACTTTGTCCTGTGAAAAACTGGTAGTTGGTCAACGTGCGTGTGACAGCACTAACTGGTACTTAAGTGGTTCAAGAAGCTCAAACCTGTTCATAGGTGGGAAGATGGTTGAAAAGGACAAGTCTAGATCAGACAGACTGAGTCTCACAGAGAACTGTTCTCTGGTTCTGAAGAAGGTCTCAGCTGCAGACGCCGGTATCGTTGAGTGTCGCCAGCAAAAATCAGGACCAATTCATCACTTGACTCTGTTTTCTCTGTCTGTCGTCACCAGTGAGTATTTACACCGATCTCAGTCATTCTGATTATTACAGTGATGAAGCTCATTTCTCTCTCTTGTCTCCATCAGTGACTGAACAGAAGGTCGGTGAGGACGTGACATTAACCTGCTCTGTGTCTTCATATGGAGGCTGTAGTGACAAAGTGAGGTGGCTGTTTGGAGGTAACCCTATTGGTAAAGATAATGGAGCGTTGAAGACATCACAGTCTGGATGTTCAGCTACTGTCAGCTTTATAGAAACTCATTTCATATCAAACCACTTAAATAACTTAAAATGTGGCGTGACTGGCTTCGAACAGCAGTTCCCCTTCAGCCCTCAGTCGTCAGGTGAGAAACAGAGAGAACATGAAGATCTGTTCCTGATCTGACAAACTGCAGTCGCTCATTTAGGGATTGTCTTTCCCTAAAACAGGAAAGGAAACTTCAACATCTGGAGACAAGGAGACGACATCAGACAAACCAACAGGTACATCTGTATCTCCAGACAACCTCTCTGTCACCGTTAGAGGAGGAATAAAGGACCCAGATACAGACTCCAAAAACACAGATGAGAGAGAACAAGGTAGTTTATTGAGGGGAAGACTATATTTATAACTGTATTCCTTCTTAAATTACCTTAGATTTGAACCCTCATTAACCCATTATGTCCCGGTGGGTGCAGACAGGTGCCTTTGCCTGTCAGAGACCCTGCTGTCCTGTTACTGATGCTCTGGTCTGGTCCACAGCTGCTGCAGGTGGTTCTGCTCTGACCTTCATCATGTTGCTGATGCGTGTGGCTGAACTCCTCCTCCTCACTGTGATCACTGTTCTCCTCATCAGAGCTGCAGGTGAGAACATCCACTCCCACACCAGTTCAGCCTCACTCACTCACTCACACTGGGAGTTTACTGGTGACCTGAGACTCTGTGCTCCATTCTCCAGTGAAGCAGAGAGCAGCTGAGAGAAGCCCAGCAGGGAGGCGTTCAGGTGCAGCAGCCACTCAGGTAAAGAGCAGATCAGACAGGAAGCCGTGGTGCCTTCAGGTTCAGCTGGGAGGGAATCTGGGAGTCTGTTTGGTCTCTGCTGTCAAACTCAGCTCCACTGTGTTGTGTTGTTGTTCACAGGTGCAGCGTGTTGAAAAGATGAAGATGAAGGTCCAGTCGACTATAAAAACTCTGTCAGACTCCACTGATGCTTAGTTTGTTTATAAGGAAATGTGCGCTACTCACCAGGTGACTCCCTCCTACTTATCTGGCCTGTCCAGCCTCTACCTGGTCGTTTTACTAAACTTAACTCCTTTCTTCACTGCCTAAACCCAACCACTGCAAAATCTTTTGGGGAAAAATGTTCCATTAAAGGAATTGTCAGAAAGGCAGGATGTTTAAAAAAAGGAAAAAATGTTTTCCATAGGAGGCAAAAATTGTCGGAATGATGGGACATCTGATAGAAAATTAGGTGTTGCCATTCAGACAATTAGAGGCCTAGTCAGACTGGTGTGATGTCAGAATGGTTTCCCTCCTCTTGGTTTCAGGGCTTTCTGTTTCTTTGATTTTGAAGTCTTATTATTTTTGTTTGCATTTTTAGTCAGAGACCAATTTTGTTCCTTTCTGACGTCCTGGTTTCCCCCCATTGATCTTTTATCATTTTCTGTTGGACTGTCGGACACCTTCTGTGTTATTGCTTTTTTGGTAATAAATTACTTTTGTTGCACATTTCCTGTGGTTTCTTGTATCTGTGATTGACTGTGACACTTTCATCATTTACTTTTTCTGTCTCCATCTCAAATTCATTGCTCCAATTCACTTTGTAGGAAGAAATCATTTTTAGGGAAAACGAGGCGGAGTCCCTCAGGGCTGGATTCTGGGTCCTCTTCTTTTCAAACTCCACCTCCAAACCTCCAGAACCTCCCAGGAGTCCAGACAGTAAAACACTGAGAGCTTTGCTGCTCCTGTTCACACACACATGTTGATGCACGTTGCGTTCAGGGACAGTTTTTCAGCAAGCAGACTCCGTATTTACCTCGAAAACGGCTCTGTTTCGTATCGTTACCTTATTATCTCATAGCGTGGTGAATATGCAGCTCACAACGTGTCCACAAAAGCGCTGTGGAGTTTTGGGATTTTGTATTTGATGAGTTTGATGAGGGAAACCAAGAAATTCCCTTAGCCTCCATAGCGTAGCCCTGAACAGCCTGCAGCTGCGTTCCGCCGTACTGAAAATAGCTTACACCGACAATTAAAGGTAACGAACCTACTGCTATGACTATAGGGATTATGGCAATGGGCCAATTTGCCAAAATGTTGAACTATCCCTTTAACTTGTCTACGATAAAGTTCATAGGCTGCACAATCCATCCACCCATCCATCCATCCATCCATCCATCCATCCATCCATCCATCCATCCATCCATCCATCCATTATCTGCCGCTTCATCCGGGACCGGGGCACGGGGGCAGCAGTCGGAGCAGGGATCCCCAAACTTCCCTCTCCTCCCTCCTAAGTTAATTCCTAACTACTTGTCTTGATAAATAGAAGAAATTATTTAGGGGGAAATGAGGCGGAGTCCCACAGGGCTGGATTCTGGGTCCTCACTCCGTTGTGTTCAGGGACGACAACAGTTGCACAACTACATGCACGACTCCTCTTCCTCACCTCCGTCTTCTTACTGTGATGTAAACGTGGTTGTGAAATGGTGTTCTTGTGCAACTTTTGCCTTTAATTGATTGGACAGTAGAGAGACAGCGTCCTCCCTCCTCAGTTCTCAAGAAACTAAAGAGGAAGCAAAATGTCCAAAGATCTGATCAGTGTCCTGATAAACAGTGAAGAGAGGAAGAGCAGCAGCAGAGAGACGCCTTCACCTTGAACTTCCTCTTTTTCCTGTTGCAAACAACCGGCACACCTTGAGGAAGTGGCTCTTTCTTCATCACAGATGATACTGAGTGATTTCCTCCGTCAGGCGACAGTTCACAAACTGATGAAGAGACGGACACACGAACGCACCATGGCTGAACTCCGGGGGATTCAAACCTGTTTCTCTCTGATCCTGCTGCTTCAGGTCACAGGTAAGAAAACATGACATCACTACTTCACGTCGTTACTGTCTGGGTACTGGTGTCTCGGCTCCAGGCTCATCACTCTCTGAACAGGGTTTCATCAAATGCACAGGGAAGTGATGAGGACGTAACTTAAAGGGGAACTGTCCAAGTCCGCTCCTTTTTCCTCTGTTTTGGTTACGCTCCTGTCGCCCATGTGCGTTTGTTTACAACAAAGCCGGCAAAAAACCAATAAATGGAGCAGTGGATAATGTTACAGAACATATTCAATGTTACGGCGCGTGTGTTTGTGTAGTCAACTTTAATTAACAATAGATTAGGGATTATGGAGCGTGTTTGTGTTGCGGTGCAGAGACGAGAGCTTTTTAATGAAGGTGAACATGTAGCAGAGCCACGGGAGAAATCCTGCTTAGTTCCTCTTTAACCCCCTGCAGGTGGATGAAGGGGAGGTGGGGGCTGAGGTGACAGTAAAAGCAGGGCAGCAGGGCAGCAGGGCATCAAAGAGGAAGATGGGTAAACTCTGCAGTTGAAACAGTGCACCAGATTGAGAGTGTGTTTGACTGAGTGAAGCTGGAGTTTCTGACTGAACTAACTTCACTCTTTATGAAACAGCTGCTTTGCTTGTTGTGTTCAGGGACGACAACAGCTGCACAACTACATGCACGACTCCTCTTCCTCACCTTCGTCTTATAGTCCTAGTACGATGTGAACGTGGTTGTGAAGTGGTGTTCTTGTGCAACTTCATGTGGTCTGTGGTCTTCTTGTTCCGTCTCTGATACTCGTTGCCATGTCAACCTTTTTTTCTGATGGTCATGCGGTCACTGTTCACTCCTCCTCCTCAGTTCTCAGAAAACAGAGGAACTAAAAAGTCCAAAGATCTGATCTGTGTCTTAATAAACTGTGTGAAGAGATGAAGAGCTGCTTTGTCCAGTTTCAGTCAGATGAAGGCAAATACATGCAGAAGGAAATCTGTTTCCAATCACATGATCTGGATGTTCCAGTCGGATCTGGAGAAGTCCAGTCTCAGTCAGACGAACACGTTTACATGAACTTCAGTCGTCCAGTTACAGACGGATTGAGGCCATAATTTGTTTTTGTCCAACTGTGATGTAAATGTAGTGACTGAGTGTTAGTGATGTAAACAGTATTTGTCATTGTCCTGTTTTGCACTGTCTTAGTGGTTGGTGGATGAAGTGAGTTCTTCTGACTGGACCATCCTTGTTGATGAAGAACCAACGACAACGAGCTCATGTTTCTCTCTCGTCTTCTTCACAGCAGTGACTGGACAAGGTTTCACCTCCCCCATCACTGTCAGAGCTGGAGACGACGTCACTTTGTCCTGTGCAGACGTGATTGATGGTCAACATGAGTGTAACAGGACTGACTGGTCCTTCACTGGTTCAAGAAGCTCAAAGCTGGTCAGACGTGGGGAGATTGTTGAAGAAGACAACCCTAGATCAGACAGACTGAGTCTCACAGAGAACTGTTCTCTGGTTCTGAAGAAGGTCTCTGCCGGAGACGCTGGTCTCTTTGAGTGTCAGATCAGTTCAGGAAAAGTTCCTCACTTGACTCAGTTGTTTCTGTCTGTCGTCACCAGTGAGTATTTACACTGAAGCATCTCAGTCATTCTGATTATTACAGTGATGAAGCTCATTTCTCTCTCTTGTCTCCATCAGTGACTGAACAGAAGGTCGGTGAGGACGTGACATTAACCTGCTCTGTGTCTTCATATGGAGGCTGTAGAGACAAAGTGAGGTGGCTGTTGAGCGGTAACTCTGTGGATAAAGATCATGGAGAGTTGAGGACATCACAGTCTGGCTGCTCAGCCAATGTCAGCTTTATAGAAACTCATTTCATATCAAACCACTTAAATAACTTCACATGTGAAGTGATGAGGGGGGAGGCTGGCATCAAACACCAGTTCCCCTTCAGCCCTCGGCCGTCAGGTGAGAAACAGAGAGAACATGAAGATCTGTTCCTGATCTGACAAACTGCAGTCGCTCATTGTAGGGATTTTCTTTCTCTACGACAGGAAAGGAAACTTCAACATCTGGAGACAAGGAGACGACATCAGACAAACCAACAGGAACATCTGTATCTCCAGACAACCTCTCTGTCACCGTTAGGGGAGGAATACAGGACCCAGATACAGACTCCAAAAACACAGGTGAGAGAAAACAGGGTATTTATTGAGGGGAAGACTATATTTATAACTGTATTCCTTCTTAAATTACCTTAGATTTGAACCCTCATTAACCCATTATGTCCCGGTGGGTGCAGACAGGTGCCTTTGCCTGTCAGAGACCCTGCTGTCCTGTTACTGATGCTCTGGTCTCCTCCACAGCTGCTCCAGGTGGTTCTGCTCTGACCTTCATCATGTTGCTGATGCGTGTGGCTGAACTCCTCCTCCTCACTGTGATCACTGTTCTCCTCATCAGAGCTGCAGGTGAGAACATCCACTCCCACACCAGTTCAGCCTCACTCACTCACTCACACTGGGAGTTTACTGGTGACCTGAGACTCTGTGCTCCATTCTCCAGTGAAGCAGAGAGCAGCTGAGAGAAGCCCAGCAGGGAGGCGTTCAGGTGCAGCAGCCACTCAGGTAAAGAGCAGATCAGACAGGAAGCCGTGGTGCCTTCAGGTTCAGCTGGGAGGGAATCTGGGAGTCTGTTTGGTCTCTGCTGTCAAACTCAGCTCCACTGTGTTGTGTTGTTGTTCACAGGTGCAGCGTGTTGAAGAGGAAGATGAAGATGAAGGTCCAGTCGACTATGAAAACTCTGTCAGACTCCACTGATGCTTAGTTTGTCTCTGAATGAGCTTCAGCCTGAACAGAGACTCTGTATTAGAAGTGAAAACTGTATAATGTGCTGATCACACAGTGTCTGGTCTCAGTGCACTGTGCATGTTTCAGTGGAGCTTCACTGTCTTTGTTTGTTCTACTGTTTAGTTTGAGTTCCTGTTTTATTTTGAAAGTCACCTTGTCTTCTTCCTGCCCCGTTGTGTCCAGCTTTGTCTTTGTCTTTGTTTGTAATTAACTTCTGTCTTTTTACTCTGTGTCTTCCCTCCTCTCCCTTCCAGTTCTTGAACCTCATCAACCTGTTCAGTCCTGTCGTTTACCCTCCGTGTTTTTGTGGGTTCTTGGTTTGAGTACATGCTGTCATTCCGACATCCCACCATTCCGACATGGTTTTCAATATAAGGAAATGTGCGCTACTGAACAAGTGACTCCCTCCTACTTATCTGGCCTGTCCAGCCTCTACCTGGTCGTTTTACTAAACTTAACTCCTTTCTTCACTGCCTAAACCCAACCAGTGCAAAATCTTTTGGGGAAAAATGTTCCATTAAAGGAATTGTCAGAAAGGCAGGATGTTTAAAAAAAGGAAAAAATGTTGTCATTCCCACCATAGGAGGCAAAAATTGTTGGAATGATGGGACATCTGATAGAAAATTAGGTGTTGCCATTCAGACGATTAGAGGCCTAGTCAGACTGGTGTGATGTCAGAATGGTGGTTTCCCTCCTCTTGGTTTCAGGGCTTTCTGTTTCTTTGATTTTGAAGTCTTATTATTTTTGTTTGCATTTTTAGTCAGAGACCAATTTTGTTCCTTTCTGACGTCCTGGTTTCCGCCCATTGATCTTTTATCATTTTCTGTTGGACTGCCGGACACCTTCTGTGTTATTGCTTTTTTGGTAATAAATTACTTTTGTTACACATTTCCTGTGGTTTCTTGTATCTGTGATTGACTGTGACACTTTCATCATTTACTTTTTCTGTCTCCATCTCAAATTTATTGCTCCAGTTCACTTTGTAGGAAGAAATCATTTTTAGGGAAAACGAGGCGGAGTCCCTCAGGGCTGGATTCTGGGTCCTCTTCTTTTCCAACTCCACCTCCAAACCTCCAGAACCTCCCAGGAGTCCAGACAGTAAAACACTGAGAGCTTTGCTGCTCCTGTTCACACACACATGTTGAAACACTTCCCCTTTAACTCTGAAGAAATGAGCTGTAACCACAAACCCACAATTTAGGAAAAAAAGCACCAAACCATCATCATCATCATCATCCTGATCTCTGTAGTTTCCCACCATCTCTGTCCTGTAGCTCCAGCTGCCGGTGTCTCAGTCTGGTGGACGGCACGACTCCTCTTCCTCACCTTCGTCTTTTGTGTGATTGTGATGTTTTTGTGCAACTTTATTTTTAATAATTTGGGAGGGGGGTTTAGCCTTTAATTGATTGGACTGTAGAGAAATGGGGAAGCAAGGGAGATGACACGCTGTTCACCCCAGTCAGCTACAGTGCTCCTGTGCAACTATTTTTAGTCTGTGGTCTTCTTGCTCTGACTCTGACCTTCGTTGCCATGTCAACCGTTCCTGTTTCTGATCGTCATGACGTCACTGTTCGCACCTCCACCTCCTCCTCCTCCTCAGGAAACAGAGGAGGAACCAAACTGCCCAAAGATCTGAACTGAGCTGCAGCAGAGAGAAACGTCTTCACACGTTTAACTTCCTCTTTGACGTGAAGTCGAACACGTGTTGCAAACGCACGGTGAAGTTAACCACAGCTGTTGCCATGGTAACATCTGTGTCTCCAGCCTCTTTAATTCTGACTGATTCTGATATTGTTGATCAGAAGTTTGGGGATCATCAACGAGCGACGGTGCCTCCAGTGTCAGTCAGTAAAGATTCTGTCGTCGACCCCTTTGGGTTCATTGATGAATCCACAGGTGAAGAATTCAGTGGCTCCGCCCACATGATGACAAACGCTCTTACAGGAAGTGGCGACAGAGAGAGAGAATTAGGAAGTAGCAACAGGAACACAGCCTCACTCAGACTCTGAGAGGAGAAACTCAGACACCATGGCTGAACTCCGCTGGATTCAAACCTGTTTTTCTCTGATCCTGCTGCTTCAGGTCACAGGTAAGAAAACATGACATCACTACTTCACATCGTTACTGTCTGGGTACTGGTGTCTCGGCTCCAGGTTCATCACTCTCTGAACAGGGTTTCATCAAATGCACAGGGAGGTGATGAGGACGTAACTTAAAGGGGAACTGTGCTTTTCCTCTGTTTTGGTTATGCTCCTCTCGCCCATGTGCATTTATTTACAACAAAGCCGGCGAAAAACCAATAAATGGAGTAGTGGATAATGTTACAAAACATATTCAATGTTACAGTGCGTGTGTTTGTGTAGTCTTAACCGTCATTAACAAAAGATCAGGGGTTATGGAGCGTGTTTGTGTTGCGGTGCAGAGATGAGAGCTTTTTAATGAAGGTGAAAATATAGCAGAGCCACGGGAGAAATCCTGCTTAGTTCCTCTTTAACCCCCTGCAGCCTGCAGGTGGACGGAGGGGAGGTGGGGGCTGAGGTGACAGTAAAAGCAGGGCAGCAGGGCATCAAAGAGGAAGATGGGTAAACTCTGCAGTTTAAACAGTGCACCAGATTGAGAGTGTGTTGGACTGAGTGAAGCTGGAGTTTCTGACTGAACTAACTTCACTCTTTATGAAACAGCTGCTTTGCTTGTTGTGTTCAGGGACGACAACAGCTGCACAACTACATGCACGACTCCTCTTCCTCACCTTCGTCTTATAGTCCTAGTACGATGTGAACGTGGTAGTGAAGTGGTGTTTTTGTGCAACTTCATGTGGTCTGTGGTCTTCTTGTTCCGTCTCTGATACTTGTTGCCATGTCAACCTTTTCTTTTCTTTTTCTGATGGTCATGCGGTCACTGTTCACTCCTCCTCCTCCTCAGTTCTCAGAAAACAGAGGAACTAAAAAGTCCAAAGATCTGATCTATGTCCTGATAAACTGTGTGAAGAGATGAAGAGCTGCATTGTCCAGTTTCAGTGTTTCAGTCGGATCTGGAGAAGTCCAGTCTCAGTCAGACGAACACGTTTACATGAACTTCAGTCGTCCAGTTAAAGACAGATTAAGACCATGATTTGTTTTGTTTTTTTTCAACTGTGATGTAAATGTAGTGACTGAGTGTTAGGGATGTAAACAGTATTTCTGTCACTGCCCTGTTTTGCACTGTCTTGGAGGTTGGTGGAATAAACTGAACAGAAGCTGAGTTTTTCTCTCTCGTCTTCTTCACAGCAGTGACTGGACAACGTTCCTCCTCCTCCTACATCACTGTCAGAGCTGGAGATGACGTCACTTTGTCCTGTGCAGACGTGATAGATGGTCAACACGAGTGTGACGGCACTGACTGGTCCTTCAGTGGTTCAACAGACACAAACCTGGTCAGACGTGGGAAGATTGTTGTAGAAGACAACCCTAGATCAGACAGACTGAGACTCACAGAGAACTGTTCTCTGGTTCTGAAGAACGTCTCAGATGGAGACGCCAGTCGCTTTGAGTGTGTACAGATCAGATCAGGAACAGTTTCTCACTCCAACAAGGTTTATCTGTCTGTCGTCACCAGTGAGTATTTACACTGAAGCATCTCAGTCATTCTGATTATTACAGTGATGAAGCTCATTTCTCTCTCTTGTCTCCATCAGTGACTAAACAGACGGTCGGTGAGGACGTGACATTAACCTGCTCTCTGTCTTCACATGGACCCTGTAGCGACAAAGTGAGGTGGCTGTTAAGAGGTTACCCTATTGGTAAAGATCATGGAGAGTTGAAGACATCACAGTCTGGATGTTCAGCCACTGTCAGCTTTTCAAAAACTCATTACATATCAAACTCCTTCAATGACTTCCTGAAATGTGAAGTGACGGTCGGCTCCTCTGAGAAGAAACACCAGTTCTCCTTCAGCCCTCGGTCGTCAGGTGAGAAACAGAGAAAACATTTGTTCAGGGCTTGAAATTGACATCCTCTGTGCCACTGTCTGCCATTTGCGATCCCAGATTCCTCTGTGGCGAGACAGATTTTGAGACTGTCTGCCACTTGGCGAACTAGAGCTGGAAAAATGAGACTCCCAACCTGTTTCAGGGTTTCCCCCAGTGTATAAACTTACAGTCACCTGACAATGTCACAACGTTTCTCGCTTCATAACGGGACACGTCACAGACATCATGCTCATCAGACCGCTGCTTCACCAGCTGACCGAACAGAGGAACATTCCTTGATTGTTACCAGCCGCGGCTCCAAGAGGCTCGGTCAGATTGCTGTAGCACAGCTGTTAGCTGGTAGCTGTTAGCTGGGCCAGAGTCGGTGGTCGGACTATCCAACAGACGGACCTGGGGCAGGGGGATTGAACACTGTACAATCAGCGCAATATAGCGCATTTAATGTTAGAAACAAAAAAAAACGACAGCGGCAAAGTGCAAACTGTCTCTATGCACCCATGTCTGTGTGTATGTGCAGCTGCAGCTGTGGTGTGTCACGTGCTGGTGCGACCGCACTGCATTTAGATTTACATCAGGTGGAATGACTGGCAGAGATGAGAGGGGGTGAAACGCAGTTTTAAAATTATTATTATACTCTTCGGCTTTGAGTGGGGTGGGATTTTTTTTTAAAAATGGGAAAAAACGGAAGAATGGAAGTCTTCTCTATCACATTTACTGTCATGTTACTACCTCATAAAAAAAAAAATACAGGCCTATTTTTATTTATTTATTTTCTGTGAGAGCCTGTGGCAGGCTACAGTCAACTTAATTAATGAGAAACACTTGATAATTGTAACTAACTAGTGATGCCGAAATACAATAATGAAGCAACTTGTTGGTTTTGGCTAGTAAAAAATCTGTCTGGCGAGTAACTTTTTTGACCTACTAGCCACTTGGCTAGTAGGTCGAAAAGTTAATTTCAAGCCCTGCATTTGTTCCTGACCTGAACCTGACAACCTCTGTGTTCAACTGTCTGTGGTTTGGCTGAGAGATCAAGGCTCAGTCCATATCTGATGTTATTACTGTGGCATCATCTGATAAAATAACACAACACATGAGACTGAGCTGTGATTCCAGGTGTATACCTGTAGAAGGATCCTTCAGAGAGAGCTGGAGGAGACAGACGGTCCGTCTCCCTCTGTGTCTGTGATGAGACTCTGCTGAGCTGTGGTGGTAGAAGAGTAGAAATAGTTCTTCAGGCCTCACCAGAGACAGACAGTAGATGTCTAAATGTAGACGTTTCTCTGACTCTTCAGTCATGGAGCGATGGTTGAGTTAGGTTCATGTGACCTGCCTCTCTCAGTCACACTCACCCTCCATGCAGGTTGTCTATCCTTCAACGATGCATCCAAACTCAAGCCTGCAACACACAACAAGGACACTTTTAATTCTTAGGTTAATTCCCACCGGGTTTTATTGTTACCATTGCTGACTTCTCATAATTTGAAATGGGTTAGAGAGATGAAGGATTATTAGATTAAAACATGAATAAGAGAAGCTGTGTTTGATGTTTAGTTTTGGGCACAAAGGTTTTGTGAGAGGCGGAGTCCCTCAGGGCCGGATCCTGGGGCCTAAACCCCAGAACGCCTTGCTGCATCCGTTCTCACACACATGCTCAAACACTTCCCCTTTCATTCTCAGAACAAACTCTGAGCTGCAACCACAAAGCCACAATTTAGAAAGAAAAAGAAAACGAAAACAGCCACACCAACACCACCCTGATCTCTGTAGTTTCCCTCCATCTCTGTCCTGTAGCTGCAGCTGCAGGTGTCTCAGTCTGCTGGACGGCCCGTTGACCCACTGCTACTTTCACATTTACATCACATGACAAACACAACTCTTCACTCCGTTGTGTTCAGGGACGACAACAGTTGCACAACAACATGTGCGACTACTTCCTCTTTTACTGATGTAAACATTACAGGGTTGATGAGCTGAACTGGTGAAATCAGCTGCTGTCGGTGTTTCTGATGTTTGATCCTGAGCTGTCAAACATCTGGATTCCTGATGTTGTGACATTCACTGCAGCTCAGAGCTGAGTCTGTTACGACGTCACTTCAGTGACTGAGAGGGGGAAAAAAGGACTCAGTCGTTACAAGGAAGTGCCGTAAAAAGGGAAGTAAACGGCTCTTAAAGAAGCATCAGTCCATCTGTCAGTCGAAGGCGTGAGGAGACGGGAACACGATGGCTCCACTCAGGTGGACTAGATGGATCAAAGTGTCTTTTATTGTGATGCTGGGGCTTCAGGTGACAGGTGAGGACTCACTCAACATGATACGGATACGGGACAGAGACATCAGAACCTACAGCAGCTTCAGTCTTACAACAGCTGAGGGCGTGGTTTGGTTTTTACACTTTACTGGAGCTTTAAAAGACGGTGGTTCTGCTCTGAGACGGTGACGGTCCGGTTCAGCTGCAGCTGGTTCTGTCCCGGCAGAGACACATTCTGTATGAACGGGATTCATATTTGATTTTCCTACTATGCCCTCTCATAAGCTGTATCGCCATGACATCCTATATAAGCTTGTATTTGATTGGCTGAGAGTGGGGACTCTTCATTGTGTCCCTACATCCCTTGGGGTGGATGTGTTGGAGGATGTGATGGAGTTGTATATCTCAGACTGTCCTGTAATTAACTAGTCCTCAGGTCGTCTGAGCAGCCGGTTGCTATGACCCGTAGTCTGGTTGCTAGGCGCTATTCAATTCCTGTGTTGTGACTGTCAGGAGACAGAGCTGCAGGTCGAGTCAGAGGGAACATGAAATACTACTTATACAGCTGTTTAAGGTTGAGTTGGATTTTCTCAGATCAGTTTTTACTCCCCCACGTCAGCACCAGTCCAAACAGCGGCCATTTTGTTTTCAGGTCTTTCCTCCATCTTGTTCTTGTTCACATTTGGGTAAAAACGTTTACTTGGACACAAAGATGAACTGATTAGGCTTTGGTGGCTGTAGGTCAAAGGTCAAAGTCTTCACAACAACAGGTTTGACCTTGTGAAGGTGACATCTCACTAACATTATTCATGTTTGTCTCTCATCTTCTCCTCAGCCGTCACTGGACAGGTTTCCTATGTGATCTCCAGACGTGGAGATGACGCCACTTTGTCTTGTGGAAACATCAGTCAGAGTAAATGTGTCGGTACCACCTGGTCCTTCAGTTCTAGTTCCAGATCAGTGGAGCTGATTTCACGGGGGCAGATTGGTTCAGGAGCTCAGGATCAATCAGACAGACTGAATCTCACAGAGAACTGTGGTCTGGTTCTGAAGAACGTCTCACGTGAGGATGTTGGTCAGTACGGCTGTGAACCAACCAGATCATCAGAACGACGACAAGGACCAGAGTTTCTGGTTCATCTCTTTTTATTAGACAGTGAGTGAAACAGTTTGTTATAAAACACTGAATCATCTCAGTCATTCTGGTTATTACAGTGATGAAGCTCATTTCTCCGTCTCCACAGTGACTGAAGAGAAGAGCGGTGACAAGGTCCAACTCTACTGCTCGTTGTTTAGACATGGACGGTGTTTGTACTCATTGAAGTGGCTGTATGACGGACCTCAGGCTGGTTACACCATCATGGACAACAACTCTCATGACTGTTCAGCCAGTGTGGCATTTACCTCGACTGATCTTCATCAGTCAAAGTATAAAGAGTTCTTCAAGTGTCAAGTGACATATGCAAACAGTGGTAATGTAGTAAACATCTACACCTTCCCTGAGGCCTCAGGAGAGACAGACCCAGGTTTGTTCATTAGATGGAAATAAAGTTTGAAGACGTTTTCTTTACACAACTTTAACACGATTTTCTCAGTTGTTTCTGTTTTATCTTCATTCACATTCAGTGGATCCAAAGGGAGAAGGAGCTACAGATGAATCAGGTGGAGACTTCACATCTTACCTGTCGTCTGCTCACCATCTCTGACCTCAAACTTCAGCTCCATTATTGATCCTTTGACATGATGTGATCCCATAGTGTTTTTACACCAACAGAAAACAAACTATCTGTCTCTACGTCTCTCTCCAGGTGGCAGTAGTTGGTGGAAGTACGTCGTTGGGGTTGTGAGTTTAGCGTTGCTCTTAATAATCGCTGTGGCCCTGATCATGAGGAGGAAAAGTAAAGGTGAGAGAAACGTCACAAACAAGACATTTTAATTAAACCTTCAGTTTTACTGTTGAAGCTGAAGTCAGTTTTCTTTTCTTTTCTTCAGGGAACAAAACGCAGACACACGACAGCACAGTGAGTTTTCAAATTCAGTGATTAGCTTTGATTCTATTAGATCAACCTGTGAAACAACTGTTCTGTGAAACACTTTGTTTGAATGCACCTGTGCAGACCAGTTTGCATTGTGCTCTGTAACGTGTCCCTGTGGTGTAACTGGGAACTTGACTGTGTCTCCAGAGGCTGAGTTTAAACCCTGCAGAGACTGAACCGGCTCCTCAGACCAGTCAGGACACGGTGAGATCCCACTACACCCACAACACCATCACCCAGTCTGACTGAACATTAGTCCTAATGGCTCAGCAGCACGTGGCACGGTCTGAGTCCAACTCCACACTGTGACAGAAAAGAGGAAGTAAAGTTACACAAGCCGCCGCCTCCACAGACTCACACGTGTCTGAGCTGTGTTTGTGTGTCTGTGTCTGTGCAGGTTGATCCTGAAGATGGAGTGGCCTACGCCTCCGTCAGCTACACCAAGAACAGCAAGAGTCCAGCCAAGGTGAGCGTCTGACTGCTTCACCTGGTGAATGAAGTCACAGTCCTGTTAGCAGCTCTGAGGACACACAGCCGTAGCTTCAGATGAATGCTAACTAGCTACATGCTAAGACTTGCTCATCAGTACTGAACACAGAATGCAGCTGAGACATTCTGACCAGAGGATTTAAAGTAGTCAAAAGCCATGGGCTCTCTCTGGGTCGGAGGTTGGTAACAGGTCACGTAATTCAGGGTTGAGGTAAAATGAGCATGAGATTGGGTGTCATGTCATAATTCGGACATCCCAATTGTCTGAAAATTACCCATTATTCCAAGATTTCAATGTCCCGATGCCCCATTGTTCCGAAATCTCAACGGTTCTAACCCTAACCATCAATATCTGCTCTGGAGTGAAAACCTGTGCCTGTGCACGTTGTACATCAGACAACGTTATTGTTCCTAACCAAACCCTAATCCCAACCATAACCCACATCCCATAACCCATCAGCACCATGGAGAGCTCCTCAAACAACCCAGACTCCAGCTCATCACTTAAGCACAACTTGCACCAAAGTTAATAACAGGTCACCGTGATTCATTCTCTCTGTGCAACACATTCATAACAA
Organism: Decapterus maruadsi; assembly: GCA_030347415.2. Lineage (NCBI taxonomy): Eukaryota > Metazoa > Chordata > Actinopteri > Carangiformes > Carangidae > Decapterus > Decapterus maruadsi. The sequence continues at coordinate 25,830,787 of CM064891.1, forward strand.
TGGGACGTCAGAACAATGGGTTTAATATGTTCAGTAGAATGGGATGTCGAAACATTGAGATCTCTGAATAATGGGTATTTTTCAGACTATTGGGATGTCAGAACCCAATCTCATACTCATGTTACCTCAACCCTGAATCACTCGACCTGTTGTGAAAATCGCAAAAACAAAAGACAGATATAGTATTTTTTCATTGTGTAAACTTTATATTTTGTTTTTCTCCTAAGGTTCAGACCGTAGACGATGATGATACAGTGACCTACAGCACCGTGAAAACTTCCTCCGCTGGTCCCAGCGACGTCTACGCCACCGTCAACAAACCAAAAGAACCTAACGCTGGGGAATAAACCCATCATATCAATATATTGATCTCACATTGCTGACCAACACAGAAACCACTGATGTGTGTTGGTCATCACAGGGAGATGTTTCTACTGCTCAGACGTCCAGACAGTGTTTAACAGGAACTTATATGTTTGTGTATAATGGTGATGTTATTTATAGTTAATGATATGAGTTATACTTGAGGATCTGTTGTGTGGGAGGTACTTTACCTCCAATGAGGAGGTTATGTTCAAGCATAGGCTACTTGAGGGGCGGGGCTTGTTGAAGCAGGAAATCCAGGACTTTTAGAGACTTTTATCTGTTTGTTGATGTTAAAAAATCTCAGGTATATTTATAGTGTTTTTGTTTATTGTACAAGTACATTGATGTAGCTTAGATCTAGCATTGTTTGGCCTTGAAGCCATTTCAGTTTAATGTCAGTGTAGATTCATGGGTTTCATTTTCATGATGATGTTTGTTTTGTACAGATGAAGAGGAGGAGGAACCTCTCATCTTCATCATCTTCTCCAGATTGTGTGAGTTCAGTGACAGACGTTTACCTGAACAAACAGGGCAGCCATGAAGGATGTAGTGCTTGTAGAGTTTTAAGGTCATTTTTCTGATTTATTGTTTATGTGCTTTGTGTATAAATAAATAAATAAGTAGATAAACTGATCAGATTGTTGTTTGATCTCTAATTGATTCCTGACTGATAGTTAGCTGTGAGAAACGGAACAAATTAACGTCACCTGCAGGATTTTCAAAACAGCAACATGAAGCAGCAACACTTCAAGTTAAATCAAGTTAAATCACCATGGTAACAGATGATGAACTAATAACCTCAGAGCATCCACTGTCCACAATCCCGGAAACTCAGAGTTAACGCTGAGTGCAGTTGCATCAAAAAGGGGAAGCTGTCACAGCTCATAAAAAAATACAGAGTGTTGAAACTCTACTTAGAAAAAAGACGACATAAAAAGAGGAAAAGGGTCAGAAAGAGGAAACCGACGGAGGGTCATGAGAAGTAGACGTTGTAAAGGAGTCAAACAGAGACGAGAGAAAGCAGAAAAGACGGGACGACGATGGCTGGACTAAAGTGGATGAAAACGTCTGTGAACGTGATGCTGGTGCTTCAGTTTACAGGTGAGGAAACGACCAGGAGAGACGTTATAAACCTTCACTGACACGGATGAGGCTAGCATTAGCACTAGCATGTAGCTCTGTTGGTTCCTTGTAACGTGGTGAGTTCAGTGGCGGCTGGGAGAGCAGCTCTGACTCAATCTGACTAAATGAGTTTTATCTCTCATTATTGGTTCATATTATCATCATCATTATTATTGTTATGGATATAAATCGAACAGTTTGATCATTGATCAGCTGTTTGTTTGGTCACAGCTCTGACATCATCACCTGCTCATCACAACCCGTCAAAATGAAACGGTGGATTTAGTGAAGTTTACACCTACAATTTACGATGATTAACACTTACTCACGACACACACACACACACACACACACACACACACACACACACACACACACACACACACACACACACACACACACACACACACACACACACACACACACACACACACACACACACACACACTATGTGCTGCAGGGGGCGTAGGAGGAAGTGCCCCAACACTTTCTGTTTTCAGTTTCACTTGGAGAAAGTAACTAGTAACTATAATTAATTACCTTTAAAAGTAATGTGCCCAACACTGATTATTTGTTTATGTATTTTAGTGATTGTAAACTGAAGTGTCATGAAGTGTTGAACCATTTCAGAGTTCATTAGTGACGCTTCATGTTTCACTAACTACAACATCTGCTGGTCACAGAGTGAAATACAACCTTTAAGTCTGAAGATGAAATACTCAGTGTTGTATTAAAGAACATGGTTGTTTCCACTTAACTAAACATGTGCAATAGATGTACAATACAATATATGTAATATATGTACAAAACATGTACAATAGATTATATTTTATGTATATATTTATTAAGAATCAACTCTCTCTCCACTGAGGAGTTTCTTTTCTTTGAAACTACCTTTTAAAAGCTGATGCTTCACAAAATCATCTTCACTGCTGTTGTTGTATCTGAGAGGATCCTGATGCGACTCAACCTGTCAGTCGTCTTCTCCAGTTAATTTCCTCGTGTTTCTCTCTCGTCTTCAGCTGTGACTGGACAGGACCTGGTTGTTGTTGTCAGACCTGGAGATGAAGTCACTCTGCCCTGTGGAAACATCAGAGATCGTCAGGTTAAATGTGCCGGTATAAACTGGACCATCTTAGAGTCATCATACTCATCTACAGACCTGGTTGTACGGGGTCAGACTCAGTCAGACAGACTGAGACTCTCAGAGAACTGTTCTCTGGTTCTGAAGAACGTCTCACATGAGAACGTTGGTCAGTACATCTGCAGACAGGACGACACTTCAGGACAACAACAAGGTTCAGCCTATCAGGTTGATCTGTCTGTTGTCACCAGTGAGTATTTCAATCAAACTATGAGTTAGAACAAACACTGAATCATCTCAGTCATTCTGATTATTACAGTGATGAAGTTCATTTCTCTCTCTTGTCTCCATCAGTGACTGAACAGGAGGTCGGAAAGAACATAACATTAAACTGTTCTGTGTCTTCACGGAGTACCTGCAAAGACAGAGTGAGGTGGCTGTTTAGAGGTAACCCTATAGGTAAAGATAATGGAGGATTTAAGACATCACAGTCTGGATGTTCAGCCAATGTCAGCTTTTCAAAAATGAATTCAAACCACCTGAATAACTTCACATGTGAAGTGAACGGCAGCTCCTCTAGTAACACACAGCTGTTCTCCTTCAGCCCTCGGCCGTCAGGTGAGAAACAGAGAGAACATGAAGGTCTGTTCCTGATCTGACAAACTGCAGTCGCTCATTGTAGGGATTTTCTTTCTCTATGACAGGAAATGAAACTTCAACATCTGGAGACAAGGAGACGACATCAGACAAACCAACAGGTACATCTGTGTCTCTAACCAACCTCTCTGTCACCGATAGGGGAAAAGTACAGGAACCAGATACAGAGTCAAAAAACACAGGTGAGAGAGAGGAAGAGGAAGACGAGACAAACCCAAATATGTCTCCAAAGAGACAAAAACAAATCATCAACAAAAAGGTGACAGATAAAGGCTGAGCTGTGAGTGATCACTAAGACTGAGAAATGCTACTGTATGTCAATATGCCAGATTAAAGCCACGGCTAATTACCATCTGGCAGGTTGTTGTGAAAATGAAAAAAGAGAAAAAAAAGACTCATGAAAAGTAGAAGAACCGTAGAAACCAATACAAGGAAATATGCTGAGAGGGACAGAATACTGACTTAACTTAACGAAGAACACAAAAACAAAAGAAACTAAAGTACCTCTGGTGTAGTATAAATACGATCACTCCAGATGTGTGAGCCAGGAGAAGCAGCTGTATGTTTGTAGACAGATGTTTGTGAACATCTTCTTCACTGTGTCTGCAGGCATCATCGTTGCTCTGGTTTTAGCAGCACTCGTCATGATGACAGCGGGGCTGGTCTTCATCATCATGAGGAAGAGGAGGAACAGGAACAAAGGTGAGAACGTGCACAGATGAAATGATCATCATCAATATGTTCAGATTGTTTTAAAGAAATAACTTTTCACTTACGTTTCTCTTTGTCTTTTCAGGCAGAAACTCGACTGGAAACAAGGTGAGTTTCAGATGATGATGATCAACTGTTACAAGTTTACAACCGTCCAAGAAAACTGAAGCAAATCATGAAGTTTCTTCACCATCAATTTGTTTTTAAAACGCACTCCTTTGGCCGTTGGTATCGGTCGATTCCTACTGTAACAGTGACCGTGTGGACTGAGTTACTGAGATGTGTTCTCTCTGTGCAGGATGAAGATACCGTCTACTACACGACCATCACCGACCCCCCCAGCTGCAGTAACACGGTGAGCTGTCCCTCACTAAACATGGAGACACAGAAACATCTGTCCTGGTTCCCTGTGTGGAACTCTGGAGAACTGTTCCACATCGGGTCCTGCTGTCTTATTTGTGTGTGTGTGTGTGTGTGTGTGTGTGTGTGCCCCCCCCCCCGTGTAGGTCCGTGGTGGTGATGATGTAGTGATCTACAGCCTGGCCAACGCTCCCTCAGACGACCCCCCCCACGTCTACGCCAGCATCAACTAACCATTTTACTAAGCAGTATTAGGTCCCAGGTTTCCCAGTTGAAGTAGTATATTTTATTGTCCCATGAAGGGAAACTCGTCTTGGGCGCCAGGCTGAAATCCATCATAAAACACAGAACACATTCACACATGTGAGTGGACGAACCCATGGGGAGGGAATCATAAAGTGCTATTGCTTTTGTTTCTGTTCAATAACGTAATGGAGATGGGAATAAATGAGTCAGTAAATGAGAATCTGTGTATAGATCCATCCTGCAGACTATTTCTGACTTTATCCTCATGATCCAACTCATTATTTATTCTGCTATATTGCACCACTTCTGATACAGATGCACAACTTCATCCAGCTGTTACTTTTTCTGCATTGTTGTTGTAAAATGTTTTATCCATGAGAGGGTGCTGTAAGCCAAGTTAAGGTACTGCTGCATGGTAAAGGTATTCATGAGGTATTTCCATATTAACATGCTGCATAAAGCTATAAGAACTTGCTGTCAGGTACGTTAATGTAATATGATATATCATTGAGTGCTATTTTAAGGTTTAAGAGTTATTCTTTTCTCAAGGTAGGCCTATGTATTTTATAAGATTTAGATTCATCTCATCTCTGTGTTTATATAATGTATAAGTCAATATTTACAGCATTTGATGTCATTTTTTACAGCATTTGAAGCTTTTAATAAAAATTATGTTTTCTATCACGTTTCCATTTTCATTTGCTGCTACATTATTATCTTGTCATTAATATTGTTATTAAAATATCGTTATTCTGCTGTGACAGTGAACGCACCTCGCCAGGAACCTTAAAAAGACTAAATGTGCCAAAAAATAATAATAATCAACAGTTGCAGCTGCAGAGACAGAAAAAAAAATCCCATTTGTTGCAGAGATATCACTTGTTGACGCCTTCGTCCATCAAAGTCAGCCAATCACAGACAGCCGTCGCTTCCAAATATGGCAGCGCCTCCTCTTGGACCCGCCCCTCTTTGTTGGCTGGGACCAATGGGAAGCCGTGGAACGCTGGCGAGAACCGAGAGGATACTAACGGAGCACGGAGGGAGACCGGAGGACGGTCGGTGCATCAGGACCCGTTGTTTTTATCCGTGATGATTGAATCATGTGAGGCGGCGGAACGGCCTTTACCCCCCATGAAGACGGTCTCCGCCGGGAGGAGGAGGTAGTCCACACCGAGGCGCCGCTGCCGGGAGGAATGCACCGAGGAGGAGGTCATTATCCCGGCCCGGGGAGGTGGGAGGCAACGGCGGCCCCCGCAGTGTAGAGAGACGGAGCATAGAGGAGCTACAACAGCACAGCTTCCGGTGGGATTTTCAAAATAAAAACGCTACCCTCTACTAGCCGTGGGTTCGCTCGGTTAATATCAACAAGGTGGCGTTTTACTGTTGCGCTCAATCCTCTACACACAAAGAACGGACGTGTTCGTGAACTTACCGTGGCTTTACGGATTCTTCCTCTCTTTTTCGGCCATAGATCGGCCTATATACAAATTAGATACCGCTCCTGACGCTGCTGTCCATTGGAAGGATACGTCAACGCCGCCGCCATCTTGGGTCGGGAGAAGCCCTGTCTACTTACTGCACTAGTCAACAGAGGCAGAGGTCTGTCAACGACTAAACTCCACTAAACTACTCACTGAACATTCAACCGATTTTCAAGCAGATTGGTTTGTTATAAATGACTTATATCTATGATATCTATATCTATTTTTCTTTTGGAAAAAAAATACTTACCGACTTTTACCGTATCAAACATACACTTACATACTAGGACACACACCCACATGCATAAATACACCGACTTTTGTTCAACAAGGGTCTCATCGGGTCTGACTGCTTGTCAGAGTGTACCGTCTATGGTGAGAAATCCCGTCCCAAGATGGCGGCGCTATTGACATTCGCTGAGAAGCAGAAGGCGGCATCTAGCTAGTATACATATCTGTGAGCCGTGGATTCTCTCGGTTAAAATCAACAAGGTGGCGTTTTTACTGTTGCACTCAATCCTCTACACACAAAGAAGTGATAAATTCATGAACTTACCGTGGATTTACGGATTCTTCCTCTCGGAATCCCCAAACGCAGCGCTTTTATTTTGAAGAGGAGTCTGGTGCCTTTCCCGCCTAGCGGCCGTTAGCCTCCGCTAGCTTGACCAGCAGCAGCAGCAGCAGCAGCAGCAGCGTAGCGGTGGCGGAGGGAGGTGAAGTTACTAAAGCCTCCTCCGACCGAAACAAGACTCCAGAGCCCGGGGTGGAGGCACCGAGCCGCCGTGTGATGAATGAGGAGCTGCCGCGGCTCGCTGCGTGCTGCCGTCCGCGTCCTCCGCCTCTGAACCCGGACGCTGTGTGAGTGGAGCCCCGGTGGAAGACAACGGTGAGTTTTAACCAACTAACGGTCGGTGTTCCTATGGCAACTAACTGCTGCGAGTTTGACAAACGGTTCTTTTTTTTAAATTTAAATGTAGAGTTCACAGTAAAAGTGACATTATTGGTCTATTACAGCCAATCAACAGGGCTTCAGACACAGTATGTCCTCTTTTAACGGTTTTTATTGTGATTTGAGCCAAAAAAAAAAAACCTAACGTGCTAAATTGTTGGATGTAGTCACACAGTTGTTTTAATTTCCTTTACATTAATTACAGGATTTGTGATAAAAATAAGAGCTAGTGGACTGTTAGTGAGTAGTTGTTGTTGTTTTTTTATAATAAGAAAAGGAAGAAATTAGGAGAAAACAAACAGTAGGCTACTGCAAGGAAACATTACAGCGTGAAAAACAAAAAACAACTTAATTCCTCTGCTCTAATTACTAATACTCATTATACTGTTGCTCCTATAATCATGTAGTAAAGGCTTCATACTGGTCTGTAACACTATTTATCTAGTTCAGATGCTCCATTTTAGCAGAAACCCGTCATCTTATCTGCACTTATTGAACTTTGACATGAACTCTGTGTTGTGAACTTTCTTGACCTTTGAGTCAATCTAGATGCCAATCAACATACATGTAATACCAATAGATAGAAGAATGATAGTAAAATATGTTTAAAAACAGAAAGTGTTGTGTCTTTGTAGGTTTTATCACTTACAAACATGATGAATTTAAAGATATGGTGTGTGAGCTGTCTCTCCTGACAGCTGCTCTATATGACACGTTTCTATACGTTGCTAACACACAGAGGAGTAACCAGGAAGTGGAGGGGGGGTTGTTTCTGAAGGGGCAATTTGCATAGAGTCAGAACCAATTTTCTCTTGTTTTTACTATGGTTAGCAGCTAGAATCAGACCAGAGACTATAGAGTGAGGTTTAATAGGATCATAAGAGGACAGATGTGGAGCCGTGTGGAGGCAGAGTGGCGTGATCCTGCAGCACAGACCGGATCCTGCAGCACAGACCGGATCCTGCTGCACAGACCGGATCCTGCAGCACAGACCGGATCCTGCAGCACAGACCGGATCCTGCAGCACAGACCGGATCCTGCTGCACAGACCGGATCCTGCAGGACAGACCGGATCCTGCTGCACAGACCGGATCCTGCTGCACAGACCGGATCCTGCAGCACAGACCGGATCCTGCTGCACAGACCGGATCCTGCAGGACAGACCGGATCCTGCTGCACAGACCGGATCCTGCTGCACAGACCGGATCCTGCAGCACAGACCGGATCCTGCAGCACAGACCGGATCCTGCTGCACAGACCGGATCCTGCTGCACAGACCGGATCCTGCAGCACAGACCGGATCCTGCTGCACAGACCGGATCCTGCAGCACAGACCGGATCCTGCAGCACAGACCGGGTCCTGCTGCACAGACCGGATCCTGCAGCACAGACCGGATCCTGCAGCACAGACCGGATCCTGCTGCACAGACCGGATCCTGCAGCACAGACCGGATCCTGCAGCACAGACCGGATCCTGCAGCACAGACCGGATCCTGCAGCACAGACCGGATCCTGCTGCACAGACCGGATCCTGCTGCACAGACCGGATCCTGCTGCACAGACCGGATCCTGCTGCACAGACCGGATCCTGCAGGATAGACCGGATCCTGCAGCACAGACCGGATCCTGCAGCACAGACCGGATCCTGCTGCACAGACCGGATCCTGCTGCACAGACCGGATCCTGCAGCACAGACCGGATCCTGCTGCAGGTCTGATCTGGATGCAGAACGTGTTCCTGTGAGGTTGAAGTTGAGGTTTTTTTTTTCCCTGCAGGTTTTTCCCTGAAGATCAGAATGTTCTGTAGCTGGAAGCAGGAGGAGCTGTGTTAGCTGGAGGAAGAATCCCTGCACCGCCCTTCCCTCCTCCTCCTCCTCCTCCTCCTCCTCCTGGGAGCCATGACCGGGCCCACCTCCCCCAGCCGGACCGGCACCTCCCCGGCCAAGCTGAGCCGGCACGGCCGGTCCAAGAGCTCCAGCTCCCACTGCCTCCTGCGCTGCAGCACGCAGGACGAGTCCTCGGCCTCGCCGCCCAACAACAGCCCGCGCTCCCCCGGGGAGGAGGAGGAGAAGGACGGCGGCGTGCTGTTCTACGTCAACCGGACCGGCTTCCCCATCGAGGCCGTCACCTGGGAGAGGATGTGGTCCCACGTGGCCGCCGTGCACCCCGAGGGCCAGGAGATGGTGGACCGGGTACGGAACGCCGCCTACCTGCCCAAGGTGAGCCAGCAGAACCCGGGTCTGTTTACACCACACAGCTGAGTCTTCATGGGTCCTCCTCAACGTGGTCCTGGTCCTGGTTCTGGTTCTGGTCCTGGTCCTGGTTCTGGTTCTGGTTCTGGTCCTGGTCCTGGTTCTGGTTCTGGTTCTGGTCCTGGTTCTGGTCCTGGTCCTGGTTCTGGTCCTGGTCCTGGTCCTGGTCCTGGTCCTGGTCCTGGTTCTGGTTCTGGTCCTGGTCCTGGTTCTGGTCCTGGTCCTGGTCCTGGACCTGGTTCTGGTTCTGGTCCTGGTCCTGGTCCTGGTTCTGGTCCTGGTTCTGGTTCTGGTTCTGGTCCTGGTCCTGGTCCTGGTTCTGGTCCTGGTTCTGGTTCTGGTTCTGGTTCTGGTCCTGGTCCTGGTTCTGGTCCGTGAACTGGTAGAGATCCTCAGAAACAGGAAGTTGTTGTTAATTCATCTTCGTGTCAGAGGCGTGAAATCGAAGCTGGTGGTCGTT